>BGNK01000211.1:229786-306921 GCA_003297005.1 Symbiodinium sp. clade A Y106
TGCCAGTGTTTCGGGCATGGTCGCCAAAGGCATGGATGCTTGTGACAACGTGTCTTGCTCCACATCCTTGCGCAGTTTGTTGTACAAAGAAGCGAAAATGCTGTAAATACCAGCGTTTTGGGCATGATCGCCAAAGGCAGTGACATGAACGTTATTATCCTCCCCCACGACACCCCCCACCCCCCCACCACCCCCTGATGAGACTAAGAAAACATCACCTTGAAAACATCACTACGAAAGCAGCACCATGCGAGCATCACCCTGCAAACATCACCATGCAAGCATCACCACAAAGAACGTCATCACACCCCGACCCCCTCCCCCCCCAACCCCCACCCCCTTGAAACCTCATAAATCCCTGCAGAACCGGNACCCCCCTCCTATCGTGCAAACTGGCTCCGAAACGCATGAAAACAGCAGTCCTCCTACGAGCGTGTGTAGTACTACTAGCACTACTCTGACTATAGTGCTGCATGCTGCACCTTGCATGCTACGACTGCTCTGACTTGGCTGCTCCTCTTTCTGCTTCTGTGACGACTGCGACGACAAGGATAACTACAGCTACAACCGCAATAGGGGCGTATCAACAGCTTCAGAACAACAACACACATTCACATGCATGATTCTACCGACGCACGCACATGCCAGCCCAAGCACATGCATGCACAATGAGCTTGTGCAGGCGAAACAATGTCCACAAACCGCTACAGCGTTGACTGAAGTACTAGGTCGGACGCAATTCTCCGAGGCACGAAAACCGAAACATAAGTAACAACCTCACGAAACCACTTGAACCCTCCACCTGTAGTTCGGCGCATGCGACGGCCGCTCTTCAGGGGTGCTGAGTCAGTCATCTCATTACCTGGCAAACACGAAGGGAAGCATCTTTCTGAGAGGGTTTAGGGTGGAGGCTTTTGGGTTTAGGTTTAAGAGATTTCGATAGGCTTCGCGGCAAGAGTCTGCATCTCAAGTCGCAAAGGTGCACTCCACGCCGTATCAGATGTTGGCCGATGTTGAAATTCATAGCAACAGCAGCAGCAAAGCACAACCAACAGCAACAGAAAGAGCAACAGCAGGAGCAAGAGCAACAGCGGCAACAGCAGCCGCAGCCGCAGCAGCGGCAGCAACAGCAACAGCAACAGCAACAACAACAACAGTGACTACAGCAACAGCAACAACCACAACCACCACCATAATCACAGCCACAACAACAACACCACCAACAACAACAAACACCAGCAGCAGCAGCAGCAGCAACAACAACAACAACAATAACAAGAATAACAATACCAATAACAATATGACAATAACAATAACACGAACAATAATATTAATAATAACAACAACCACAACCACAACAGCAACCACGACGACGACGGCAGCAGCAACAACAACAACAACAGCAGCAGCAACAACAGCGGCAGCAGCAACAGCAACAGCAACAACAACAACAACAACAACATCAACAATAACACAAACGAAATTGGCAACGCCAGCATCATCAACAGCAGCACCTGCAGCAGCAGCAGCAGCAGCAACTGTGGCAGCAGGACGAGTAACAACATCGGCAGCAGGAAACAGCCTTTGCACCTTAAAGACTTGTACCATACAAACTTGCGAACCGAAATCCTCAAACATAAGCAACAAAACTTCAGCCTCCAACCCAGCACCCTGAGCCCTCACGTATAGAACCCCTGTAGAACCCTGACAAACAAACCCTTCAGCGAATCCACAAACCCGACTTCAAAAACCCAAACCCTAGAGACACTGAAGCCCCAAACACCAAGTAATACCAACAAGCGTTTAGGGTTTAGTGGTAAACCCAAACCCTAAACCCCAAACCCCAAAATCCGTCGCCAGGGGGTGCTGCGCCAGCTCTCGGACTTGCTGAGGGAAGGCTTCGCTTCGCTATCTCCGAGGTGCCTGGGACATTCGACTGGGTACATACACACATACATACTGGGCTTTTAAGTAACCAGGGAGAAGAAAGTATAAACTTTTATTTCATAATGGTTCCCTTTAAGGAAAAAAGTATCAAAGTATGGTACTCCAAAGCCCAGCATACTAAAACATACTAGCACATACATCCACGCATGCATGCCTGGCCACCTGACTGCCTGCCTGCCGGCCTGCAGGCCTACCTATCTACCTGCCCTATGCTTGCATGCATGCTGCACACATGTCGACTACTTAATGTTCCTGTATGCTGCATGTACATGCACGTGGCTTGCTTTATACGTGGAAACAGCACCTCCCTTAACGACTTTCGACATATTGGCCGATGGCAGATGTGTTTAAAGTGTCTGAGATCCTCTGAAGCGCTTCAGCCAAGGTGCCGCGAACGGACGTCTTCCCACGCAAGCGACAGCCTTCAAATTCAAATCGCTGCCGCGCGACGGTTTAGGGTTTAGGGCTTGGGGAAACTACCGTACAACTCATCAGATAGCTCAAGTACCCACCAAGGCCAAATCCAAAAAGGTTTAGAGTCCCTAAACCCTAAACCCAAGGTTAAATGCTCAACCCGGGGTTTAGGGTGAATGGAGATCCGACTTCGAGGTCGCGGTTCAAAATTCAATCTTCTATCCCTAGATGCTGAACCTCGCGAATCCGGGGCGATGCAAAACCGTCTTCCAAATTTGGTAGCTGGTGGCTTGTAGCGTGTTAGAGCGACACCTCTTAGGTCGCTCTCCTCCCTCTTATTCTCTTTCTCGCTCTCTCTCCCTGTCCCTCCCTCCCTGCCTCCCTCTCTGTCTTGTATTTGTCATGGTTGTTACTATCGATAGTAATACTAGTATTGCTACGATTCGTATTGCTATTTATACGAACACTACTAGTAATACCACCAGTATGACTATTACCACTGTTGTTGTGGTCTCTCGCTCTCAAACTCTCTCTCTCTCTCTTTCCCTCGGTTGCTCAGGCACACGTAGCCAAGCTCCCATCCATCGCACGCATGTGATCTAGTGCTTTCTGTCTCTCTCTCTCTCTCTCTCCCCCTTTTCGCTCTGTCTTTCTCCCTTCTCTGAACGGGCCGCCCACCAGCCATTGGGTTAATTACTTATAGTAAAACTTTAAAGAACCGCCAAGGGATACTGCTATATAGGCTATACTACTATACTACTATACTACTTACCACTTTTTCCGACTACTATGCTACTGGCGCGTCGCGGGGTTTTCAGGTCTCCGGCCTCTCAAAGCGCTCGGCAAGTTCCGTCCTTGCAGCCTGCGACTCCTGCAGCTGGACCTGCGACGCCACTTTAAGGTTTAGGGGCTCAGGGAGTTTACTTGGAGGTTCATGGGTAGTTATAAGTGGGGTTATAAGTAGGGTAACTATAATTACAACCCATATCAGGGGACTTATAACTCCACTTATAACTACCCATGAACCTCCAAGTAGGGTAGGGATGATCGACTCCTTCCTTCACTTGAAGCAGTTTAAGTGTTTCGGGTACAAACGTCAGAGCGAGACGAATGTTCACCGCCACGAGAATCCTTCTTGTGGGCGCTCTGAATGTGGTTAGACGTGGTCAGAGTTCCACGGACCTGATGAGAGCTTAGGATTTGAGATCCAACCTACAATTGCCCTGGACCAAGCCTTCAACCCCGCGACGTAAACCATAGGACCCTAAACTGTATAGACGCTAGGCTCAAAAAACACCAAAACCCCCAAGACCCCCAAACTTGACCCCAAACCCCAAACCCTCAGCTCAAGCCCGAAGCCTCAAAACCCTAGGACCCAAACTACAAACCCAAAACCTAAACCGTCAGCCCGAAGCCCAAGCCCTCAACCCAAACCCCCAGGACCCTAAACCCTAAAAAGAATCCCGGAGCCGGCATCAGGCGCGGGGTTCGGGACCTTCTGAAGCAAATCGTGGGTTCATAGCATGGAGCTGTTGAACAGGGTTTAGGGTATTTATTTCATAACCTGGCATTTGGCTCAGGGTTGGGGGTTAGGGTCTGGCAGCTAGCACTTGGGGGCCCCGGGGTCTCGGATTTAGCGCTCGCGGTTTGGTGTTTAGGGTTTAGGGTTTAGGGAGCATCCGCGACACTGCTCCGCAAAGCGAAGCTGCCAAGCGGCAAAGCAGCACGATTTCAGGTTGAGGGCTAACTCAGTTCACGAGAAGGAATCCCTAAACTCTAAGCTTGCAACTATGCACTCTAGATCCGTTACACCAGTGGAACCTCATCGATGCTAAAACTCTTACAGCACTCAATCCTAGAATTACACCCAGCTCTCCTGCCTGCAAGCTGCGGTTCGTTGCAAGCACCTCCTGCATCCTCACAGAGTTCACACACGGAGCTTCTTTGTTGGACGTCTGGGATTCAGGCATCGGTTACTGTGACTATGAAGGGATTTAAACAGTTCTATACAGGGTGTATGGGGTTTTGTGCTACCTTGGGGTTTACCCGGGCTGAGCTAGGCTCTACCTTGGGACTATGTTGAGCCTACCGGCCTGCCGTGCGGAGGTGGGGAACCCAGCGGTGCGGGTCTGAACCCCGAAACCTCGTGCTCTTCAATTCAAGTCTTCGATCCCGAAGCTAAAACGAACAGACCGTCAAACACAAGACAGCAACAAAAACAAACAACCCAGTAAAACAACCCCTACAGCCCTACAACCGACAAGACCCCCCCTTTAAAAAGAAACAAACGCAAGTCCCGGCCTCTCCCTCTCGGCCGCTTCTTCGGATGCCTGGTCCGAAGGGTTTAGGGGCATCAGGGCGGATTTGGGCGGTGGGGCGTGTAGTTACGGCCCAATGTTTCAGGGCCCTAGTTAAGGCTGGGGGTTGGAGGTCTAGGTCTCCGATCGTAAGGATCGTACGGATCCAAAAAGCATAGCCCACATGCGCAAAGGGCTACTACATCTCAAACTTTCTGGAAGGGTGGAGGAACTCAACAAGACGACACTCAAGGGAGTGTTACCTTTGTCTGCTGTTGAGATGACTAATCTCGGCATAGCATAGTGTATGTTTGGGGGTTCTCGGGGACAAGAGGAAGCTGCGCAGTGCCTCAACCTATCCATCCCTTTCCCAGATTTGAGACCACAAAGTTCTCAGGCTTCAATGTAGCCAGGCAGAAGAAAGAACTCAAGAAGTACCCAGACTTTTCCACTGGCTTGGTAAACACTTGCGATCAGCCGCAAACCCTAAACTCTAATCCTTAAACACCAAGCCCGAAAACCTAATCGCCAAACCCTCATAAACCCATAAACCCTGAATCCCACCCTGCACCCTAAATCCTACATCCCTTAAACCCGAACCCTGAGCCTTCTGAAGAATCGCTGCAAGATCGCGCTTACCTGGGCCCGTGGCTCAGTTTCAGTGGCTGCACCTCAATCTTGATATGGGAGTTCCGAAAATAGGGGATCCAAATATAGTACCTTAAATAGTAGGATCCTTATTATAAGGACCCCCATATAAGGTACCCCTAATTTTCGGAAACTCCCATATGTTATAATGGGTGAAGGGCTTTAGGGTTAAGGGCTGTAGGGTTTATTGGGCTATACAGGGTTTATAGGGCGTCCATGGTTCTAGGATCCTGAGTAACCCCGGGCAGGGGCAGGGGCAGGGGCAGGGGCTAGTCCCTGGAGCGGCTTCTGCTGCGAGGCCGTCGGCGAGGACGCTGTTCATGGGTAGCCTTGAACTCGTACTCCTGCCATCTTTCTGCCCTGCTGCTGGTGAGCCGCTGTCGGCCAAGCGGCGTCTAGAAGCTCCCACCTGTGCTGCCAGCGAGCGGGTCGTGAGCTCGTAGCCAGACGCGGCAGCTCGGGCCATGATTTCAAGTCTGTACTGCGTGTACAGAAGCTCCTTTGTCTGTGCCAAGCACGGGCCGACCAGGTGCAAGGATGTCTCCGACCAAGTGAGGCTAGCGTCGTCGTCATCTGGATGGTCGTCGTGGTGCGCGGCAGGAGACACATGGTTGGCATCCTCGGAAGGTCCTGAGCTGCTAGCGTCACTGGTGCTTTCACTGGCTGATCGTTCAGGCCGCCCCGACGGAAGGAGCGGCCCGTGCACGGGTTGAGGTGCCCCGTCATCGGAGTCCAGGGGCCTGTTGTCGGCTGATAATAGAGACTGGTCCCCGCAAATGCGCGCCGCCAGGGCGTACCACACTGTAATAATGAGGGTGCCCTTCTTTCGAATAACTATTCTTCTTTGAATAGGGGAACCCAAAAAGAAAAAGGGCAAAAGGGTACTACTCGGGAACCTAGTATAATACAGCACAACATCGCTACCCGAAGCACGAGCCCCTATATGACTCACCGCGAGGGACCTCTAGAGCCCAACAGAGCTCCATCCACTGAAGGGTCGGGTTGCGCTTCTCTGCAGCAGCACGCGCGGCGGCCTGCATCAAACATCGCAGGGTCAGGGTTTGGGGTTTATAGGGTTTAGGATATGGTCGGTTTCGGATTTACTGCCTAGGGTTTGAGAGTTATGGGGTCGAGGGATGCAGGGCTTCAGATTTTGGGGTGTTCAAGTCCCTTAGATGTGGCATCGAAGAACGGCGCCCAAATCTGGAGTCACTTTTGATTCGCCCCTCAGACTACTCCTGTTCTTCTAGGCGACACCCTAAACCCTAAACCCTGAACCCTGCACCTTAAACCCTGAACCCTCAACCGTTAACCCTGAACCCTACCTAGAGTCTCCATTGTAGTTCCTGTTTTTGGTTAACCAGTTTTATGGTTAGGATCCTATAATAGAGATTTTGGTCAACCAAAAAAAGGAACTACAATGGAGACTCTAGGTAAACTCTGCACCCTAAACCCCAAACCCTAAACCCTAAAACCCTAGACCCTAAACCCCAAACCCTAAACCCTATAAACCCTAAACCCTAAACCCTAACCCCTAAACCCTAAATCTCCATGGAGCTTTGCAAATGGGTCCCGGTACATCTTGGCCCAACGTCTTATCCCAGAATGCTCTGGACTCTGGCGCTCCTCAGGCTGATTATGTTTAGCTTTCTAGCTTTCTTTCTCTTTACACATATGTATACATTCGCACATTTATCCAGAGAATATATGTGTATAGATAGTATGTGTGCATATACATGCGAAGTATGTATGTATGTCTGTCTATATGTACGTACGTTCATGCATGTGTGCAGACCCTAAGCCCCTGAACCCCCAAACCCCTCAACCCTAGCCCCGAAACCCTCAAACCCTAAACCCCTAAATCCAAAACCCCTGGACCCCTACAGCCCTGAACCCCTAGAGCCTCCCCAAACCCCTAAACCCTAAAACCCTAAACCCTAAAACCCTAAACCCCTAGACCCCTAGACCCCTAGAGCCCTAGAGCCCTGAAGCCCTAAGCTTAAGTCTCGGAGCCCTGGCCTCGGCTTCCTGGTTCGCACGAGTACAGCTTCCTGTGAGGCATCCGAGGCGGTGTCGGGCTCAAGGCCAAGAGGACGTAGTGCAGGGGCCTTATATAATGTAGTAGTAGTAGTAGTAGTAGTAGTAGTAGTAGTACAGTCTAGTAAAGTATAGTAGAGTATGGTATAGTTACATTATGAAACCCTATCAG
This sequence comes from Symbiodinium sp. clade A Y106, assembly GCA_003297005.1. Taxonomy (NCBI): domain Eukaryota; class Dinophyceae; order Suessiales; family Symbiodiniaceae; genus Symbiodinium; species Symbiodinium sp. clade A. The sequence goes on from BGNK01000211.1 coordinate 237,302, forward strand.
GCCTAACACTAACTGAGAACTAATACTGGCAATAGTTCAGGCTCTTTCGTGTGTGATGTGCTTCTGCAAAATACTGTGCAAAGGTACCCTAAACCCTAAACCCTAAACCGGTGCTCCTCGGCCAGGACTTAAGGTTCCGGGCTTAGTCTATCTGGCGATTCTCCACTACTTCTGCCGTTTGTATGGTGTCGCTGGTGCTTCTTCCATGCCAAAACAGTTTGACATATGCACAGGGCGTACAACCACCAAACAAACAACAGCAAGCAAGCAAGCAAGAAAGCAAGCGAACAAGCAAAAACAACCACACCGTCACAGACGCCGCACACACACACACCCACACACACCCGCACACACACACACACGCACGCACGCACGCACACACACACACACGCACGCACGCACGCACGCACGCACGCACGCGCGTGCAAGCAAGCAGACACACATCATGCATAGAGACCAACATGCATGCATATATGCCTGCATGCATGCATGCATGCAAAAGTATCTCTGTGTGTGTGTATACGTGCAATGCCGAAACACCACAACCACAAAGACTGTCGCAGAGTCCGTTCGAAGTGTCAAAAACACGCCTGTGGAGTGGAACGGAACCCTGCAGCCATAAACGACTAGCCCTGAAAGCACCAGCCTTCGACGAAAACCTCTGATACCTTCGGGGGGTTTAAGTTCAAATTCCCTTCGAACCCCACGCCCCCAAACCTGAATTATATAATATTATATATATATATAAATCCGACCTCGAATACTCCGACCCCAACCCCTTGAAGCCTAGACACCAAAACCCTCAGCCACTCCGCTGCTTTGGAGGGCACCCTAAACCCTAAACCCTATAACATCCTATAACCCTAAACCCTATAACCTAAACCCTAAAACCCTAGACCCTGGGAGCTAAGGCACCGGCTGGAGGCTTCGCGCTTGGTCTTGAACGAAGTCTTGATGCCCTGCCCGGTTTACGGTTTTGGAATTTAGGGTTTATGCTTGCTTGAGGCGATTATTGAAATGGCTTCGGATTTGGGGCTTTTATCTAGTTTAGTTATGTAGTTGGTTTTCGAATAAGCATCGGCGATTCATGGACCTCACTCGAAGACTAAATTCTTGAATGATTGCTCGCATCGCGTCTGCCAGGTTCGAGTTTCGGGGTGTTCGAGTATGGGCCCGATCATGCTTGCCAAACTCATTTCGCACCTGAGCACCGGACGTCACTTCACTACGATCAACAAGAAGGAGCTTGACAATAGTAAGGACATCGAACATGACCAAAGGTCTGCCTTCGGTGTTATGCAACACTTTGCGAATTCCAACCGAGCAAGCCATCGGAACGTGTTATGAAACTAAACGCAACAGACTGGGAAAAAAAGACACGAGTTCATCACCACAACAACTATAGCCATGACCAGGCCATTGAGGGACATTTAAAAGCCATCGTGGCGAGATTCGTACATGGGCTTTTAACATTTCTACCGTTCCACGATGTGCTTGAAGTCCGACGACTAATATCGGGCCCGAGATCTAAAAAAAGTTCACGCAAGCTAGCATGCCCTGAGCCCAACTTGAAGAACCTGGGACCCCCAACCCGTGAACAGCTGAGTTCCGCTTATTGCTTGATGCCGGAAAATCAACAAGAACACCCTAATGTAGGGGCCTTAATAATTAGAACAGGGTTTGGGGGGTATATTCTGTTATACGTATAATAAGGAACCCCCCCGAAACCCTATTGTAACTATTAAGGCCCCTATGGTACATCCCAGAGTCCACTGCAAGCCCTGAGCCCCGGATCGAAAGAGAAAGTAAACCCCGGATGTTTTAATTCACCCCCCCATACCTGAAGCGCCTAAAGACTAAGGAGTGTGCATTATCCAAACCCTACACTCTAAACCCTAGAAACCCTATACCCTAAACCCTAGAAACCCTATACCCTAAACCCTAAACCCTAGAAACCCTAAACCCTAAACCCTAGAAACCCTATACCCTAAACCCTAAACCCCTCAGCCCGCAACACTCAACCTTTTCCCTCCCTTTAGGGCCCTTTCAGGGCCTTGGGGCTCTGGGAGGCAAGGCCGCGATGCCCTGCAAAGGGTCTCGGCTTTAGGGGGTTTAGGGTTTAGGGGTTTAGGGTTTAGGGTTTAAAGGGTCTCGGGTTTAGGGGGTTTAGGGTTTAGGGTTTAAAGGGTCTCGGGTTTAGGGGGCTATACTCGAGCACCTGGACGGGATTGTTACAGGGGCCTATAAGAATTCGAAGAGGGTTCCTGTTGAAGGTGTTTAGAAGACTAGGTTTAGGGGGCTATACCTACCTGGACCCCAAAAGGATGTAAAATAGTGGCCCAATACCCATAAAAGGCCATTATTCTACATCCTTTTGGGGTGCAGGTAAACCCGGGGCTATACTGGGTTCCTGAGTAGCCCCTTTATAATAAGGGTGCCCTTTTGCCTAATATTCAGTTATAATAAGAGGACCCCTAAAACTAAAAGCGCAAAAGGGTACTACTCAGCAACCTAGTATACCCAAACCCGAAGCCCTGAAATACAGGCATGTGGGTGGTTGTCAAAATTATGGTCCCTTTTTGGGCCTATTATAATACGGCACCTATTATTTACAGTACCCCAAAAGGGACCATACTTTTGACAACTACTCATGTGGGAGTGAGAGATTAGGGCAACCCCCAAGAGCTTGGAGAGCGTTTTCGGTTAAGTCTCGGCAGGCCGAAGGCTTAAAGCCTAGGCTAAGTAGACTCAGACATGTCTACATGGATATATATATATATATATACATATGTATGCACATACATCTGTATGCGTGTGTACAGATTGAAAAAATATATACATGTATATATATATATATATTTGTATACACATACATATATATATATATATATATATATGCACTTTTTCACGATGCCGTACTCTGCACCTTAAACCAAAATCGAAATCCCTGCAAAACTCAATCCCTTCCCCCTATATTAAATGCGGAGACCCCACTCCCCCAATTAACAACTCGGCACGTGTTTTCAATATCAAGGGGGTAATTTTATCCCTATTGTTACTTTTGATGGATGTTGCTCTTGCTCCTGGTCCTGCTGCATTTCTTGCTCTCGCTCATGCGCTTGCTTTTGCTCTTGCTGTTGCTTCTGCTCTTCCTCTTGCTTTTGCTCTTGCTCCTGCTCTTGCTTTTGCTCATGCTATTGCTTCTGCTCTTCCTCTTTCTTTTACTCCTGCTCTTGCTCCCGACCCCTTATGCAAATTATGAAGAGCAGGGCTGATTTCGGGAGGATTGGCCCCAAAGTGATTTCACTACTAGGGAGGTGTTTAATAAATAGGGGACGGATTGATCCAAAAGCCGAAGACGCAGGATGGCCTGAGATCCTGAGCCATACAATCTGAACCATACGGTTTAGGGTCTAGGGTTTTTGGTTTTGGGGGTTAGCGTTTAGTGGTTTAGAGGTTTAGGGTCTCTGAAACCTTAACCCTGACTCTCAAACTCCTAGACCACTCAAACTGCAGTTGTCAATCCACGGGTTCCCGGAGCTTCGAGGAGTGTCGTACGGCTGATGGACAAAATCCTGCATCACCCATTATAAGGAATATACCATAATTCCCATAGTTTAGGGTCCTTAGGGTCATGCAGGATTTTGTCCATCAACAGTAGTATGCTCGCCCCCAACGCTCTTCGATGTCAGGTTTAGGGTTTAGGGTTGAGGGTTTAGGGCCTCCCCCAACCAAAACAAAGCAAACAAGATCCCGAAACCGCAAACCCCAAACCCTAGCAACCAAAAAACAGCCAAAAACATTAACCAACAACGTAAGAGCCTTGACAATTAGAATAGGGTTGCGAGGTACACTATTAGAACTAGTATAATTGCAAAATAAGGAACCACCAAAACGGTATAGGGAATTCCTTTTAAAGCCCCTATATTAATCACCGGCCCTTTAAACGAGGATCCTGGACTTCAGGATCTTGGGCTCCCGAAGAAGCATTACATGAAGAGATCTGAAGTAAACGCCAGAAATTCATACCCTGAAGGTAAGGTATAGGGGGTCCCAGCACCGTTCATCCCAAATCCTTGTTCCAACTTACAGAGATTCACAGTGTAGTCTGTTGGGCACTGTCCTCACATACAGTAATAGTACATAAGGGTATTTTTGAGGATCTTACACAGCTTGTTCGAAATTTTATCCCACTGCAACTGAGTGCGGGCAGTATCCAAGAATGTCCATAGTTCCTCGTCAGTACTGTGTCCTAACTCGAAGCCCCACTCTGTTGTGGGCTTTCCTACGGCTTCAGAGTGGAGCTGTCAGCCCAAATCTCCTGATTCTCCTCCTCATTCCCGTGACCCTGAACATCCCCAAACCCTAAACCATACACCCTAAATCCCTCATACCCACCTTGGCGGTGGACCGGGCTCCGAGCTGACGGAATTGAGAGGAGCTTGGCCGGAGGCGCTGGCGGCTTCTGCGCAGACATATCTGATTTTTGTATCAGGGTCCGGGTCTAGGGCTTGAGCATGCGATGTTAGCGTTCAGGATTTGGGGATTAGGGTCGGAGTTAAGGGGTGTTGGCTGGACTTGCATGCTATTAATTACGGGAATTGTAATATACATGCCCGGCCAAAACGTTCCTCTCATGTATGTGCGCAGCAATGTCGATCTGTATGTATACACCTGCTTGCGTAACGTATGTACCTATGCGTGCGTGCATGCATGCGTGCGAGAGTGCATGGATGGACGGATGGATGGATGGATGGAGGGAGGGAGGGGTGGAGGGACGGACGGACGGACGGACGGACGGAGGGATGGATGGATGGATGGACGGATGAATTGATGGGAGGGTGGATGGATGCACGTACGTATGCATGCATGTGCTTAGGTATGCAGACAGACAGACAGACTGACTGACAGACTGATCGACAGACGGACAGGCGGACAGATAGATGGAGGAGTCAGTTGGTATGCGAATGGACTAACTTACAGACAAGACAGGTATTGATGTAAAGACAGGCAGATCGTAGACGGGTAGATAGAATCAGATAGAACATACAAATGCCAACAAACGGACCTGTCCATGGCCGACTGTTGTTTTAAAGGGTTATGATCATGTAGATGCATGAAGGCCTGCATCTACTCGCATAGCAATACTGCACTGCTCTATGACAAGCAACTGTATATGAGTCGGCATGACTCGTACATGCCCCTCAAGAGTTTACGGCGCGATAGACACCGAATAAGACAAGAACGCCCTCAGCAAAATGCAACAGAACAAATCTGCACCATAAACTTAAACTCCCGAAAACGGACTAAGAGCCAGCATGGTTCGTTAACTCTAAACATCTCGGAAGCCTGAACCCTAAACCCCTAAACCCTAAACCCTAAACCCCTAAACCCCTAAACCCTAAACCCTAAACCCTAAACCCTAGCCTGAGCCCTAAACTCCACCCCGAACTCTGAGACACTATAACATGGACCCTAGAGCAGGACACTTACTTCAACCAGCAAAGAGATCCCCCCCAAGTTAATGAGGGGGCTTTTAAAACATTAAAATAGTTTTTTTTTTTTTTTTCGGGGGGGGGGGTACATTTGTACTATAATTATGATTAGGAGGCCCCCCCCCAAAAAAAAAATAGCATGGGTGATTGATTAAGGCCCCTATACCAGCAAAGCCCTCCCTTGGGCCTTCTCCAACTCCGGAAGGGGCTCCGCTTTCCGCGGCTTCGTGTCCGCTTTGTCGGCCTTCTCGGCTTTCTCGGCCTTCTCAGCCTGTTGCAAGTTTGGGGCTTCAGCGGTTTAGGGCCTAGGGGTTTCGGGCTTTAGTTTAGGGGTATATATATATACACATATATATATATATATATATCAGGGATTTATGGTTTTATATTTTTAAGGCTTAGGGGTTTCAGTGGGTTTGAGGCGTTGGGATTTAGGGATTGATCGTGTCGGGGTCTAGGGCGATGCTGCCTATGATATGGTGCTACTTGGTTTTAGAGGCTTGGCGACAAGGATATTCTCGCGCCTGCTGAATGATCCTATGACAGATTCATGGCCGTGGTCTTCGTTCTCACAGCCAGGTGTAGTTTACAAGGTCAGTAGTCCCAAATTGAGCACTGACCAAAACAGCGAACCGTAAACTTACTATTAAACCTTCGTGAGTAAGTCTTGGTGTCTCATAAAGTTTCGAACTTGGCGTCCCTCAGCCTGAAATCTGAGTTGCAATCTAAGCCCCAAGCCCTGAATCCAGAAACCCCTGATGCTGAATCGAGGCCCTACTTTCTTAACATCCCTTGTCCCTTATAGAACCCCTGCAAAAAGCCACATAAAAGCGCCAAGCAACCATGACATCCACCCCCTTATACAAAGCCTGATATATAATGCAGGAACCTGATTAAGAAACCCTGGGCCTAAAACCTCATAATAGTAGGATTCATATAAGGAACCCTAATAAAGGCCCAAGGTTTCTTAATCAGGTTCCTAAACTTTGCAGCCTGAAGTCTAAGTACACACTTGAGGCTCCAACAAATATACCATCTGGCTTGCAGGTATAGGAACCTGATTAAGAAACCTTGGGCCTTTTTAATTTTTTTAAGGGTTTCTTATATGAATCCTACTATTTTGGGGTTTTGGGCCCAGGGTTTCTTAATCAGGTTGCTACATTACATGAGAAGCGTGCCTTATCCTGGGATATACGACTCCAGCTTTCTGAAGCATGGGGGCTTAGGATTTGGGAGTTTCCGAAAAATAGGGGACCCGAATATAGTACCCTAAATAGTCGGATCCTTATTAGAAGGACCCCCAAATAAGGTACCCCTAATTTTCGGAAACTCTAAACCCTTATAGAGCCCCCTTTAAACGGACCTTTGTTACGTGTCGTACCCTTATAGTAACCCTTTAAAGGATCCCTTTAAAGGTACCCCTAATTTTCGGAAACTCCCATTTCAGGGCGAGCTTTCAAGCATCTCGGATCCGCGCCTTCTGCTGGCTCAAGCGCTTTTGCCGTGCCTCCTCCAAAATCGCAGCTGCCTGCATGAGCAGAACGGGTTGAAGTTTTCGGTAACTCCTTGAGCTTCGAAGTAACCCGGGAGAAAAAGCATGAACTTGTACTTTGATAAAGGTTCCTTTAGGGCACAGGTCCAAAAAACTACTAACCAGTGGTTGTGGGGTTCCCTTGGCTCTTTAGCTCCTTATTTAATAGGGATTATCATCATCCCTGGCTCCTTAGCTCCCCCAATAGCAATGGCTAGACTATACTAAAATGTGACACTCCAGAACCCAATAAATCCCACAGGCCGGGAGACAAAAACCAAAACCAGCAAAAACCCAAAAGGCGAACTCCAAACATGCCGCGACCTTCCTAAGCACCCCAGCCCTCCTCAAACTCTAAGCCCCATAAACCCTGAAACCGAAACCCTAAAAACCTAATACCCTGAACCCCTAAACGCTAAACCCTATAAATCCCAACCCCACCCCCCTAAACAGACCCTCCCCCCCTTCCGCACGAGCCTTCTCTTTGCGTCTCATGGCTGCCTCGGCCTAGCAATCCAATCCGCACTAGAACTGCCCAAGCTTTGGGGTTTAGGGGCTTAGGGTTCAGGGTGTTGTGCTTGCTGGGTTGTCTTTCACGGCTACTGTAATTAAGGATATCGTCATGTCTATGGTTCTACGAGGGTGGCTGTAAAGTCATAGATGGTGCAGCGCTGCCAAGCCCGGAGGGGTCTGGGTTTAGGGTCTAGCGTTTAGGGTGACGCGCCGACGGGCTACATAAACAAGTCAAAGACTAAGCAAACGGAACCGATATATTTTTTATTTATATATAATGTGCGCAAATATATTTATATAGACATGTATACACAGATGTACAACGTGAATCTAAATCTGTATAAATATATACATACACATGCGAATATACCTTATGGTTTTAACACAAGGGTTACTGTGAGAGTAATATAGGAGCTTGTACGATTGCGAGTGTAGGGCGTGGAGGCTTTGGGGTTTGGGGTTTGGATGCAGGTCCAGGGTTTCGGTCTTTGAAGTCAGGATACTGTAGGACCTTTAATACTTAGAATAGGGTTTCGGGGCAGAATTTGCGACAACTGTAAAAAGGACACCCCCCAAAAAAGAATAGTATTGGTAATTATTCTGGCCCTGAAAGTTGGACCACTTTAGGACTTCCCACTGCCCAGAAGTGTAGACTTGACGACACAGCAAATTCCTGTCTTCAAGAGGACTCTGGCCTGAAGTCGATCCGCCTGAAGCCGAAATCTGCAAACCCCACAATTATCCTAAACCCTAAACCCGATCCTCTAAACTCTAATCCGGGAACCTGAAACCCGAAACATCCCTAAACCTTCCTTTATGGCGAAGAGCCTCCTTAGCCAACGCAGCCTCTGCGCGAGCTTGCCGTGCCTTCAGTAGACAGAGCGATGGTCTGGGAAGACCGAAGAATCAAATTGTAGGACTCTTGGTCCTTACTAGGGCTCCTATTCATATTGGGCCTATTGTTTCGCACCTTCCACAAGGCAGTTGTCAGATTCCTACAGCAACTGTCCCTGTAACCCAGAACCCTGCAACATTGGCCCAGGTTTGAAGCAAGCTGGTTGGGCCGCTAAGAGTACTTCGGCGCCCATGTCCTTCTTATCGGAGCTTCCCAGAACTGCGGACGCCAAATACAGCTAAGGTCTAAAAAGATGTGGTTCAAGCCTGCATGGGTTGGATGCGTGCTGGTCTTTAGGGGTGGTGGGCCGAGGGTTGAGTTATGGGTCCAGGACAGATAGGATATCCTCCGACAGTCTGAGACATGAGGAACCCTTTGTTGGAAGAAACATAAGTATAAAGTGAGAAAACTCCTTCTCAGAGTCCTACTCATCAGGCAATTAACATACAAACTTGTATTTCATAACGCTCCTTTCAGCAACAGGTTCAAAAACAAGTAATAAATGTAAGTATGGTACTCCAGAACCCAGTTCAGTACAAACCCTATAAACCCTAAACCCTGGACCCCAAAAGTATGTAAAATAATGGCCCAATACCCATAAAAAAGGCCATGATTCTACATACTTTTGGTGTCCAGGTCCTAAAACCGAAACCCTACACCGTAAACCCTAAAACCCTAAAACCCTAAACCCTAAACCCTTCAACTTAAACCTTAAACCCTAAACTCTGATCTCCGAAGCTTTCAGTAGTCACGTTTAGGCTTTCAGGAGGGGAGAGGGCTCAAGACAGGCTTCAGATGGCTGTAGGGCTGCCCTAAGGGTCCATGTGCCCAAACAGGGTTCCTTTAAGGGTTCCTTTAAGGGTTCTATAAGGGTTTAGGGTTTAAAGGGTTCATGTGCCCACATAGTCTATACTTTGGCCTTATAAAGCAGTCCCCATATAAGTACTGTGGGGTCAATGTATATGTTGTTTGGGTACATGGACCCCTAAGGGTTATTTCGGGTTGTACAGAGGCTAACAGGCTACCGGGGTTTCAACTCAGTGGTTCGGGGGTTTGTAAAGGTCCTCTAGGGTTAGACATAGGTTTACCTAGACCCCCAAAAGTAGGTAGAATAATGGCCCAATGCCTATAAAAGGCCATGATTCTACATACTCTTGGGGTCCAGGTCTATGGGTTCCATGGCTCCGCCTCTGCCTCGGCCGCTTGGCGCTGCGCCTGTCTGCTTTATTCAGTTGTCAGCTGGGCTTTGAAGTAACCAGGGAGAAAAAAGGTAGAGACTGTTATTTCATAATGGTTCCCTTTAAGTAACAGGTCCCAGAACAAGTATTAAAGTATGGTACTCCAAAGCCCAGTCAGGGGTTTGGGAGTTTCGAGTGGTGGATTTATGCTTTGTTATGTGAAGTGTAGTGGCCCTTTCTCCGCTGCAGAAGCTGCAGGTCCATTACCCGCCTCAACAGAGGCATACACTAGTGGAGGCATCTACAGCCTTCAAACATTAGCTGCTGCACCTACTCTACTCCTGCACTAGAGTATAGAGATGTACCCTCATAAGCCCTTGAATCCTAAACCCTGAAAGTAACCCTTGAAGGGACCCTTATAGTTATTTGGAGATGCGGGTTCTGGTCTGGGGTTGGGGGCTTTGGCCTGGCATGGACCAGAGAACTTTGGGCCCAAGAGACAGGTAACTGGGAAGTTCTCGAAATTAGTTAGGGTACCTTTGGGTGCCGTACTTTTTTTTTTGGGGGGGGGGACCGAAAACGGTACCCTAATTCATAGAACTCCACGTATAGGGGCCTTATGTCGATTAGAGTCGGGTTTTGGAGGTCTTCTTACTATACTGAAAGTGAGAGACCGGAAGGAAGAGTATGACTAATTTTCTGGGCTGCTACTATATCCCAGATGAAATCTGACCAGGGGGGCTAATCTCCATAGGAGGTTTCACCCGTGAATGGGAAAGGTGGAATCCCTTCGTAGGTTGCAAACAACAAAATCTCTACAAGCTAAATCGCTTGATGTCAAAATGGCTGTGAACGTTCGGTCGTAACCACTGGAAAGCATCTAACATCAACTTCTGAACGGGGCTCCGGCACGGGGTCATCCTTGCAAGTTTGCCCTCGAGGAAAGCCCTAATTCCTGATAAATCCAGGCTCATCCCTCCCCAACACTGACCAACAGCAAGCACCTGGAAAAAGAACAACTAGATCAATGGAAAAACCTACTATCCAGCCCAAAAACAAAACAATCCAGAATATGTTCACTCCAAAACACTGCAAAAGCCATCAACCAACACACAAACATCAAACACAAGACCCTAAAACCCTAAATCCCTAAACCCTAAATCCTCGGATAAGCAAATCCACTCGCGACCTCGGCAGCCGCCTCCTGCGCTTCGCTCAGCTGGCGCACGACCTGCCAAGGGACTGAACAACTAAGCTGCTGACAATAATGCAGGGGCCTTAACAATTACAATAGGGTTTTATGTATATTATATTACAATTACCATAAAGAATCCCCCCAAAATAGTATTCGTAATTATTTGGGCCCCTATATTAACAATACTGGCAACAACAACAACAACACGAACACGGTTAAGGATTCGAGGGCTTATAGGTCGCAATAGAGTTTCAGGTTTGGCGCTTTACGAGGGCCGTGTTTAGGGAGTAGAATGCAACCAATGTGTTCGTCTTAAGTTTCTGTGGGAGCAGGCTGTGGTTTGGTTGAAGCAAAATGGGGCCTGACGTGAACTTCAAAGCATCGAAGCTGTGAGCGAAAACCCCAACATCCCTGATTTCGATAAAAGTCTTAGCTTAATTACGTGGTTTTGGGCTTTGAGGGTTGAGGGTTGAGGGTTTAGGCATGACTTCAAATGTTGGGGCATCCATTGCACGCGATGTTGGCGATGCATCTTTGGCTGCACCTCAGCCTCCGTCCGCCTCAAGACAACACACATGCACCTGCCGGCCACTATTGCCGGTTGACCGAACAAAGGCCAATAGCTTCGAAATCCTGGGCCACCTCGCCCATAAATCCTAAACTTAACGTATTCCCTCGCATCTGTTGTCGTCACCAGCTACCACTTGCCGTCTGTTCAGCTGGAGCGACGAGACAGGCCTTGTTGAAGACAACGTGCAATTCAACACATAAACCTGCAACAAAAGTCCGACAACTGTACGTGCAGGAGCAGAACTTCCCAAAGCTTGAACGGCAACAGACAACAGACGTGCAGATCTGGCAGACGTTAAGTTAACATCCCAGTGAAGCAGCTGGTGAGTCAAAAATGCTACCTGTTTTCATATGATGCTGCTTAAATGAAGGTATGACTGTCACTATACGACCTACCAGACTCAGGCCTGACTCAATGAGTTCAATGCTAACTTTTAAACAACAGCTTCAGTGCTGCGACAACAAACGGAACTGAAATCAAGGGGTTGATCTGGCCTACCAGAAAGTCCAATGTGAGGCAGAAGTAAATAAACTCTAGGCTAGGAGGGCTTAGGATTTTGGCCTAATGGTCCTTCTGAGCCAGTGGTTATTACAAGAATGAAGTTCGCACCTACATGCCGAGTAACAAGTCAGAGGAGGGGTGTTACGACAAAGAATGCTGCAAGGGAAACTGGGTGGCAGGAAGGTGTCTACGGCAGGGCACCCAACAATGATGCTAAATGAAAACGATCGTCCCCTAAACCCTGGCCCCTCTGGCCTGCTGAATGTCAATGTTCACATCGATCTGTGCAAGGACACGGGGGATGAAAGACGGCTTGGGGACAGGTCTGGGGTTTGGGGCTTGGGGTTCAGGGTGTCGGGTTCAAGGATTGAGTTGTTCTTTTAGGGCTTAGGGTTTGAGCGTAGAGATGAGGAACCCCCTACGCCGAGTCAAACCATAAATCTACCAGCGTTTAGGGGTTCTCATCGGTTCTATTAAGGTTGGTGCTATTAGAATTCTATTTGGGGTCTGCAGAAGGCACCAAAGACTCCAACATAAAACAAGAAAGGAATATATTCTTGAACTAGGGTAACTTAGTCAAGGGTCACTTGAGCCTCGTTCCCCTCAAAACCGAAAGCCCTAAATCAGCCAATCTGCTTGTACAGGCTCTGTCTGACAATGCTCAGATGCACATCTAAGCCCTAAGCCCAAACCCTCAAAGCACTGCACCAAACAACTTTCTTCTCAGGGCCCTAAAGTCCTAAGTCCTACACCCTCAAGTCCTGAACCCTAACCCATAATGTGCTAGACACCGCAATCCCTAAACGCTAAACTCCTAAACCCTAAAGTGCCAGACTCTGCAAACCCTAGACCCTAAACTTCTAAACTCCTAAACCCTAAAGTGTCAGACTCTGCAAACCCTAGACCCTAAACTCCGAAACTCCCACACCCTAAACTCCTAAACCCTAAAGTGCCAGACTCTGCAAACCCTAGACCCTAAACTCCTCCTAAACCCTAGACACTAGAGTGCCAGACTCTGCAAACCCTAGACCCTAAACCCTAAACCGTAAACTCCTAAACCCTAGAGTGCCAGACTCTGCAAACCCTTGACCCTAAACCCTAAACGCCTAATCCCCGAAGTGCTAAACTCTGCAAACCCCAAACCCTAAACTCCTAAACGAGCCGAGGCTCACTTAGCCCTTCAATTTAGGGTTCACTTGGACCTGCACCTGGAACAAGCTTTTGGCTTACTTAAACCTTCTTTTTCAGGCTCACTTGGGTCTTCAGGGTTTGGGGTTTAGGGTTCCTGGGCTTCGGGTTTAGGGTTTGGGGTTTGGGGGTTTACAGTTTAGGGTTTAGGGTTCATGGGCTTCGGCTTTAGGGTGTAGTTCATGGGCTTCGGGTTTAGGGTTTAGGGGTTAAGCGTTTTACGGTTTAGGGATTTTGGCTTAGGCTTAGGGTTCGTGGGCTTCGGGTTTTAGGGTTAGGTTTGAAGGTTTAGGGTTTAGGGTTCAGGGTTGTCAGGGTTCAGGGTTTAGGGTTTAAGGGTTTAAGGTGTACGGTTTAGGTTTACGGTTCAGGGTTTAGGGTTCACGGTTGTTCAGGTTGTAGGGTTCAGGGTGGTTTCGGGTTGGGGGTTCAGGGTTCAGGCTTTAGGGTTTTAGGGTTTCGGGTTTTCGGGTTTAGGCGTTTAGGGGTTTAGGGTTGTTCAGGGTTTCGGGAGGGTTTAGGGTTTACGGCTTAGGTTTACGGTTCAGGGTTCAGGGTTCGCGGTGGTTCAGGGTTTAGGGTTCAGGGTGGTTTAGGGTTTAGGGTTCAGGCGTTTAGGGGTTTAGGGTTGTTCAGGGTTTCGGGAGGGTTTAGGGTTTACGGCTTAGGTTTACGGTTCAGGGTTCAGGGTTCGCGGTGGTGCAGGGTTTAGGGTTCAGGGTGGTTCAGGGTTTAGGGTGGTCTAGGGTTCAGGGTTCAGGCGTTTAGGGGTTTGGGGTTTAGGGTTGTTCAGGGTTTCGGGAGGGTTTAGGGTTTAGGGTGTCTTGGGCCTCTTCGTTCGGCTTTAGGGCCTTTCAGGGTTTAGGGTTTGGGGTTCAAGGTGACCTAGGGTTTAGGGTACAGGGCCCTGACTGGCCTGACACCAGGGGTACCTAGCCTAGAGGTAGTAATAGTAGTAGTAGCAGGCAAAAAAGAAGACACCAGCGAGCCCCAAAAAGAAGTTCTATGCGAACCCGAAAAAGAAGATCTAAGTGACCCTACGGCCCTCCTAAAGTCACAAACCCTAAATCCCTAAACCCCGAAGTGAAAAACCCTGCAAACCCCAAACCCTAAACTCCTAAACCCTAAACTCCTAAACTCCTAAACCCTAAACTCCTAAACCCTGAGTGCCACCTCGGAAAAGGGCTGGGACATACTGGACTGCTGCCGTGAGAAGGTGGAGATCTGACGTGAGATGCTGGAGATCCTTGGGGGGGCCGTCGCTTTGGGGGTTTTAGGGTTCGGGGTTCAGGGTTTAGGGCTTGTTTCTTTTAATGAGTGTTGGCTAGGGTTGGGGTTTCAGGACCTGAAGGTTTTTTGTTTGAACAGGGCTTCAAGGATTTGGCTTAGCGTCTTTGGCACTTTAGAGTTCAGCTGAAAGCAGATGCCAGAAAGTCAACCATGATGATTTACGGTATAGGCCACTTTGGTGGGTCTCGGGTTTGACTTTGCTTGTGAATCCCAGGCCCGAAACCCAAAAACAACCCTAACCCAAAGGTATCTACAACGCAAGCCAACACGTGTAAAAACAAAAAACACACACACAGAGAAACACCAAGTTCTTTGCGCAAGCGGCCGGGCTCAGCAGTTTATGAACTTTTACTACTGCTGCTTAGGGCTTTAGGTTCAGGGTCTAGGATTTAGAGTCTAGGGTTTAGAGTTTAAGGATTCTGAGTTTGGAGAAAATATTTTAGGGTTGGTTTAGAGTTTAATATTTTAGGGTTGGTTTAGAGTTTAGGGTTAAAGCTAAAATCCTCAACCGCAAACTAGAGCCCGCTTCACCTCGGTCCCCAGGCTCCTGAAAGCCACAGGCCCTGAACCCTCCACTCCCTTCTAAAACGTCTTCTCACTATGGTTGGGCTTGGTTTTTTGGGGCCTAAATCTTATGAACCCCTAGTAATCCACAGCCCCAAACACCAAAATCCCAAAGCCATAAAGCCCTAATGCCCTGGAGACCAAAACCCTGAAGACCATCCTACACCCTAAAGCTCTAAACCATGGAGCCCGACAGCCCTAAATCCCAACCCTTGAAAGCGAGAAACCCTGAAGACCCTAAACCCTAAAAGGCAGAAGCCATGAAAACCGTAAAGCCTACTACATCCTATTGAACGCGTGCAGCAACGTACTGATTAGAACCTAGCGGAACCCATAAAGGAACTCGTAAACCCCAGAACCGCTGAACTCTAAACCCTGAGCCCTAAAACTCGGAGCCCTGACACCCTAAAGCCCTCAAAGGAACACCAGCATAGGGCACCCAAAAAAGCACATAAGCAACACTTAGGATAGGGATATCCCATATAAACCCCCTTATAATGAAGCCCAATAAGGTAGGGATATCCCTATAAACTGCTTGTGCTTATGTGCATTTTGGGTCCCTAAAAAAAAGCAAAATGCAGGGAGTTTGTGCCGCGAGGCTGGCGTCGCGGCTCCTCGTCCGGTTCGGTGAAGTCTTGGTTCTCCTCGAGTAGGGGCTTTGAGGAGTTCGGATCTGGTGTTCTTTTAGTTTCGCTTTGGGGTTTAGGGTTTAGGGGGTTTAGGGGGTTTAGGGGTTTAGGGGGTTTAGGGGGTTTTTCGGATTTAGGGCTTTTAGGGTTTAGGGTTTGGGGGGTTTTGGGGTTTGAGGGTTTGAGGGTTCAGGGCTTGGGGTTGTAGGGTTGTTAGTTCTTCAAAGGTGTTCTTTAGGTCAGGGCTGCTGGTTACTATAAGGAGCCGCGCTCGGGCTAAGCCTTCAGGTTGCAGGGTCCAGGATTTTGGGGTGTCGGGTCAGGGTATGCACCCAGAAGATGATCGTCAGGGTACTCAACCCGGAGTTGCATTTTCCACATCCTCCCGGGGATCTGGGTATAAGTGGGATTCTACAGGACACCATCGAACGGTGCGAAATTCTGCGGGGCTCTGTCCTTGGCTACTGAAATAAAGACACATGGGTTGGACACAGCCGGAACCATGCTGAAGGGCAAAAGGTAATGGTAAGTTGTGCAATACTCCAGTCGGAGTCTACCGGCCCTATCTACACCTCTTTCGAGGAGTTGTCGAATCCTAAACCTTTTGACGCTAAACCCTAAAAACTCTCAACACCAAGCCCTATGAACTCTCAACCCTAAACCCTATAAACTCTAGACTCTAAACCCTCTAGGTTCCCCAGCAGCCCCCTAGCAACAAGGGTAGGCTTTGTCCTATCATGGCTTTAGCAAGGGTACTAAAACCCCTAAACCCAAACATCCCTAAAACCCTAAGCCCTAGTTTTCAGCCCAAACGGGTACTAGTGGGGAACCAAAACCCGAACTTTTACGTCGCCTGTATATCAACCTTATAGCAACCGTTATGGTAACCTTAGAGTTTAGGGTTTAGGGTTTAGGCCTTAACCCTAAACCCCTAAACCCTAAACCCTAAACCCCTAAATCCTAAACCCTAAACCCCTAAACCCTAAACCTTTAAGATCACCCTAAACTCAAGGAGTTTAAGCTGCAGCTGGTGGGTTCCCCGTTGCAGCTTTCAGGTTCTGGTCTTGGGACCCGGAGGGGGGGGCTTCAAGAGTTTGGGGGTTTTGGGTTTAGGGGTTAAGTGCGGATTTCGTTTTTGGGGTCTAGGGGTTTAGGGTGGGTTCTGGTTTTGGGTTTAGGGGTTTGGGGTGGATTCCGGCTTTGGGTCGAGGGGTGGGTCTACGTTTCAGGGCTTTATGGCTTAAAGCCATAAAGGGCTTTAGGTTCACCCCCAGATCTTGAAATATTTCCCTGCGTGCGGACTTTTCCGCAAACTATGCTAGAATCCCAAACTAAAAGCTCAAGGCTCAGGAAGCCCAGTCTTTTAGGACTCTAGGAGCAATTGCAGTCCTAACTATACAAGCCGAAAATTTGCCCTTATGACCTCCAAGATGCTCTCTATCTCTCTCTCTCTGTCTCTCTGTCTCTCTGTCTCTCTGTCTCTCTGTCTCTCTGTCTCTCTGTCTCTCTGAGTCTCTCTGTCTCTCTCTCTCTCTATGTCTCTCTCTCTCTTTCTCTATCTCTGTCTCTCTCTCTCTCTCTCTCTGTCTCCCTCTCTCAAAGCTCTCACACATGGGCAGTTCTTCAAATTTACGAGTCCCTTTTAGGGTCCTAGTGCCGCCTTCTTTTGGGCTCCGACAGGAAACCCTGATTTGGGAGTTTCCGAAAATTAGGGGTACCTTATTTGGGGGTCCTTATAATAAGAATCCTACTGTTTAGGGTGCTATATTAGGATCCCCTATTTTCGGAAACTCCCATTTGGAGTACTACCCACATGCACACACCGACCTTGCTGCCCGCGGAGCCGGCCAGCTGCAGATCTTCGGCAGGCGGAGGGGTTTCAGAGAATGCAGGGACCCTCCTATTATACGTGTCGGGTAGAGCAGCATGGGTAGTAGGGTCCGCGTTGTGAAGACCCTATTTCTGTCCATGTTGCACTGAGTACTGAGTTGCGGGAATATGCACCTGGCAATGGCGAGCGCATAAGATTCATAAGACTGTTGTAGATCCTGTGCTACCGTAAACCCTGAACGGTAGACGTGCGCAAACACAATACTACAGCATGTGTTGGGAAGCACTTGGTTGGTTTAGGGTTCAACGCACAAGGTCGACCACGATCCATTGACACTCATCTTCTCCGAAAACCCTAAGGGTCCAAAGTGCCTACATAGTACAATGTAGGGTTTCTATAATTGGAATTACTATTATGATTTGGGGAAGCGGGAAGTATCCCCCACAACTCATAACTGTACCTAAAACCGTTGGGGAACATCATTGCAGTGGCGCTAAGACTGTAGAGGTGCGGGGAATGTGTCGTCGTCATGGTGAAGCGGTGCACTAGTCTGATAGGAGCCTATCGAGTCTGATTCAGACTGATAGCAAGAGTGATGGTAGTAGTGGAAGCCATGGTAGTCCTGGAAGGAGCCACCAGCAACATGAGAAGTGTTTGGTGCTGCTGCTGCAAGAACTCATTAATTAAGATTTCGGAGAAGTCTAGAGGCTGGACTTGATTTCTTAACTTCCTGCGATGGCAACGGAAACTCTTGTTCGCCCAATGCAGAGAGTATGATGAGAAGAGACTGAAACCCTTCCAAACTAGTCCGGCATGGGCACCTGCAAACATGTCTCCAACTTCCAATTCCCGTTGGCCATGACGGATGGCGCATATAAGATCGACGGCGAAGCAAAACAAACCAAGCAAATCCCTGCAGAGCTGAAGCCCGACCGCAGAAAAAACAAAAACAAAACAGCACCGTCAAAGCCATCGAAATCCAGAGAAGCCCGTCGCAGCAACACCCCTATGACGAAGCATTGCACATGTGTGCATAGGAAAATAACTGGTAAACTGACGATGAGCATGGCAATAACAAGAAGATCAACAACAGCGATTGGCCAAAATGGCAAACTCGACATCATTGCAACAACATACCGGCAATGTCACCTACCAAGATCTCAACTCATCACGACACTTCGAGTCAGGGATCTATCTTATGATGACCTTCAGAGTCAAAATACTATCTAGGTTCCTGAGTAGCCCCTTTATAATAAGGGTGCCCTTCTTCCTAATATTCAGTTATAATAAGAGGACCCTAAAACAAAAAGGGCAAAAGGGTAACCTAGTAGACCCTAAAACCCTATAGATGCCTTGTAGAACCCTTTAAGGATCCCTTATAGAACCCTTTAAGGGACCCTAAGTTCCACGTTCAAGCGCAAAAAGGGCAAAAGCGTACTCCTCAGCAACCTAGATATGCCCCCAGCACCCGGCCGAAGCCCAATGGCCTGACTTGTTTGGACTCCAGAGCCTCTGGAACTCTAGGGTTTAGGGTTGAGGGTTTATAGGGTTTAGGGTTTAGGGGTTTGGGGTTTAGGGGTTTGGGGTTTAGGGGTTAGGTCTGCGGGGTTCGGGGTTTAGGGTTCAGGGCCGAGGGTTTAGGGTTCATACAAATTGTTTAGGGTTCAGGTCCGGAGTTTTGTGGGGTTTTGACCGGGTTTTGGGCGTGTTTTGCCTTTTGCTTTTGCCTAAACAACTTGTATTTATCCTGGGCTTGAGGGCTTAGGGTTTAGGCGTTTAGGCATTTAGGGGTTTAGGGCTTAGAGGTTTAGGGGTTTAGGGTTTAGGGTTTAGGGGGGGGGGGGGGGGCCACAAGGGGGTAGTTTGGTTTGTGTTCTGGAGCGGCCTGGAGATTTTCAGACGCTCCAGTGCTTTGAGAATGTTCGAGGAGGTACTGGAAACCAACACCCCCTCAAACAAAAGAACAAAACACACACATAGATACATCTATATATACATATATACAAACATAGATACCTCTGTATATACACATATATATATATATACATATTGACCTCTGTTTGTATAGAGTAAGCCAAAGGTCTAAGCCTAGCGACTCAAGCCCCTCCACCACAAAATCGTAAACTTGAGTTAGCCCCTTAAAGCCCTGCAGTAGAAGCTGGGTTCAGGGTTTAGCTTTAGGTTGTGTTAGGGTTTAGGGTTTAGGCCCTGAAGGTAAACTAAAGGGAACCCTAGCACTAATCATCCTTAATCCATGTTCCAACTTCCTGGGATTCACTATAACCCTAGGCCCTAAACCCTAAACCCTGAACCACCCTAAACCCTAAACCCCAAACCCTAAACCCTAACCCTAAACCCTGAACCGTTCCTTTAAGGGAGCCCTAAACCTTAAACCTTAAAACCGTTCCTTTACTAGGTTCCCCAGTAGCCCCTTAATAATAAGGGTACCCTTTTTCCTACTATTCGGTTTTATTAAGGGAACCCAAAAAGAAAAAGGGTAAAAGGGTACTACTGGGGAACCTAGTTTAAGGGAGACTGCAATGACCTTCAACCTGGAACTTTCGAGCCCCTGGAATCCTTGCAGAATTCTTATGGGAGTTTCGGGGTCCTTATAATAAGGATCCTACTATTTAGGCTACTATGTTAGGCTCCCCTATTTTCGGAAACTCCCTTGTAGACCTCTCATAAAACCCTTGAAGAGCCTTTTAAACATAAGCTCTTATATCAACCTCTGTAAAGACCCAAACCTGCATGAACCCGGGTCAAATTTTTGGCTCCAGGCCCCTCGTCTGTCAGAATCCCTGGGTGCGCCGCAAAACTCGTAGGTTATAGGGTTTAGGGTTCATTAATAGGGTATTAAATTGCGGTTTTGGTGCATGTTCTACTAGACTGTAACCCTAATATGAGGAACCGTCGGGAATATTATACGTACTTGTTCCGGCCCTGTATTCTCGGAAGCATAAAATTCTACAGGGAAGGATTCCTTGGAAACCGTACTGCAAGGGTTCTTTCAGGATTTCTATTACCCTAAACCCTAAACCGAGTCTCGAGGAGTCGAGGGGTTTGGGGCTTAGCGTGTAGGAGCTTTGGGTCTAAAGTTCAATGGGCGTAGGTTTTGAGGTTGTGTGGTGTTTGGGGTGCGCCCTAAAACTAAACCCTGATTCCTGAACCCTCAGCCCCTGCACCCTGAACCCTAAAACTTAAACCCTAAACCTTAAACCCCAAACCCTAAACCCCACACCCTAAACCCTGCATCCCTAACCCCTAAACCCCGAACGCCGCGGACCTAACCGCTAAACCCTAAACCCGTAAAACCGTAAACCTCGCACCTTAGGTCAGTGGAGACCTCTGGCAGGCACCAGGGTGGTAGGCATGTCGGTTTTAAGGTTTTACGGTTTAAAGGTTCAGGGTTTAGGGTTGTTTGGAGTTTAGGGTTTAGGGTGTAGGTTTTAGGGTTTTAAGGCGTTAGGGTTTACAGGGCTTACGGCCTAGGGCTTGTTTAAGGGTTTAGGGTTGACGGTTCAGGGCAGCTTAGGGTTACCACTAGACGAGGGATGCGCGGAATATTAGAGTATACTTATAACTTATAGAAATTTAATGAACTTCACAAAGTAGGGTAGGGCTTTGGGGGGCAATAGTTAACGTATACTCAGATTGACTCATCCCAGGGAGTAGTACTCGTAATCATTCAGGCTTAGATTCAGGCTTCTGTATTACACCCAAAAGCTCTTCTAGGCTTTGTAGGCTTTGTTGCGTTGAAGGCCCTCAGGCCAAAGCTGGGTCCAAGTTCCCTCACTTGTGCCAGTACCCGTCAGGTCTAAAGGCCGGGAGTGAAGGGAACAGACTAAGTTGGGGAGGGCTAAGGCCAGAACGAGCACCTGAAGCGCTTGACTCTTACAGCCGTCGCAAGGCGACAGTCATGAGGCAGCGCCCTGCCCACCATAGGCTTCGATTGGGAGATGATGGAACCTGGCCCCTGGGGGCTGCTCGTGGTGTTCCATGGCAGGTTCCCTCCCCGCAGTCAAGAGCATCCTGATCCTGCTCGAGTAGCAGGTTGGTCGCCGTCGACTCCTGATCCTGCTTCTAAATGCTGGAGGCCAGCCCGCTATGATTCGATATATGCCCTGCCAATCTTCAAGTAAACCCAGACCCCTAAACTGTTTCAGGACGTTGAACTTGCGTACCTGCCCGCCGGAGACTTTGCAGTCTTAACCCTTAGCTCCCCAAGCCACTATAACCTCCAAACCCCGAAACCCGAAACCCCAAACCTCCAGCCTCAAGCCTAATAAATCTACCCTACGCCCCTAACCCCTAAGACCCTAAACCCCGAAGCCACCTCAAAGAGTTCAAGAACCTACTCGTTTAATCACAAACTTCCCGTTGTAGGGGCCGACAGGGGCTCCTTCCCGATAGTTAGTAGGGTTGAGGGTTTTATAAGGGGTCTATAAGGGTTCTTTATGGGGTTCTATAAGGGATCTACAAGGGTACTATAGTATAGTGGGCCTGAAGGGCCTTTATGATTATATTCGAGTTTTTGGGGTTTAGGGCTTTGGGTGCCTGTCGAGGTTCACCAGCGAAATATGTTGGGGCTCAGAGTTTGGGGGGTGTAGGGTTTCGGATTTGGGATCATCGTGTGTCGATTCTTGTTGTGGGATATAAGTGTGCGATTCAGGATCAGGTCATCCGCCTAGAACTCTGATGCTCTCCGTGCTTTTGGGGTGTAAGGGCAAGGATCATTGAATTTGTAAGCCCTCCAGAACCCTCACCTAAACCCTGGACCCTGCAACTTCAATGCCAATGGCAGTCGGGTATTAGAAGCCAGCTCAAGGGTCTTTTGTTAGGGCCCCCTACACCCTAGAGCTTAAAACCCTAAACCCTAATGCCCTAAACCCTAATCCTAAACCCAAACCCCTAAACCCGAAGCTCAAGGCCCCGGCATTTTGTTGGCGAGCCGACAACCTTACACAGGCTAGGGCTGTAGGGGTTTAAGACTTAGGACGTACGCCTTTGCGCCTTTTTTACTGGGCTTTAAGGAGTAAGCCACAGATTGTGGACTATAGCAGAATGTGCTAGAGTAGACATGTAACACGCATCATATACTAAGAGATCTTGCAGAATCGGTACGTCAAGCCGGTTAATCCTTCTTCATGCCCAGATCTAAATGTGTCTCATCGCTCGTTACGGATGCTGGGGCCTAGCCTAAAACCAGGAGCACAGTTGGATACATGGCATGACTGAAATTGTAGAGGATCCTGGTCATCATCGTTCGATCAAGAAAGGAATCCGAGGCGCCTCTCCACAATCAAGATGCTGGCCTAGATTGAATATATCGCTCCGCCAAAAAGACACCAACGGCCCGCCGCTGTGATTAAACCGAGAAACTTGCATCTTACACCCTAAACCGAGACACTTGAATCTTAGACCCTTACACCCGAAATACTAAACCCAAGGACCAAGCATTCCAAAGATTAGTTAATCTGAAACACCAAGCCCTGAATACTAAATTCAGTCTAAACCCGAATCCTTACACCCTAAACCCAAACCCTACACCGCCTAAACCCTTACGTAAGCTCTGAAGTCTAAAGCCCGAAAGCCCTATATCCTAAACCCTAACGCCCTAAACCCTAAACGCTACTAAACCCCTAAGCCCTAAACCCCAACTCCTGAACACCTAAACTGCGTGGAACGCTCTACGAAACCTCCACGGCTCCGCCAGCGCTGCCTGTAGATGCAGAGCGCTCCCTTGGCAAGTTAGGGGTTTAGACTAGGGTTTATAGTTGTTTTTGTTTAAGGCTCCTTCTCATGCCTGCCAGGAGTTTATAGGTTTAGGGTTTATAGGGGTTCAGTGGTTGAGGGTTTAGGGTTTGTCGCCTTACGGCTGCGAGTAGAAATCCTGCCCACATGGGGGTCTCAAGTCTCTACTTGGGATCCCCAGGCGTAGTCGAGCAGCTCACATTTGAGCCAAAATTTAAGGCCTATATGTACATATTGTTCCTTAGGGTTCCTTACTCTAAACTATAATGTACATATTATTCCTTAGGGTTCCTTACTCTAAACTATATCCACTATAATAATGTACTACAGTAGGTCCCCAAGCCCTGTTTTAACAAACGACGCTACTTACCTGAGCACTCGGACCTCGAAGCCTTTCACCAGTATGTTTTTCCTAGGTTCCTGAGTACCCCTTTATAATAAGGGTGCCCTTTTTCCTAATATCCAGTTATAAGAGGACCCTAAAACAAAAAGGTCAAAACAGTAGCCTAGTAGACCCTAAAACCCTATAGATCCCTTATAGAACCCTTCAAGGATCCCTTATAGAACCCTTTAAGGGACCCTAAGTTCCACGTTCAAGTGGTCGCGACTTGCAACCCAAGCCCTCAAGCAAATGGCCTTTAAGCCCAAAAGCCCTGCATCCCTAAACCCTAAACCCCGAGGCTTTACCCTAAGGCGCAAAATGGCCCAGCAACCTGAACTACGGTTGATGATATAAATTCAAGAACCCTAAACTATGGGAATTCTGGCATATTCCTTATGATGGGTAAAGCAGGATTTTTATCATCAACCGTAGTATGATCGTTTCGGCCCAAAGCCTCAAGGTGTTGCACTCGGGTCAGGGTAAAGGATTCATGCCGCAACTGGAGAAGCGACCCTACGGGTCCATGCACCCAAATAGGATTCCTTTAAGGGTACGATAAGGGTTCCTTTAAGGGCTACGATAAGAGCTCTAGAAGGGTTTAGGGAAAAAGGGTCCGTGTACCCAAAATTTGGGTACATGGACCCTTGGGGCGACGGTATCGTCGCGGTCGCTGCTTGCGCAGCTAATTCTGCGAACCACGGGGTCAGCGAGAATGTTAACATGGGGCCACAATAATTAAAGCAGGGTTTGAGGGTTTCGTATACTATAAATATGTAATTAGAAACAAAAAGGGGATGCTACTACTCATGTTTCCGACCCCGGTAGTTGGAGAGCTAAAGCGACGCTTTACAGTCTAGATGCAGTCAGAAGCGGCACAGACAAGAGGGGTTGGGCTTCAGGGCTCGGGGATAGCTTCTGTCTGTTGGAACTGACATCTTTGCAAATCCAACAACAAACGGGAACCAGACGAGAAGATGCTGGAATCTGGGTCGCGCACATTCCTAGCTGCAGCATCTTCCAGGAAAGGTCTCAACAAAAAAACAGTGCCAGTGTGGCCTCAGTCGGACAGTACTAACTGCTGCGGCAGATTGAATAAAAGCCATGTTCGTATACACTGAGAGCAAAACTTCGGAGTAGCTTTGACTCTGGCTTCCCCTTGAGTAGTTAACTTCAGCGTGGCTTTCCTACTGGTAGAAAACCCGGGCCCGGAAGCCCTTGTGTAGCAAAGAGTTTAGTAATCAGAATTTGGATGTTCAAGGGTCAGGGTTTCGGGCTTCAGGGTTTCATTCCGGTTTAGGGGGTGTAGGGTTCAGGTTTAAGGGCTTACGGGTCAGGTAACCAAACCGCCAATAAGAAACGGAGGCCTGAATACGGCCATCCAAGAAATGAGTGTTTCGGATGAAGCTGGGCCAGAACAACCGAACTGCTACTGTTACAAGTACCGATTTGGGCAGCAGTACCGCTGGCGCAACTTGAAGACAAAGCGTAACCTGAATCCCGTGAGATACTAGTCCATTCGACAGGAATAGTGTCAGCACCACTTGCTGGACAACCGATCATCATCATCGTCATCAACTCATCAACAGCATCATCACCATCACGACAACAATGGCACCGACACCACCAGCAAATCAGCAACTGCAATGACGATAGTATCAGCGCAACATACAGCAAAGGAAGGCAACAGCAACAGCAGCAACAAGCACAGCAACCACGAAAACACTACACACACACAGACGGCAGCAATCAGTGAGACATAGCCAACGATCGGCAACACGAGAACAACTGCTACTTCACCAGCAGGCGCAAGCAGGCACAGCTGTCAGCCGCAACAACATTAATGACAAAGGCGAGCACGTCAGCAACTGCGGCAGCAGCGGTGTCAACACCAACAGAAGCACGGAACTACCAGCGGCACCATGCATATCAGGGACGAGGCGGGCGATGTTCTTGGAAGCTATCAAGACTTATGTCCGCATCATTACTAATACTCAAAACTTCGAAAAGCCACCAACGGCCGAGAAGAAATGCATCAGGTCTCGCTGAAGGTTCGACTTTGGCATCTTCGAACTCAACACCGCAACCCTCTGAACCCTAAACCCTAGTTCGAGAAACCCTAAATGCCGGACATCCTCAAACCCAATACCCGAGAAGCCAACAAAGACTCCGAAACCCCGATTCCCTGAACTGAAACCGCTGAACCCTGAACCCCTAACCCAAAAACACGAGGCTCCCACCTCCAAAGACTGCCGTCGAAAGCGCAAGGGGGAAACCGAAGGAGCCCGAGGCAGCGGCAATCGATTGTTTAGGGACATGGAGGCATTGGGGTGTGAGCTTAGCGCCTAGGGTTTATGGTTGTTTGGGGATGGCACGGGTTGTTTTGGATTTTGTGCTTGTGCAGTTCAGATCAGTTAAGGGAAGTGGCCAGCGCATCTACGCCTTCAACACCTAAATACCAAGCCCATAAACCTTTGACGCCTGAATCTAAATTAACTTTGCTCCGTGATTCCTGAGACAGAAAACCTGTAACCCTTGAACCTTAAAAAGTTTCAGCCTGGAGTACTGCAGCAGAAAAGCCTTGATTACCCAACGTCCCCGCATGACATGTTGATGCTTGAAGCCGAATATTGTGAACATTCTACTGTGTACTACCTACACCACCGCGACCCGCACCACCACGAATACTCTGACGACGGCACTGAATATGTTCTCTAGGCAACACCAATTGCGCATCTGCAGGCTCCTCACGGATAACCGGCACGCGCTGCACATCCGGACGGGTACCCCGCAAAAAACGCTGCAAGCCAACATGTGCGTGCCAACACCGCGGAAGCCACGGTTAGCCTTTGCTCCCTCATGAAATTCAGCTCCTTTAGAATCATACGCGTTGGCCGCTCCAACTCAAAGCCCTGGTGGGGTCCAATTTCGAGTCAAAAAAGCAAGCTGCGCCGAGCCACTGTGAAATAGCCATGGCGCATCAGAAGGTGTGGGTAGGGTAAACAGCCCAGGCCCTAAAACCACACTCGGCCCAACGATGCACACTCCTACTCCTACTCCTGCTCCTGCTCCCACTGCTACTGCCACGACGAGGCAAACGAAGACGACTAGTCCTAGTTCTCATTCATGGTCCCGGTCTTAATCCTACTGTGACTGCTGCTGCTGCCACTGCTCCTGCTCCCACTCCCCTGCTCCCTCTACTCCTACATACTCCTACACCAGAGGGCTTAAACGGTTAGCACTTCATACTACCTAAACCCCCAAAAGTAGGTAGAATAATGGCCCAATACCTATAAAAGGCCATTATTCTGCACACTTTTGGGGTCCAGGTACTTCCTAGCTTCTGCGTTTCAGTGCGGTTGGCAGGTCTAATGGATGCGGGAGTTGGAGGCTTTGCAGAGCTCAGGGATAGATCTCCAGCGTCTTTACTTAGGTTTACTTCACCAACACTAAGGCTCCATGTACCCATATAGTATATACTTAGGCCTTAAAGGGGTTCCTATATGGGGGGTACTTTAGGGTATATAAGTATATACTTAGGCCTTAAAGGGGTTCCTATGTGGGTACTTTAGGGTATAAGTATATACTATATGGCTACATGGAGCCTTTGGGCAATAAGCCACAGAAACTTACGCGAACAAGTTTCAGATTACTACGCAACTGTAAGAACCCAGAAAGTTGAAAGGTTGGGTTTTGGGCTTCCGGGGTTTATCACAGAGGGATTCTTCTCACAGTCTCACAGCAACGCCTGCACGTCTGTAGTGATGAGGGCCACGGTAAACCTGCAGAGTGAACCGGTCATGGCTAAGAAACTCCCAAACCTCAAAAGCTCAGCCTTTTAGGAGTTCAGATGAATTTAGGAATTTAGGCACTAGGACATCAGGAGTCTTACGAAATGAGGATTGCAGCACAACCTACGGAAAGGATTAAGGGTCCAGGTGTCAGAACGTAAAGGTTCAGGGAGCTCAGTTTTTCAAATCCTACATAACAGTAATGCTCGATGTCAAAGAGGAGTTACAGTAGATGCCAGAAAGTTGGAACATCATTATCCTCATGCCTTTAAGGTAAAGTATAGGGGATCCCAGCACTAATCATCCTAAATCTATGTTCCAACTTTCTGGGATTCACTATGACTATAACCCTAGGCCCTAAACCCTGAACCACCCAAAACCCTAAACCCAAACCCTAAACCCTAAACCCAAACCCTAAACCCTAAACCCTAAACCCTAAACCCTAACCCTAACCCTAAACCCTAAACCCTAACCCTAAACCCTGTACCCGGCAAACCCCTACGCCGATGCTAGAATTCAGACCCCGCAGACCCGGAAAAGCCACTGAGGCTTTAGGATACCTCAAAAGGTCAAACACAGGGATCTGAAGGCTTTCATGTCGGGGTCGTAATTATTAGGATTTGGGGGTGCAGATAGTATACTTGTACTAAGAAACAACCGCAAAATTTCAGCATATCCATTGGGGTGTCAGTCTAGTATACTTACTACAGCAAGAAACCATACTAACTCACTATCCCCATCCATTCGTATAATTCAAGTATGCTGCAACACAGCCACAAAAGCTCTATACTTTAGCTAGGTTGCCCCTTTATAATAAGGGTGCCCCTTTTCCTAATATTCAGTTATAATAAGAGGACCCTAAAACAAAAAGGGCAAAAGGGTACTACTCAGCAACCTAGTAGCCCTAAACCCCAATAGATCCCTTTAAGGGGCCCTTTATTAACCTAGTTAGTGTGAGCATTCCGGACCACTAGGGCTCCTGTTTTCGAAGCTTGGGGGTATTGGGATTGGGATACTTCTAGCGACATGGTTCAGGGGTACTATAGGGGGCCTGAAATAATCAGAATAGCATTTGGGGTATATTATACTATAGTTATAACAAGGAACCCCCAAAGTAGTATAGATAATTATTTCGGCCCATAGGGTGGGGTGTAGGGTTCAGGGGGCACAGACCCAAAGATGCCACAAAGCCTGGGCTTTTAAGTAACCAGGGAGAAAAAAGTATAAACTTTTATTTCATAATGGTTCCTTTAAGAAAAAAGTATTAAAGTATGGTACTCCAAAGCCCAGAAGCTTGCAGTCCAGGCAACGGCGGTACAACCACGGACAAGGTCAGCAAAATGTTGGAGGTCGTGTATGGAGACTGCACCAGGTCCATGGGCGAAAAGGATGCTTGAGGCTTTGTATCTCATGGGTTCCAACACCCCGACCTCGAACCCACGATCCGACCACAAGTAAATGAAAGTTCCGGTTTTGGGACCACGTGGCAGGGTGCCCGGCTTCGTGAAGGGGAGGGATGTAGTTCATGTAGGGCTCCTTACACTAAGGATCCCATTAAACATTCAAGGTTCCCTAATTCCATGAACATATTAGGGCTTAGGGTTTACAGGGTTTAGGCGTATAGGGTTTATGAGCCTACTGGGCTTTTAAGTAACCAGGGAGAAAAAAGTATACACTTTTATTTCACAGGGGTTCCTTTAAGAAAAAAGTATTAAAGTATGGTACTCCAAAGCCCAGCCTAGTAGGGATCCTTCATTTTCTGAGAGAATCCTTTCTGAAACCGTGGGGAAACGATCTGCAGCGCAAGAGTTCAATGAAGGCCCTGAGTCGTTACACCCCCTCTCCAGTTTAGGAGGCTTCATGACAGGATACCGACTATATCCGCCAAAATAGGGATCCTAGTCTGAAGTCTCCTGAATAAGTGGGTCGGCATGAAATAGAATAATATATCTCTCATTATGGGAGGGGTATGAAGGGGGTTTGTTAACCAGGCATGTACTCCATATGACCATTCTCGTTCTTGGGCATGATACAAGGCACAACGGCAGGCCCTTGCAGGGGTCAACAGTATGCACTTCGACCCGGCAGGTACCCGGCATGAAGTCCTTCAGGGCCAAACTATCCACTGCTTGAGTACCTTGACCCCTGGTTTTCAAATCCTGACTTGAGTTGAGTTGCGACTGAAAATGACAAGCCGCAACAGGGCCCCTCCTAAACCCTAAACCCTAAACCCTAAACTAAACCCCTAAACCCTAAACCCCTAAACCCTAAACCCCTAAACCCTAAACCCTTAAACCCTGCTTTGGAGCAGCCTAGAGGAAAAGTGTTCGGTGGCCCAGGCGACTCTGGGCTCGCCCTCAAGCCATTTAGGGTTTAGGTTGTAGGGCTTAGGGTTCAGGGTGTAGGGCTTAGGGTTTAGGTTGTAGGGCTTAGGGTTCAGGGTGTAGGGCTTAGGGTTTAGGGTTTAGGGTTTCCGTCAGTGCATCTTTGGCTTGCTATCAATGTCAAGTCTATGACTGCTTGAATGCCCTTTTCGGAGCTCAGTGGGTTCCATACTACCCGTATACCACCTGTATAAGAACCCTTGCGTGTCCAGCTAAAACCCTACACCCTCATAGTCATGTTCTACTAACCCCATGGTCTCTTAGAAGCTGGAGGTCATGAGGCTCCTACTCCTCGGGTGTGGTGGCTCACTGTGTACCAGGTCTTGCTGGATCCATGTGGGAGCAGGTCTCTTTGTAGCAGTTAGGATTAGGGGGACCCTTGGGGATATAGACCCTCTCAAGAGAGCCAGAAGTAGGGTTCAGAAGGGTCCCCTTTAAGGGGTCTCCCTAATGTTACCCAGGAAAATGCTAAAAGCTCCAAACCTGCGAAGCACTTCCAGGCCTCAGGATCGGGAGGTGGAATGCCGAGCCACTGGCCCAGGGTGTTTCGCGTGGTTATGACCTGTGCTGCTTCCGAAGACAAGCAATCCTGGTGAGTATAGACGGGTATACTTTATTGTCTCTTTACGTGAGAGGAAACGTTGCTGAAGGATTTGGGCTTGAGGCTGGGTGTCCGAGAGATTTCGGTCGAGGTACCGCGATGGGAATCGCCGCGATGGCCATTGCTGGATACCTCATTTTCAACGGACGGTTTCGGAATTGGGGTTTAAGGCCTGGGGTTTTTGGGTTTAGGGCCATAAAGGTCTACTTGGAGGATCATGGGACTTAGAATATATAAGTACCTTAAGAGCGGTTATAAGTAATCTAAGTAGGGAGTCCAGAACCTTAGGCTCGAAAGCCCTGGGTCCTGAACGGGGATTTGGGGCCCTCGGTTCAGGATCAAGTGGCTTGCGAAGGTTTAGGGATGATGTCTCGTTGGGTTTAGGTTTAGGGGTTTAGGGGTTTAGGGTTTAGGGTTCATAGGGTGTAGTTTGGATCACTTGTCAGGGGTTTTCGTTGGGGTCACTCGTTAAGGGCCCTTATATAGATCATCTTAGCGCGATTCTCTATCATATTGGGGTCTCTTAGCTACTACCCTAAACCCTAAAACCCTAAAACCCTAAAGCCCTAAATCCTAAACCCCTAAACCCTAAACCCTAAAACCCTAAATCCTAAACCCCTAAACCCTAAACCCTAAACCCTAAAACCCTAAATCCTAAACCTCTAAACCGTTACTGGGACTAGGACCTACGACTCCCTCTACAGGCTTTGAGCCAGGGCTTCGGCGCTCTCTCACGCACGGCGTTCCTGAAACATGAGGGCGTCGAGGCCTTTGGAAAGGTTCTGAGAATTTGAAGCCCCCCAAACTCCCGAAGCCCTAGAGCCCTTGGTCTTTTGAAGTTTTTGGGTCGCCGTAATGAGGAGAAGCCTAAATGGAACACTCCCCCGACTTGAAGCTTCATCCCCAAGCCCTAAACCCAAAACCCTAAACCCCTAAACCCTATCTCAGGATGGGCAGCTTCAAGTCGATCAAGTTTCTCAGTGGAGCTCAGAGTTCAGGTGTAATCCACTTTGCTTCGGGCTCAGAGTTCAAGGGACGATGACATACATGGACTGTGCATAGTAGCGTTGATGCCACTTCCTTCTATGGAGAGTGGTCTTAGCATCAGTACTAGCGAAGAACTTAAGAACATAATAATTATTCAGAATCAAAACAGTAAGAAGAAGAAGAACAAAACATACCACGAGACCGAAGACCAAGGCTTCCACGCTAGCAAGAAGAGGGCCACGACACCTTGGCAGCAGAACGGACTTCCACTGAAGCAGCACGCTTGGGTAGGTGCGGGTTTCCTAAACCCTAAACCCTAAGTGAAGTTCGACAGCTTGAGACCACAAGCCTGCAGATGGAAGTGCCAAGCTAAATACTGTGGTAGCCATACCTGGACCCCAAAATGATAACAGCCTTTTATAGGCATTGGACCATTATTCTACCTACTTTTGCGGGTTTAGGTAGCAGTCATAGCAGTAACATTGCAAGAGCAGCATGTAGATGCTGCACTAGAAACACAGCAGCAGCCTTAAGAACAACCCTGAACCCTAAAGAATTCCGAGCGCAGGAACCATCTCCCCACGCCAGGGGCGCGAAGTTCAGGTTGTAGAGCGGCCTCGTTCTTGGGATTTTCGGAGCCCTTTATTCCCAGACCTTCCAAAATCCCTTAATTAAGGATTATACCTTAAATCAGATTAAGAATCCTCTTAAAATTTAAGGTATATTCCTTAATTAAGGGGTTTTGGAGTCTCTGGGTTCGGATGTGGGTGTTCGAGGATGTGGGGCCTTGCGCAGTCCAGGGCTTACATATCCTGGCAGGACTCGCAAATCACAAGCGACATGACACGAGTCTAGCCGTGAACATGCGAGAGCTACGCGTTTCTTTTTCATATCTGCTTTTGTTATTTACAAACCATGCCCACACAAACTCTCAAGTACAAATTCCTACGACGATGCTTACAGCCAGAATGAACGAATTACATATTCACTTGGAAAATGGGGACAAGCATCAACAGTAGGCGTAGCCTAGGATCCTGAGCAGCCCCTTTACAATAAGGGTACCCTTGTTCTTACTATTCTGTTTTAACAAGGAGACCCCATAATGAAAAGGGCAAAAGGGTACTACTCAGGAACCTAGTAGCACAAATGGCAGCACTTTAATTGCGCAAGCCCTGCCAGGATACCCAAAACACCAACCCAAACCAGAAACCCAATATGCAAAAGCCTAAACCGCAAATCCTAAACTCAAAACCCGAAACCCTGAACCCCAACAGCCCTAAAACCCGTAGGATATCCCGAAAAGCCCTTACTACAAACCTCGTATCGATCCCTGTTTAACAGGAACCCTTACATAGATCTCTTTCAAGGAACCCCATTTTCCTAGGGGCCCTAAAGAAAACCCATAGTCCGCCTAGTTCCGGCCATGAATCTCGAAGCTTCGAGCTAAGAATCGAAGGATGGTACGACTTCCTAAACCACACAATCACAACCTGTAGGGTTTAGGGTTAACGGTTAACTACCATAACCTACGTTTCATAGGATCCTAATATGGAGCGTATAGATGATTTTTTCGTGTCTTTAGGTAGACCTCAGATCCTATGCCCTCCCCGAAACCTTGGGCTCTAAACCCCAAAGTGCTACGGTTTAGGGTTTAGGGTTTAGGGATTTAGGGTTTAGGGAATACCGCTTGAACCCGAAATCCTCAACCCGGTGGGGAGTATCGGGGTTTCGGATGCTGGCGTCACCAACCAAAACCTTCTGCCTTTTTATTAGGGCCCCTATAATCTTATTTGAAGGTCTTTACAGGAGGACTACAAACAAGTAGAGAATGAGGTTTAACAATAACCCCCCGACCTTAGGCCTTAAAATCTACATGTATTGTGTTTCCCTCCATGAGTCCACAAGGGGTTTAGGGTCTAGGGCTTAGGGTAACCCTACTCATTCCCTCAGCTTGGGGCAGCGCTGGATCTTGCAGTAATGACCACCAGGATCCGAGGAGCACTGGACAGCACGGGGGCAGGGGGGATCGGGGGGCGGACACGGCCATAGACAACACTTTCCACAATACCATGTCCAACTCTTATTTATGTGTAGTATTGTGTTATTCAACACAAATATACGGCGATGTATAATATTTAGTATGCAACATGTAGTATTGTATTATTTAACACAAATAAAATGCGATATATAATATTTAGTATGCAACATGTAAGCATGTAGTTTAGCATGGTCGCATGAGGGATCCTTAAGGTGAGAGGCTTCTGGCTTGAGGAATCGTCGCTTCCACCCCGGCCCTTTGCCACTTGAAAACTACATGCCACATGAGTTCTAGTCGACGTCGTCGTAGTAGTAGTGGTAGTAGTAGTAGTAGTAGCCGTAGTAGTAGTAGTAGTAGTAGTAGTAGTAGTAGCAGTAGTAGTAGTAGTAGTAGTAGTAGTAGTAGTAGTAGTAGTGGTAGTAGTGGTAGTAGTAGTAGTAGGTAGTAGTAGTACTAGTACTAGTACTAGTCGTCGTCGTCGTAATAGTAGTAGTCGTAGTCGTCGTCGTAGTCGAAGTAGTGGTAGTAAGTAGTGACAGCGCCTCGGAGTTCGTCTCCGAATGCCAAGCCACAAGCGCTGTGGCGCAGATCCCCTCGAAACGGGGATTTAGATGGGATCATAGGCTTTGGTTTTGGATTAGATCATAGGGCTTTATACGTTTTTGAAAAGGTCATAGGGTTTTATGAAGGTTTCATAAGGACTTCGGTGTGATCCATTTCACAGTGTGCTCTGCAGATTTTATGCGGGCTTTACCGGAAACCCATCGGGCCGGGTGTTAGACGTTTCGGGCCCCAGGTTAAAGGCTCCAAAGAGTTTGGGGAACTTCTATGTTTGCAGGCTGTGAATGGTCCCAGGTTGCAGGTTTCGGTTTGGCGTTCGAGGCAAGTTTAAGGTTTGCGAGTCGCCTCAACCCTACTGGCTATTGAATGCCAAGGCACACGTTTAAGATTTATCCTTTCAGCGGCTTCGAATTTTATTGGCTTGTCTGGTGTGGAACTCCTCACCTGAATCCTACGCCCTAAGCCTTGCCTTAAACCTGTGTGAGGTCTTTCCATGTTGGAGGTTGCAGTGCAGGGTTCGCAGTGGATCCGGAATCGGGGCAGCAATGGGTAAAGAACCCGCAACCCTCGAGGCCTGTTCCAAAAAAAACCTAAACCCTAAACCCCTAAACCCGTAAACCCTAGCATGGCAACTTATGACATGCCTTTGATTACAGGAGCTTCTATATACAAGGACGGAGGGGGGGTGGAATCCTACTGCTTGCTTGCTATCTGGGAGTCTCCGAAAATAAGGGATCCGAATATAGTACCCTAAATAGTAGGATCCTTATTGTAAGGATCCCCAGATAAGAATAAGGTACCCCTAATTTTCGCAAATTCCAATCTGTTTCCGGGGGGCATGTCAAGGAGCATGAACATTACTTTATAATGCTACATATGAACATGTGTGCATGCGTGATGCATGCATACACACATGTACATGATAAGGATATACTGATGCTTTCATAGGTATACATGTACTCATTCAGGTGCCTGTATGTATATTTGTGGGTCAATGGAAGTACACACTTGTATGTGGCCTGTCGGTCTACACGGTCTCAATGCAGCATACGCAGTGTCTCTGAATGGCGTCCTTGCAGGTCAGAATAACTCTGCTTCCGTTACGAAGACCTCCAGAATCGCGTTTCAACCGCAAGCTCTCCCCGGAAAGGGAGAGGAGTCTCTACACTATTATGTTACTGTGGACCCATGCCCCATGCATGTTCGTTCTTCGTAGTCTCCGGCACCCACAACCCTAAAGCTTGAAGCCTTCGGCCCTTGACCCCCGCTCTCTCAAACGGGTGATGTACTGTTCAAGCATTTCCTCGCTCAATCAAGCTGTTTTCGTATGTGTTTTGCGGGCCTTTGCATATTTACACGACCTATAAGAAACCAAAAACCACGACCTTCACCTGAAATATATCTAGTACTTGCCGTACTCGAGGGTCAGAGAGACCTTGCTGCAACTGAGGCTGGCGCAAGCATCAGCATGTAGCCTTGGCCAGCGTGCGGTACAAATTTTGAGTCTCGCGGGGGTTACGTGCTCGAAATGCACGGAGGCAGTTGCATCCTGCCAAAACGAACAGGGGAATGCTATAAGTGTTCGGTCAAGGTGCTTTACCGATTCCTTGAGCAGTGAGCACTTCCTAAAGGGTCCTTCAAGGCTGCAGAACGACAAGCAAACATGCAAGTCTATTCCTCCGAGAACCCTGGAAAAGAGATTAGAAAGGAGGCACCTTAATTAGCAGCCCCAAACACTCACCCATAAAGCCAAAGACCCCCAATTCGAGGCGCCCATGCAAGGCGAAGCCCTAAAACTCACTCCCCAATCTGTAGGGTTTAGGGGTTTAGGGTTTAGGGCTTTAGGGTTTAGGGGTTTAGGGTTTAAGGGTTTAGACAAGACAAAGAGCTACCCAGAGTAACCAAGGCGCCTTCAAAAAGGAGATGTACCAATTATTGAATGTCATACCCCTGTTTTTTAAGGGTGCAGTGCTTACTCTCGGTAGCCACTGAAACTGTCAAGTGAAACCGATATGACGCCAGGTGCCCGACAGACCGAGAAAGCTTTGATGATGACTCCTGCTAGGCAAGGTTGTGTCGTTAGGCACCGTTGGACAAATGGACGCAAGCATAGGGTATCAGATTGCATCACTGCCTTTGCGCATTGTCGAAATCTCTCTTCGCGGCTATACTGCTAGAAGAATATTACGGCTGCTACTACCTTTAGTCTACTAGTTGTTTTATGAGCTGCTCCGGATGACGATGATGACAATGTCGATGACGATGATTCGATGATCGTAACTTTCTGATGTTGGCGCTTCCCACGCGATGATACGTGATAGCCCTGTCCAGTACGGTCATGTGGCTAGGCGGCTCCCCTCCTACAACCGCTACGGCAACGACGACGCCGACAATCATAACCAATGCTGCTACCTGCTGATGCTGCCACTGGCACTACAAATTACTATGACTGCTTTTGCTGCTACTGCTGGTGGACTTTGCCTCCACAAGCATCTTGCTTTAAGACGATAATGACTATGCTGAAACTCATATTCTGTGTTGCATCAGCCGCGTGCTTTTTTTTGCTTCTGTTTGTTTCAAAAAGGCAAAATGATTGCAGTAACCCCCTCTCGCTTGTATAGCTTGATATCTAATCATCACTGCACCTGTACCATCTAACCCTTCTTCCTAGCGCCATTACCAGTATTCCGTTGTTGAGAACGAGGATGATGATTGAACATACAGAGTTAATGATGCCTGCCATTTTTACGTGTTGTTATTGGGAAATTCCCGCAATATGCAGTCTCAGCGCACTGCACACACCTCCGTCCTGAACAAACCATGAGGATCCAAGCACCATGGAGTCTAAACCCAGCAAGACTCTGTACTGAACTTAGAAAGCTCGCCAAAAGTGCAATTTTAGCTGTTTCTTAGGAATTCTAGGAACCAAAATTTACAACAAACGTCCAAGTACCCCTGAGGACTGTCGAGTCTAGAGCGTCGGATTCTGAAACCCTGCTTTCCCAAATGCTGCTATAGTCCCCAAACACTCACCGCCCCAAAGTTCATGCCCGGGCAAAGGAAACAAGGTTTCAAAACAGCAAAGCCGAAACCCGAAACCTAGAGTAACCCCGAAACCTAGAGTAACCAATCTAGCCTTTAAAAAGGGAGACGACTCTCAACAATTGGCACATCTCCCCTTTAAAAAAAATCCTTGGATACTTTAGGTACACCCTACACACCCCTAAACCCTACCTTAACCCGGATAAACCTGCCTTCTCAAGGACTTGTATAAGGAAAGTATAATAAGGAACTCTAAAAAGGTAGGTTATTCAGGGTTCATGTAAACCCTATACACAGGCTGATGCCCAAGGTTTCCTGGAGCTTCTCGCTGTGGCTCCAGCGGCGAAATCATACTTGGAAGGTAGTGGTGAAGACACCCCATCCAGATCTGGCCGGTTAGGGTTTAGGATTTAGGGGTTTAGGGTTTAGGGGTTCAGGGTTTACCGTAGGGGTTAGGGGTTTAGCTTAGGGTTTAAAGTTTAGGAAAGAGAAGCAAGGGTTTACAGTTTATAAGGTTTTAGGGCTCGGGGGTTAGCGGACAATAAAGCCTGTATAAACCCCTATGCATCCTACGACTCAGGGGCCATATGTGGCAGCTGAAAGCTGGAAGCTGCATTAAAGCGGTGCGAAGGGAAAGTGCACGAGCTCTCAGCAAGGAGGCTGCAGATGTGACCCACACATGCCCTTGTAGCCCCCACCCAACTACAAATACTATAACAGCATAACACAAAAGCTCGACTCTGCTCATATTGGCCCCTATCTATCTATGTAAAGGCAAAAAGCAAAACATAAATGTTAATACAGAAGGAAAAACTCTGTAAACACATAAACAAATAAATATGTGTGTATATATTTATACAGTAGTATGGATGTCGGTCGCATTCACCAGGCCCTTGGTACATCAAACGAAGCCTACCAACAATCCGTCAAAAAAGGGACCCTCAAAGACGCCGAATGTAAACGAACCTGACGTAGCACCTTCCCAGAAACCATGCACAGCTCCTGTGCACGCACCTCTGGATCGAACCTGGTCCCGAAACCCTTGTAGAAATCAGAACCCCCCTAAACCCTAAACCCTAAAGATGCACTGTCAAATCCTTGTATGAACTCGTATAGATCCCTAAACCCACGACACCCTAAAGTCGAAATCCGAAGCCCTAATATAGGGGCCTTGGTAATTAGAATAGGGCTTTGAGGACCAGTATACAATAGTTATAATAAGGAACCCCCAAAATCGTATTGGTAATTACTTAGGCCCCTATAGTAAACCCTAAGCTAAGCCCTGAACCCAAAATGCCCAAGCAAGGCTCCGAATTGCTGGAGCTGGGTCAGGCACGGCATTGCCGAAGACCGAAACGAAACCTTCAGGCCTGGGCGCAATCGGAAAGGAATTTGAGGCTTGGGGTCTAGGGCTACAAAGTTACGGAGTTTTGGAGGTTTGGGGGTTAGGGTTATAAAGTTATAGAGCTTCAGTGTTGATGTAAGGTACACTTAGGGTGCCAGCCCCTCTGTGGAATTTCAGGTTTAAGGTGTTTAGCTTTGGGGGCCAGGGAAATGAAAAGGGCTTCAATGACTCCATGAGACTCCCCCGATGACAGCTTCTTGAATGGGAGTTAGGATTCGGGGGACCCTTGGGACATAGACCCTCTCAATAAGGTCCCTTTTAAGAGAGCCGGAAGTAGGGTTCAGAAGGGGTGCCCTTTAAGGGGTCTCCTTAATGCTACCTAGGATTGAATGTGCGGCCTCCCTTAGAGTAGAAGCCAGAAAGTTGGAACATGGCTTTCGGAGGATTCGTGCTAGGATCCCTTATACTTTACCTTAAGGGCATGAGGATAATGATGTTCCAACTTTCTGGCTTCTACTATATGTTGCTCATCTTCATGTTTGCAAGGATGTACAAGAACTGGAAATCATCCATGTAGATAGATTTTGCTACAACGAAACGAACTGTCTCGAAAGGGGACATTGTGGAGTAGGGCACACCGGAAGGGAGTTCAGGACAAGATTTCCCGGACTACAGGCACGAAGTTCCTTCTCTGCCCTACCTCTGGCCACCAAGAGGCTTCCACATGGGTATGCTTTGTACCACATTGGTGAAGCCTCACAGGAGATTCGAACTCGCCCTACCTAGGGAATTCCAACACTCACTTACAGCCCCTAATGCAGATTAATGTAATTGAGGAGTATACCTTAAACCACTCTAGCTTTATTCCTTAATTATTGAGGAGTAAACCTTATAAACCACATTTAGTTTGCAGCCCTTAAACCATATAGATCATATTTATACGTGTATATATATATATATACATACATACATATGTATGTATATATATATATATTTACAGACAGAATTATCAGCCCTCTACAGTCCAGCTTTCTAACTTGATTAAGGGGACGCTCTGAGAAATAGTGGATCGCGGGAGGGCTGTCTTGCCCATCTGGGCAACACATTAGGATTTAAGGGTTTGGGTTTACGGTTTGGGGTTTCAGGTCTGGGGTTTAGGGTTTAGGGCTTTGGGTTTCGGGCTTGGGGTTTAGGGTTTAGGGAAGGTCTAGAATTGGGATTTAATGTCCAGGGTGTAGGATCTAGAAGCTGCCGCATGTTTTGGTTGCACGGCAGGCTGAAAGCCACATGTCCCAGGTGTTCATTACAACCGGTGCTAGCGACTGATGTTTTTCAGGGTTCAGGGCTTTGTGTGACGGCTGAGCCTTGTTTACAAGCACCACCCAGAAGTAACCAAACCTCGAACCTGAATGGTTCTTGCACGCTGTGCATTAAAATCCTAAACCCTAAACCCTAAACCCTAAACCCTAAATCCTAAACCCTACATCCTAAATCCTAAACCCTAAACCCTAAACCCTAAATCCTAAACCCAGGAGCCTAGAGGATCCTCGGGAGCTTCTGGAATGATGACATGCCAGCCTAAGCCTAGGCTTTCACGGTTTCTGGCCGTGTGATTTAAAGTTTTAGGGTTTTGGGGTTTTGGTTTTCGGATTGGAAGTAGATCCAAAAACCTACAGGCCGTGTGATTTAAAGTTTTAGGTTTTTGGTTTTCGGATTGGAAGTAGATCCAAAAACCTACACCCTAAACCCAGCAGCCCAAGTGCAAGCATGAAGTGGCCAAGCGATACGAAACAAACGAGCCTTCTGCACTGAAACGCTGGGCTGACCTCGCCATGGATTAGATTAGATGTAGGTACGGTTGAAGGGAATATAAGCGCATATAGGGATCAGGGTTTGTGGACTGTTTGGGTGTTTCGTCCCTTGTCTTCAATTTACAGTCCAATACATGGGCCTTAACAATGAGAATAGAGTCTTGGGGCCCATTATACTATGTTTATAATGAGGGCCCCCCGCCCCCCCCNTTTTGTCGCTCTTTTTTTTAATTTTACATCCAAAAAATGGGCCATAAAAAAAAGAAAAGAGGTTTGGGGCCCATTTTATTTTTTTTTAAAAGGGGGCCCCCCCCCCCCCCCCCCCAAAAAAAAAAAAAAAAAAACAATCTAGGTAAGTGGGGGCCCTACCTTCGAGAACCGTGCTCATGCAGGCGAGACATCGGTTTTCAGGACTGCTGCTCATTTTTCGCTGAATGGCTTCAGGGGTTGATACCTGAGGTTCAATGTCTACCCGAAGGCCCCCCCGGGCACTGAAGCCTAAACTGGTAGAAGACAAACAGCGCAGCGAGCTTATCCGTGAACTGTATGGGGGTTTCCGAATAGCGGAGCCTAATATAGTACCATAAATAGTAGGATCCTTAGTATAAGGACCCCAAAATAAGGTACCCCTAATTTTCGGAAACCTCCCTATGGGGATGAAACTTAGAGCGGACCGTGCAAAACCGTGAGAGGTTGTATTCAGAAGTCAGGGATCCAGGGTTTCGGGTTTAGGGTTTAGGGGTTTAGGGTCTAGGGATTAGAGTTTCGGGTTTAGGGTTTAGGGTTTACTCCGGAAGCAACCGGATGGAGGGTTCAGTGTTCTGCGGCCGGAATTGGGGTGCCGGGCCTTCTTTTGATTCTTTCTCTGACAGTTTGCGGTTAGATGAGCTATTTAACCGATGGGTGTAGACTGTCATCAGTACGACTGTAGGTGATTGTGGTTGGTGTCTGTTGAACCTGAACCTGTGTTTGACCAGCAGTACTGATTTTATTTGTCAGCCGTTCTTACCGTTATCACCATTGTAGCTTCGATTCAATGATTTGCTGCTACGGCGACTTCGAACTACTAAGCAATCCGGCTGAGGCCAGGCTAGGCCGTAAGCTTGCGTCTTCGGTTCAAGCTGCAAAGCAGGTCCTCTTTTCCCAGGCTCCTGCGGCCCAAAAAGCCGCAGCCACGAATGTGTGGCAGGGAGCAACCAGTCCGGATAAGGAGTGCAGAACAAACATCCTCATAAGCCTCTAAACCCTAAACCCTGCAGAGTTCGTCACCACAAAACACTCTAGTCCCTGAAGCCGTGCAGGATGCCGGAACTGTAACAAAAGCAATCCCTAAGTATAGCGAGTTATAGTATACTATAGTATAGTAAAAATAGTATCTTAAAGTTTGTTGTAGTATAATGTAGTATAGTGTACTGTCGTAAAAAATAGTCTACTGTAATAGCAGAAAGCATTGTAAAAGTACCTTACATTGTAATACCTCCTCAAGTCTGTGAATACCGGAGAGCGACAGCAAGGCGGGTGTTCGGCTATTCAGGGGGATAGGGTTCTGAGGTTACAGCGCAGCGTGCTTAGCACTAGGGAATACCATGATTTCGGCGTTCGGGTTTTGGTTCAGCTGGTTTACGATGTTCACGGTTTCAGATCGTGTTCCCTGTCCTAATAGCTGCACTAGTCTGAGAACTTCTAGTGAAACAACATGAATGGTGAGACCATTGCTACCAGTTCATCATGCTCGGCCTTAATAAGTGGGCCTTGGGGATCTTGTGGGGTATACTATGAACCCCCAGGATATCATACGGAGCCCTCATGAATATCATGAATAAACATTCAGGCCCCTGTCCTGAATTCCCCTGTCACCCCTCAATGACAAGAATACCTTTTTGCCTACTATTCGGCGGTCTGCTATGTTCTGGCGGGCCGCTTGCAGTCTTCTCACCGAATGGCACTCTTCTAGAGCTTCGGAGTAAAGGTCGGAATTAGGACCTCGGGGTGTGCTCAGGTTCTGCTTCCCCACACCCGGCACAAACATTTGCGGCATGAACGCCAGTCCGGCTACTTCTGAAGCGAGTCGCCGGGCGACGGCAAGTGCCCTAGCACCAACTCCGTCGGTAAGTCTTCAAAACTTTGCTCCGGGCTGTGCTGCGCGGATACCGACGCAGCAAAGTGTTGAAATGGACTATGCATGAAGTCGGACCATGTGCGGCGCGACAGGGGCTGAGAGCTTTTGACTTGAGCATCTTCTATGGCTCCTTCGCGCGCTGTTGTTTGCACTATTGTTGGCAAGACATCTCCTGGTGCTATTGCCGCAGCTCTTGACAAA
Source organism: Symbiodinium sp. clade A Y106 (assembly GCA_003297005.1). NCBI lineage: Eukaryota > Dinophyceae > Suessiales > Symbiodiniaceae > Symbiodinium > Symbiodinium sp. clade A. The sequence goes on from BGNK01000211.1 coordinate 279,696, forward strand.
GGCCCTCGTGCGCCCTAGTCCGCACCCAGTTCTGGGAATGCGAATGGGCAAAAATGGGAGGCATAAGCGCTGAGATGCCTGAGTGCTGAGATGCCTGAGCGTCAACACGAAACTAGTTGACACTGCACCCCAATGCGACACTTACACAAATGAATGGTGGAAGCTAAAGGATGGTGTTGCGTTCATTTGGGATCTCTTTCTGAACGATTCTGGTGGGTTCCGGTGTCTCTAGACTCTACGTAAACCCTTATAAGTACGGTTTAGGGTCCCAATACCTAGAAAAGGCTATTAATTATTCTACATAATTTTGGGTCCAGGTAGGTCTCCAGGCAGGCTGATCCCAAACCTTCGGGCTTCTCTTCACAGACAATAGTTCTTCTTGAACACCAAAACCCTAGAGTAAGGGATCCCAAGCGACCTGGATTGAACTAATATAATCCTTAATGATTAGAATAGGGTTTTGGGGCCCATGCTACTATAATTTCAATAAGGAACCCCCCAAATCAAAATAGTATAGGTAACTATTATATTAAGGCCCCTATAGTAATCCCTTCCCTGTATCATTTGTTGCCTGGCAAGCTCTGCGACGGCAGCCTCTGATGACAGCGACTTGGACAGTCGCAATTCTAAGCAAGTAACGCAATCCGGGCACAGATCACCATTCGTACTGGTGCCGGCCGATCTTGGCAGAGCTCTCAGAATAGAACTGGTTGTACCACTCAAAGAAATCCATGAAGGGGCCGTCCCCTCTCATGCAACGATCGAGCGTCTAGGGATGAGGGTCGAAGATTGCCTACACCCTATGCCGCGGCTCTGTGATCTTGTATTCCTAACTAAAACTCAACCGCATGGGGTAGATGCCCGCGGAACCCAAGTAAAAGCACCTACATAAATCAAACACGTGAGCGCCGGCGAAACCTTCCTGCTGTAAGACTGAGGCTGCCATGAGTACACCCTTAATGAGCTTGATCAAGCAAGAAAGTCCCGCAATTCTGAGAAGCGCAACCCTGCTCTCTGGGATGGTTGCTTCCTAATGCTAGCAGCTAGTTTAAACCATATTTTAGGGTTCAGGTTTAAGGGTTTATACCTCCTCCAGGTGCGACGGCGACGATGCCATGGAACATTCTTATTGCCACCATCAGGGTTATCAGCGCCACCAATGCCAGCCTCGTGATATTGAACAAAATCACTGCGAATGATTAAAATCCACAGCCCAATCCTCATCCACTTCGTCGACACCGTAGTCCTTTTGATCATCCTCATCACGTGGTTCAAACCCAGCGATTCTCAAACCCTAAACCCGAAACCCTAACCAACGCACCTAGACAACCTAAACACCCTAAATCCAACCTACACACCTAAACAAAGTAAAAACCCAGAAAACTCTCAACCCAAAGGCCTCTTCAAACTCGCAAAAAACCATCCACAGCCGGACATGGAGTTCAACTTCTGGCGTAGCCCGCCTTCGACAACCACCGGGTTCTTCCAATAGAGCTTGTTCTCCCAAACCTTGGATCCTAAAACCTAAACCCTAAACCCAAGAGAGCTTGTTCTCTGAAATCTTGGGTCGAAAACTGTGCGGTGTGGGTGGGTGAGGATTGAGGGTAAAGGTTCAGGGGTCTAGGGCTGTGGGTTTGGGGGTTACGGGGTCCACGGGTTAAGGTCTCTGTTTACAGTTCAATTCCAGTAAACCCCATAAAGTTGGAAACCGGATTAAGGCCAAATAGTGCTGGGATTCCCTATACATTACTCTTGAGGATAGAGGCTATTGGATTTCCAACTTTTAGGCTTCTACTGTAGTTAGTTCCGACGGTCGTTGGCCACAAGTGTGTGACTGTTGCTCTATGTGATCATGGCTTTCCTGGACTGTCTGCATATCTTCGGTTGTTTGAGGTGGCTTCCACCTTGCTAGTTGACGTGGTTTTTGGCGCTTCCTCTAGCAATCTTGGAACCAAGCCACATTTCGCCTTACAGCACTGAATGAACCTTTGAAATTTCTGACAGGTCAATATTGAAATGTACCCATTTGAATCTGACCACTTTCAGAAGTCTGTGGTGCAGCCAAGCACCTGGCGATCCTGCTCCACGGCGAACTTGCCTGCATTTTAACAGTCTAAACCCTAAACCCTAAATCCTTAGCGTCTGGGGCTTACGGTGGCCACATCCCAAATTCCTGGCAGGAATTTGGGATGTCCGCACCGTAAGCCCCAGACACCCAAAATCCGAAGCCCCAAAACCCGAAACTGTACCCAACCTTACGCCGTTACCCGATAACCCACCGACTTGGAAACGTAAGTTCCAAAGGATCCCGATGCCTGCTTTGCTCAAACCTGTTTGTTCGATGGAACTCGTAAAGCGACACGTTCGCCCTGGAATCTGTTTTGCTACTTAGGATGGTTTCCGAGTCCCTAAACCCTGAACTAAGACCTGAGACTTGGATTTTCTCGAAGATATTTGGGCCGAAACTCCGATACGAGAGGTCCAGATGGTGCTTTTGACTTGGAGTCCCTATTTAGGTCTCCTAATAGTCAGGATCTCACTATCTAGTATGTATGCATATATACATGAATCAGGGACCCCTCCATTTCTGAAGCGCTTAGAAAGAGAGCCACATGATGGAACAGCCTCCGTTCCCTCGCAGCTTGGGAAGTGGGTCTGGAGGACTTGAATCGACAAAGCGGGAGAAACTCCCTGCATAAGCCCTGCACCTAGCCACTAGAAGAAACAGCTCTTCAAGCTGCACGTTCAGCTCGGGGTGCCTATCAGACTCAGGAGGTAGGCAATAATTCTGGGCACCGACCTTTCCGCATACCTGGGCTGTGTTTCGGTTCGGGGTTGAGGTTTAGGTTGGGGAGTCAGGGTGCAGAGTTTAAGGCCTGTTTTCCCCTGCGGCCGCATATGGGCTCAGATTAAGGGGTTCCTGGTAACGAGATCCACCCATCTAGGATTTGCAGCTGGCTCCCTTTTCTGAAGAAACTGCCATATGCATGGTGCTTCGTTAAGAACATGCTTGGCAAGGCCTAAACATCCAGCCTCTTGCAGTACTAAAAGGGCAGAATAGGGTTTCGAGCCACATTCTACTACAGCTAGAACCAGGAACCCTAAAGAATTGCATCAATAGGTATTCCAAGCCTACTAAGCCCTTATAATTATAGTACTCTCAGGGAACCTTTGTAGGTGCAGTACCCTCATAGAACCTTTGAAGGAACCCTAAGGAGCAGAACTTCCCTGTGGATCCAAAAACCTACCGTTTTAATGGTCAGACCCTCTGATTAAGGGGTCATAACCTACTATTTTGTAGGGTTTGGGGATACAGGTCTAATTTAGTTATTCCATCCCTTACGTGATCATCCTTCCCCCCGCCCCGAGCTTCTCGGGGTGCTTGACAAACCTATTCAAGGTTTTAGATGGTACCTCAGCCCAGCAGGGTAGGTAGAAAAATGGCCCCAATACCAATAAAAGGCTTTTATGCTATATACTGTTGGGATCCAGGTAAACCCCAAAACCCCAAACCCTAGACCATAAACTGTGACTGTAAACCCTAGGCGGTCACTGAGCGTGTAGTCGGACTCTTCGGGGCAGGTAAAATAACACTCTAGGGAGTCTTGCAAAGTCCTAAACCTTCAGCTACAACTTCAGGGTTTCGGGTTCGGGGTTAAGGGCCTTCACCCAACAACCCCTAAAGTAAGACCTTGAACTGCTACGTCCCTTGTATAAAATGTTCATACATACTCCATAACCACGTGATTGCTCCAAAGTGGACCTGCAATAAGGGCAAAATATGATGTACGCTGAAAGCCCCATCAAAAGTCTGCATTCGGGCACCGCGCTCAGAAAGAAATGCCACGGTGCCACATCATACATTGTGATGCTGTGGAAAGATATTGTGCTGCCTCCACGATACCATCGTCTGCAAAACAAACTCAAAACCCTAAACCCTAAACCCTAACCCTAAACCCTAAACCCTAAACCCTAACCCTAAACCCTAAACACCCAAACCTTTCAAGCTTCGAGTTCCCCACACGAAGCTCTTTTTCAACGAGAGGCCAGTACATCTCGACCTGCTGTTTGAAAGGCTCAATGGGCAAGATCGTCCTGAGCAGCTGCAGGACCCCACGAACTCAGGCCTGAGTTTAAGGGTTACAGAGCCAAGAAGAACAATAACAACAGATACCAAGAAGGACGAAACAAATAAGAAGGAAGGCGAGAACATTGGTAGCAAATATCAGCATGATGACAGTCGAAAGAACGCATATAACAGTAGCCATACTGTGCTAAATCATATGCCAAGCCTGGAATCATTTCGCTGCGTGAGATTACCTCCTTGCAGCAAGTGAAGCTATGTTTCAAGACGTGAAACCTGGCATGCAGTCAGCGACAAATGCGCCTTGCCTTGAGAGCTTAAGGTCAAGAAATAGATTGCGAGCAAGCTGACATTGAGAAAAATCTGTTGAGCGTGCTACGGGAAACACGTCACGCAGCATCTCGGAAGTGGTGTGGGCTGTAGACCTAAAATCCTAAACCCTGAACCCTTATATATGATGCCGGGCCGGAGCTCCCCGCCTCCCCCGCCCCCCCCCACCCCATGGTATCCTACCCCCCTGTGGTGTGGTGTCTGTGGTCTTGTTTGGGCTCCTGGTCTATTGGCTTCGTTGGTGGTGCCTCATGGTGTTCACCATGTGTTAAGGCCATTTGTTAAGGTATGCCGGACCACCGGCCCCCTCACCAAGCTCGAGTCTAAGTGCCCCAGCATGCCACCAAGCAGAAGCTGCAATCTTGGCTGACTTGTCGCATGCGGTGCTGTTGTACTTAAATTGGATTGGCTGCTTAGCAGCTAGCAAGCCTACACAGTTACACAGGTATGCTTACAGCTATTTGCCAGTAGTTGTGTTGTCATCCTTATTGCGATTGCTACAACTCTGGAGGTAGCAGGTTTCCCTGTTTTCCGTTGCCGATGGTGCCTCTGTCGCTGTGGTATAGCAGTCGCTCTGGTGCATTCGCGGAGCATACACCCGACGCCTCCTCCCCCTGTGGTTTGGGTGGTGGGTTCTGTTCCGCTGCGAACCGTGTTTTGCAACCTGCCCCCGCCAAAACAAAGACAATCATGCAAAGCACGATATCGTGCCAGCTACTTGTGCCATGTTCGAGATGGGAAGTTGCCCGGCATGTCGAAAACTTGCGAGAGTCAAGGGAAACGTAACACCCAAAACACCCAATCGCAGCGATGAATTGGCGCTTTGACATCGTCATGTCGATCGCATCCTCCGAAAACGAGGACTGTCACGAGGATCGTGGCGCCAACCAGCTTGATCCCTGTGACTGTTGTCGCAGACACTACTGGGAGGGGGGGGGGGGAGGGCAGCCCGGGACCCGAGACCATATCCCTCGTTGATCTTCCTTAGCATCCATGAGTGAGTGCCTTAGACATCCACATGGGATCAAGAAGCACATCATGCACATCCAAAACCCCAGTCCAGCATTGCGACTCTGAGCTCTGCAGTAAGTGAGTCCGAAGACCTGACACTCAGGCCATGTATTACAAAACCTACACTTGGATGCCGCAGAGACAACACACACATTAAAGTCGAGACCTAAACCCTACCCCCCCCCCCCGGAGCTCTAAAGGCCAAGTGCTGTGCCAAGCAGCTTGACCTGACGGATCGTCCCGAGGGGTGTCACCAAGCGGAAGTGCATCCTCAAACGGACGAGTGGTGTAGAGGTCATAAGCTCCAACATTTCTAAGTGAAAGTTTAGTGTTTAGGCTTAGGGTTTAAGGTTTCGGGAAGCAGTTCACGCCTTATCCATGGCAAGGGTGGTTAATGCATCCTCAAGGCAGCTAAATGTCGGGGCCTTAATACTTAGAAGGGTCCCTGAAAGGATTCCTTTTAAGGGGTCTATACGGGATCTATAGTTGGGTGGTATAATGTGGGGGCCTTCATAATTAGAATAGGGTTTGGGGCCTTGGGGGGTATATAATACTACGCTTGTAATAAGGAACCCCCCAAACCCTATTCTAATTATTAAGGCCCCTACATTACTCACTCCACCAAGCACCCGTGACGAGTAACGCACGAAACTCCAAACCTTGCATCCGAAAACCGTGAGCCCTACACTCCGAAAGAGGCCTTACCCCAAACCATGAACTCTAAAAGGAATGGAATAGTTCTCCAAACCCTAAACATTAGAGTGCTGGGGTGCATGTTGGGACCCTCGAAGGTCACGATGGTGTCGATCATTGCGGCGATGGTCTCCGAGAAGGGAAGCCTAGTGCTGTTGAAACCGAACACTCTGTATCTAATTTAGTAGGCTCAGGATTTTGGGCTTTCGGGTTTAGGGGTTTCAGGGGTTTAGGAAAAAAGGTTTTAGACGTTTGGGGTTCAGGGCTTTGGTGGTTCGGATTCATGGGTTTGGGCCTAGGACTTTGGGTTGCTTTTTAAGATGCTTTGGGGTTTAGGGTTTAGGGCTTCAGGGAAGAGAGTTTGGGGTTGGTAGAAACCATTAAGGGTTTAGGGCTTAGCACTTCAGGCTTACTTAGGTGTACCAAAGGGGGTACTAGAAGGGTTGTACAGGGTTTCCAGATTAAGATTTCGTGCAAAGGGAAGTAGGGCTGGGTCAGGGTTACAGGGGTTTAGGGTTTAGGGTTGGGGTAGGAGGTAATCGAGCCTAACTGAGTGCCAAGAAAGGCTGTGAGTATTCAAACGGAGTTCAAAGATTTGGCCTACGAACAAGCACCATAACACAGAACCAAAACGAACTGAGTTGTGCTTCACAGTAGGAGTTCCGGTACTGTCTACAGTACCCCGGTTTGCAATGGCTATAAAAGCATCACGGGAGGTGAGCTCACGCACATCGGCAAACTGCTTGGACCCTTTGCACATTTTTAAAGCCTTTTGAGGACCTGCGTCCAAGGATGTTCTGCTCTATATATGAAAACCTGAAAACTTATCATGGAACTGTCAGGAGTTGCATCATACATTGTTCAGGCCCCTGTATCATTGTCTGGGTCCGGGTACTGGTCGGGTTCCAGTCGTGGCACATGTCGGTACGCTTGTATGAGTATCTCCAACCATTACGATGACACCCAACGGGACGGCGAAACCAGACATGGAGCCACGGTTTAGGGTTTAGGTTTTAGGGGTTTAGGGTTTAGGGTTTAGGGGTTTAGGGTTTAGGGTTTAGGGGTTTAGGGTTTAGGGGTTTAGGGGTTTAGGGGTTTAGGGTTTAGGGGTTTAGGGGTTTAGGGTTTAGGGTTGAGGGTGCAGAGCTTAGGTCTCGAGTTCGAGCTCAAGTTGGAGCCAAAGTGTAATATAGAAGCCCGAACGATTCGGTTTTTTGTGCTACAAACCCTAAACCCTTAACTCATAGAGAACCCTGCGGGACGTTCTTACTAACTCTTCAGACTTCTGTCCTAGCCTGGCATACCCTAAACTGGGAGTCGAGGTGTCGGCGCGCTGTTAGGGCCTCCAGAATTAGCTTCCCGTGGGCAAACGCCAGAGTAGCCACAAAAACCCGTAAACCCTAAATCCGAAACCTATAACACCTTATAAACCATAATTAAAGCCCGGAAGCCAGAAATCCTGAACCCTGAGCGCTAACCACGAACGGAACAAAAGGTCAGTCGCTCAGAACGAGCTGGGTAACGGCCAGCGCTTCTTGCCTCATGGGTTGAAGGCTTAGCTTAGGGTTTAGACTTTATAGGGTTTACTATAGACTCTTGGTTTTAGGGCTTAGGCTTTAGCAGCTGAGGGCTTGCGGCCCATACAGTAGCATTCATGTACATAGGGTTTAGGGTCTATAGGGTCTGGAGTTGGTTGTTCTTAGGCGATTCTGTCCCCTTGGGCTTCAGGCTTTAGTTTAGGGTTTCGGGCTTCAGGCTTTAGTTTAGGGTTTCGGGCTTCAGGCTTTAGTTTAGGGTTTCGGGTTTCAGGCTTTGGTTTAGGGTTTCGGGTTTCAGGCTTTAGTTTAGGGTTTCGGGTTTCAGGCTTTAGTTTAGGGTTTCGGGTTTCAGGCTTTGGTTTAGGGTTTCGGGTTTCAGGCTTTAGTTTAGGGTTTCGGGTTTCAGGCTTTAGTTTAGGGTTTCGGGTTTCGGGGTTTGGGGCTCCCTAAATCCTGAAACCTTGTTCTAAACCTGGGACCTCCGAACCCCACATCCAAAAACTCTCAGCCGGGCCTCGTTTAGCCCGGAGACTGTATCAAACCCCAGCATCCCTGAAACCCGGTGCCAAACCCTGGCAGAACCCTAATCAAAATTATGTATAGCCCTTAGAGTAACACTAAGAACGATATATATATATATATAAACAGATTATGTTATACTATATTGTATATTATGATATTATATTAACATGTTATAAAAATAAATATACATATATATATACGTATATGTACATCACCTATCCCACCTGAAACAAATAAACAGAGAAAGCCCCGACGCAAGCAAGGTCCCCAAGAGGCGACTGAGGTTCGGAGTTTCGGGTTTAGGGCCCTAAAGAATTAGAATAGGGATCCCTTCAAAGGGATCCTTAAACGGGGTCTATAAGGGATCTATACTAGGGTTCTATACTCTAAGGCCTGAATATTTAAAATAGGGTTTTGGGGCCCATTATACTATAAATATAATAAGGAGCCCTCCAAAATAATTGGTAATTATTTAGGCCCCTATATATTAGGGTTTAAGGGTCTCAGCTGTCGGGCTTCGGGCGTTTTGGATTTAGTGCTCAGGGGAGGGGTTCCGGGTTTAGAGGATTAGCAGAGAGTTTTGGGACACAACATGGGCCTGCTACTGAGAGACGATGGAACCCTAAACCCTATAAAGCCTAAACCGTATTAAATACGGCTTAAGGCCTGGGGCCGGACGAAGCTGCCAAAGAGATGCGAACTCTGCACACGCACAAAGTTACGTATCAACAGCAAGGAAGTAATCAGAAAGCCATTGTAGCAACGCTATCCTTATGGAAGAAGGAACGCAATATGACGACAAACACGATCAAGGCTCAACGGCAGCAACAACAAAGAGCCAAGGACCACAAGCAATGAAACCATCATATTTTCTCACTCATGCAACACGTGTGCGAGTACTTGCATGCGCCACCATGTTCATCGAAACTGCGGGCACCTGCGCATTGTTATGATCTCAACCATGCATGTATACGGCAGCGGCCATCATCAATGACATCGTCACAACAATAAACAATCGCCAATGACGTGTAACCTTATTGGACTGACCGTACGGGCGATACTGCGCGAAACAATAATGAGAACTACGCGAAGCACGAGAAAGATAAGTAGACGCGTTATCGTGTTATCCAGCACATCACGGGGTAAACAGCCAACTTGCGAAGCATACACCAGGAACTATGAGCAACTACCCCGAATATTTTTTGGGGTCGAGTGAGCAAGCATGCTCCAATCAAAAGCATAATGTGTATGTGATATATACATATATATGCGTGTGTGTGTGTGTGTGAGCAGTCATGCTCCAATACAACACTTAATGTATATGTACATGTATATATATATATATATATACACATATGTATAGACATAAGAATGCATATCTATCTATCCATCTATCTGTCGATCTATCTGTGTATATAAATATAATACTATACATAGAATATATATATATATATATATATATGTTCAATTATTTGTATTGATATTTATGCGTGTCTACGCACACACACACTATCCCCTTCCAATACCTTCTGCCCCAGAATCTTTCAGAAATACTTGCCGGCTAAAACAACTCGACATTAGACAGCGCCACCTGCAGAATCAGCAAGACAAAACAAAAGCAAGCCCAAAACACAAAAACACACACATTCAAGAGGGTCCGAGAACGAGGGGAGCAGCGTTCGGGTGAAGAGAAACGCTTAATCAACTTGGGGTACTGTAGGGGCCTTAACAATTAGAATAGGGCTTTGGGCTCCTTTATAGTATAATTACAATAGGAATACTATTGGCAGTTATTTAGGCTTCTGCATTACAGAATTTTTGGGATACTGAATCCTGGACCATAAGTTTCAAACCCTGCAGCTTATAAACCCTAGATCCGGAACTCTAAACCCTTAACCCTAAACCATAATAAAGGCGATCCAGTGCATCCAAGAAGCCGAACAAGTACATCCCCATCGTCTTCTCTCTGAAAAGGGTAAGATGGCCACGTTTCTCCACCTGTGGAGCTTCGCGTCGGTTACTGTTTTGTCGGGTTTAAGGTTTAGGGTTGAGAGTTTAGGTTGAGGGTTTCGGGTTCACGGGCTTGTGGTTTTTGAGTTTTAAGGCTTTTTGGACCAGCCAGGCCTGCGTTTACAGGCAGCCACCTAGGCCCTGACATCGTAGATCGCGATTTAGGGAGACTCAGTACACGCCCCCATGCACTGACGCGAAGGCTTGCAGGGCTTTATCGGATTTGTGACAACTCACTGTCGATCTCTATCTGACTCTATTTGGTACTTTAGAGTGGGAACTCATACGTAGTCACTATTGATGATGATGCTTGTAGTGGTGATCCCAGAACCATGATGATGGTCAACATGAGCTGCTCGCCAGAGTCCCAGCATGGCATGACAGCAAAATCTCAGATAATGATGCTTTTGCCAACCTTACGTCATGTCGCGAAGCTGGACATACAGCCGGCCTTGCCGAAGAGCTCCCCTTCACCATAAGTCGTCTTTATCCTGGGTGCTTGCATTTCTATCAACAAAAAAGCCTGCTGCAGTAATTCTCGCGGGTGACAGAAGCCCGTCATTCGCCTAGGGCATCATCGCTGATCTCCCCCGACTCTCCTCGTCAACATCTGCTGCAGATAAGCGCCGCGGTGACTAACTGCCCCTGAATTATACTACTTGGCGTCCCTTCCCAGAATTCGAAGGCAAGAGCGAAGAAATATGTATAGAACACTCGCCCGGACCGGCAGGCAGGCTGCGAGTGGATGCCCTTGATCATCCAACCGAATCCTGCTCAGGATTTAGAGGTCCAGGAGTAGGCTTTTAGGCTCAGGGTTGAGGGTTTCAGGGCCGAGGGTTGAGGATTTACGGGCGAGGGAAACTACTGCAGGCCAATACACGCACGAGCAAGCATGATCGCATGCTTTCAAGTCACAACGAACCATTATGGAAAATTAACGTTTGGTGACAATGACAGCAAATAGTAGAACACAGCAGATGACAGCACTAGGTATGACTAGAGCTTGAGCACTTTTCTCACCAGTCACATTCCTAAATCAACTACATGGGTGGTTGTCAAAATTAGGGTCCCTTTTTGGGTCCCTATTATAATACGGCACCTATTATTTAGGGCACCCAAAAAGGGACCCTTAATTTTGACAACTACCCACATGCCCCAAGTAGCTAAGAAAAAAGATGGTCCGCAGGTTGGGTGTGCCGGCCCTTTGGCGAGCTCTGCTTTAGTTCATATCGTCGACTCTCTCCTCTTCTTATTCTCGACCCGTAAGACTCCAACAGCACCCCTGAGAGCGCAAAGCCGAAGCATTGAAAGCACCTATGTAAAACAAATAAATGTAGGCTTTTTTCTCACGGAAGATAAGAACCTAGAATTTGGGAGATATTGATCGAATAACTCGAACATCTGTATCAATTGGTGCCTTGTTGCAGCTAACTCTTAAACCCGTGAGGAGCTACAAAGGGTGTTCGGGTTCTCGAGATTCGGGTGGAGACTACGCCTTCGGTTGAGGTGAGCTGAGGGTGATAGCCATTAGGACCATTAGGATTTAGGCTTTTGCTTTTTTAGGGTTTGGGGTGTTTGGGTTTCTGGTGCGTGTAGGGTTTGGTTTGCCAGTTGGGGTGGGGCCTGACGGGAATTCATCAGGCTTCCCATGGCCTCACACATACCCCTCGTTAGTGAGGTTCGAAGGGCATGTCCAGTTTGGATCAGAACAAATTCGAAACAAACACATGGCAGAGTTTGTCTGGGGCTAGCACCCTGGATTCCTCACTTGTAACCTGGGCTGCAGCTGTACGCAAATCCGTTGACTTCCCCACAAGAGTAATTGAGACTAACTAGGTTCCCCAGTAGCCCCTTAATAATAAGGGTACCCTTTTTCCTACTATCCGGTTTTAATAGGGGAACCCAAAAAGAAAAAGGGTAAAAGGGTACTACTGGGGAACCTAGCTAAGAAACCCTTTGTTCAATCTGTTTCACTGTGCTTGGATGCAGCGGCTCACAGAAAACCCCGCTCCTGGTATTGGCAAGGGAGCGTGCAGCGTCTGGAAATGATAGGGGTCCGCGCCTGCGCCAGATTTGCTAGGAAGGCACGTGTCCGTGCATACTCAACCATGGTTTCCAGAGAGTGGAAATGCATGAGACTTTGTATACGTATGTAGCATACATACACATAGACCCACACACACACATGTGTGTACGCGAATGGGTATGCACGCAAACATATGAGCAAGGCAAATAGATGCAGTTCATGTCCGGGTGTGCCTCTCCATGACGACTGCACAGAGATGGGAATATGAATGTCTGCATGCATGTATCAGCTTGCATGCATGAATCTGCAAGTACCGACGGAGAACACAGAAAACAAATCAAACACACGAGCATGCAGCATGTCTACAACATGTTCATAACCGTACGCATGTCTGCACATAACTTGCTATGCCCTGCTTCTTAAGGATGGAACATCGGAAAGGCAGGAACTATGCTTCCACCCTTCAAAGGGGCCCATGCCTATGCTCAAGCCTTTGCCTCTACTTTTACGAATTGCATGTACGTATATCAGAACTTAGCGAGAAGACCTTGCAGCGCTTAGTCACATGCTCGGGCTCTTCTCGCCATCTGTGTACACCCTATAGGACTTATTTCCGCGTTCTGTGCCCTCCACACGGAGCCCATGCGAGAGTCGAGAACCTCAAACCCCCAAGTCTGAGTTCGGAGCTGTTCATGTGCATTTCGCAGCAATGCTGATGGAATTCGGTACGGCGCATGACGACAACATAACCTGAAAAGCCGGCATGAAGCTTCACGAGCTCTGCGCTAGTTTAGTTGAGCATGCAGGGCAAATACTGAACCCTACACGCAAAACCCCAAACCCTCCATGTTGGATGGAGCGTGGAAGGTGTACTGTGTTTCGGCTCGGCTGGCGTGTGGGCAAGGCTTGCATCCCACTGACACGGCATGGTAGCGAAACCGTTTAAGACTTTAAGCCCGAAAAAGTGGTTTTGGGTTTGGAATCCGAAACCCTAACTCCCAGCGGGTTGTGTTTAATTACGGTGTAGGGGTTCAAGGCTTAGCGGCTAGAGCCCATCTTGTCCATGTACCCTCTCGTGTAGGCAGCCCCGCAACTCCCCAACACACCCACGAACATGTCATGAGAACCAGTGCCGCAGACCCTAAAGCGATGCTACCAGTAGATCCTAGACCCTAACCACCCGCTCTGTGGGATTCAAGACCATAGAGGTTTGGACCCCCGGTGTAGGCTGAACTTTCTGCTTGGGTTTGAGGGCTGCTGCGATCCCTAAACCCTGAATCCAATCAGTCAAACGAAACCAATACTCCAAGACCACGAAAGACACGAGTCCGAAAACCGTGAAACCCTCAACCCCTCAACAATCCCGAACGCCCAATTTAATGGTAGCTCTCATAGCAGCCATAAAACAATCGCGTAATGTAGACTTTTGAGTTTGCTTCCTCGTTCCCGCAAAAAGCAATATAGTTGGGATTTACATGTCAAGCTATTCAAAGACGGAGGGGTTGTGAATCAGGGTTCTACGTTATAGTTACCCTTCAAGCTCCGTCGCATAAAATTGTTTTGAAACCCTTTAAGAAGCCCTAAGGCTCAAAATAGCCCAAAAGCCTTATATAGTATGGCCTTTGGGCCCAAAGGCCTTTAAATATGAGTCCTTAGAGCCTAAGGGAAGCCGTTGCTGAAACCTTTACAACCCGCAACCCCTGGGACCCTCTAACTCACACGCTTTCCGAGGAGCTGTCGCCAGCTGCAAGGGAGTCTTCGAGATCTTTACCGGCCTCCATCTCCCACCTGAAATGCTGGAAACAAGTCATGTGCCGAAAACGGGTGGGTTCTAGGGTTGCTTCGGAGTTTACGTGGGCTTTCTGACGCCTTGACTTAACACGGGCTGGGCTAAGATCTGCATTCGCACCTCAAGCACTCAAGCCGGACAAGTGCTGGAGTAAGTGCAACAGTTTTGGGTTCGGCCTAAACCCTAAACCCGAAGCCCTGACGAGCCTTAACTTCAAACCTTAAACCCTAACGATAAGCTCGACCTTCAAGCGCAAGTGGGTCGAGATACTCGCGATGGCCTTGGCTTCGCCTTTTGGGTTAGGGTTTCGAAGTCGTCTAGTTTTCAACGGGAGAATATTGTTAAACGTTTAGACTTCTGGGGGGTTGTGCTACCCAAACAAATTGGACAACGAAGCTTGAAGTAGGGGTTTCGGCACAACATCGAGGTATTCAGCTCCTGCGTCAGAACTAATTATTGGATCTGGGCCGCACATAGACTTAGACGCCTGCATGACAAGACCCCCTGTGAGGTTGCGGCGGAAAACCAAGCCCTGATTAGACATTGGATGCCTGTGCGCGAGGCGCCCTAAACCCAATGACACCCCAACGCCTTCAAGATGAAACTACCCAGGCTTCGCTAAACCTCAAACCCTACACTCAACCCTAAACGTTAAACCCCAAGCCCTAAAACCCACCCTAAACCGTAGACACAAGGCATCCACAGCTTGCAGGGAAAACAATGCTGGCAAAACGCTGTGGAGGTCTGCCTTCGGCGTCGAACCAGATGAAAATGCCTCAAGAACTGCTATTTCAAGGGTTTGGTGGTCTCTGGTTTCGGGCTTTGGGGCTTCAGTGCTTCGAGGTTCAGGGTCGGCATTTGCAGAGGGTTGTACCGAGTTGTAATTACACTTCCCGAAGAAGTTCATCGACCCTTGCAACCGATCGTCCCGCATGATTCTGCCTTCAAGGTGTCATGCTTTGGGCACTATAAACCTTAAGCCTTAAGCTTCCCAAGCTCGAAACCCTAAAAGCCCAAGAGCCTGAACCCTAAAAACCAAATCCCTTTATAGAACTCTTATAGTTCCCTTATAACAGATCCCTTTAAAGGAACCCTAAAAGCCTAAAAAAGCGCCTAAACCCTAAAACCCAGACCATGATAGAAGCCTCGAGTCGTTCCCAAGAGCTCTGAGGTCTGAAAAGCAACTCTTCATTCATTCTTATAGTCTAGGTTCCCCAGTAGCCCCTCAATAATAAGGGTACCCTTTTTCCTACTATTCGGTTTTAATAGGGGAACCCAAAAAGAAAAAGGGTAAAAGGGTACTACTGGGGAACCTAGTAGTCCTCTCCTCTTCAACAACCGGGCCCCAAAAAGTTCAAACTTTCTAAGATAGAGCTAATATATAAGGCCAAAAGTTTAAAGTTCCCCGTTCACTATCTAAGAGTCTCCATTGTACCTCCTTTTGGGGTTACAGGATCCTAAGTAGAAAAAGTGTCAAACCAAACAAGGGGCTGCAATGGAGACTGTACGTAACCCCCAAGCCCACAGCACAACTCAAACGCCTGAACCCAAAACACTGGCTCGATCCAGAGCACAGATTAAGCAAAAGTGATTGAACCCAAAGGCCAAGACACATTGACCTGATTAAGCTACCGTGAACTCGAAATTCCCAAAGCTCTAAAGCCTTAAAAAAACCCAACACTCGAAACCCTAAACCCCTAAACTCTAAAGCCTAAACCCTTGAACACTCTAACCCCTAAACACCCAAGCCCTAAACTTCCGAACCCCAAGGTCCAAATCCCCCTAGGTTTCTCCCCTTGCCGGGGACCCTGCGGCCAAGGACCTCCCGAGTCTCGTAGGCCCGCGTCTGGGCACCTGGTGGCACGGCTTTGGCTACTTGTGCATGTGTGCCTGTGTACACTTGTATATATATGTAGTGTTATGTACTGTAATCTACTGGTACTGTGATGGAATGCAATGGAAGGGAATGGCATGGATTTCTTGGGTCTGGTATGGTATGGGCCTCGGCCTGGGCCTGGTCCTGGGCCTGTCGGCATGGTATGTACATATCTGCAGTTTCAGACTTGCAGATGAAATGTATCTGCATGTTTATACATCCATCGATCCACCCATCCGTCCATCCATCCATCCATCCATCCATACATACGTAATATGTAGGTACGCATTGATGCAAGCATGTGCTTCTGCACGTACTTGTTAACGATGTAAATTGTGTATATGTGTATCTCTATACGAGTACCTATCCTTCTTTCTTTCTTTCCACATAGCCATGTGTATGTGTGTATGTATGCGCGCTAGAAGACTATACTGAAACCCTAAACATTCGCGACCTTCGACTAGTCCCTTGCTTTTCAACCCGTGCGGACTTTCTTTAAATTTGGAAGGGTCTGTCGGGAGTTGTTGGGTTTAGGCCCAGGCTCGCGAGCTTGAGGGGGTCGGAGGGTGGAGGGTGTAAGGGTGTGGGCTACAATGGCTTTCAGGGTTTGGGATTTAGGATTCCAGGGTTTAAAGGCATAGGCTTAGTGAACTGTGACGAAATCTGGGAACCAGATTCTTCAGGCCACTTACAAATTGTCCATTGCACAGATCCTAAACCGGATCCCTAAACCCTAAACCCCTAAACCCTAAACCCTAGTCTCAAGCACTTCGGCGAACACCAACTGAGCTCCCAGACCCCCTGGGCCCGAACACCTGGACCTCAGGCCTTTTGTTCCCGACGGGTCGGGGGAACCGAGATTTGGAAACATGATTATTTCCGAAACCCTACGCTGAAAGAACACCAAAACCCCAAAGCCCAGAATCATAATGGCAAAAGAGCCGAATGTCTGAACAACTACATCCTGAACTCCTATAAAGCCCTTAGAAACCACTTGCAAACCCCGAAAAGACAAATCTACGCTGTCATCCCTGCCAGGAAGCTTTTGCGAATCTCCTCGGTGAGCCGCGTGGTGTACGGAATGCGCTGGCCTTCCCGTCACAGGATAGCCAGAACTCGCTGTCGAGTAGAGTCTTTGAGGGTTTACGGCTCAGGGTTTTGGGGCTTGGAGGATATACCTAAACCCACCAAAACCTATTTTTTGTAGGTTCTTACTATGAACCTTAATATAGGTTTTATAGGGACCTTACAACAAAGTAGGGTTTGGTAGGTTAAGGTAGACTTCAAGGTTAAGGTACTTAGAAGGGTCGATGTTACCCCAAACCTCAGAGGTGGCAGTTCAGCTATCATCGAAATTCCCGAGCCGAAGATGAACTTGAACGGTCACCCTAAGCTGCAACCCCTAAACCCTAAACCTTAAGCCAAAAGCCTAAACAGTTAAACCCTAAACCATATCTGCGATGCTTGTGTGAATTGACTGCTGCTAGTGTACAGGGCTCTGTCACTGCTGCATTTGCCATCCAACCGAGCTGCATTGTCCATGTCGGTCGAAGTCCCAGCCATGGAAAGGGCACCGGATGCTGTTGCCAATCACCTGTAGCTGGTCGAATTCTTATGGACCGCTTTCATCTACGCGGCCTGATCTACGAATAGAGGCCAGGACCTCAAAAGTCCGCACGGTTGAAATCTCAGTATCTGATGGATCTTGCAGCTCTTGGAACTTGCAGTGAAGCTTGGGGCCTCGCGAAAACAGAACCATGAAAATGACAGAACATGCAGGGCAGTCTGAGTGATTGCACTGCTGCAGAATAGGCCCGCCTAAAGCGGTGTGTTTAGAGTTTAGGGCCAGCAGGGTTTAGGGTTTGGGGTTTAGGGTATGGGGATTGTCTATTGCATTGTCGTAGAAGAAGGCTCACGTAACAAACGTGTGGCAGGCATGCACCTCTTCGCAGAACACACACACTGTATGACTTGTGGTTGTTTGGCCGGAAACCACAAAAGCGCTGATCCCCGACCGCTGGCACATACAATCTGGACGCATCTGCTAGTGTTTTTCTCAAGGTACTCATCTTGCCCTGCTTTGCGGCCGAATCCCAAACACAAACACGAAAGCACCGACAAATGCAAGCTGAACAGCATTACCATGGTATTCGAAGATGCGCAACTGTGGGGTTATGCAACTTTTCATTTTAAGCTGCAAGACTATAGATCCTAGTTCATGAAGCTCTGCGATCATTGAAGCACTGCGTCGTGGCTGCTCCGACTTAGCGATGCTCTTGCTCTTTCATGACCATACTAAATCCCAAGTACTCGTGGGCTTACCCGGACTGTTGAAGCTCGGGGGGCTCTACTTTGTTGAAGAACAGATGGACCAGAACACTGAGAGGCAGCCTGGTTTAAGAACCCCTCCCAGCCCTCCCTGAGCACGATCATATAGGGGCCCTAACACTTAGAATAGGGTTTTGGGGCCCATCTTGCTATAAATATAATCAGGAATCCCCAAAATACTATAGGTCATTCTTTAGGCCAATATAGAAACATGCCCGACCTGACCACCAGAGCCCAGGTGAGCGCCCATGTGAGGGCAAAAGGCATCTAACACCGCCACCTGACCGCCACTCAAAGAGGAAGCTATGGCTCCGGGAAAGGGATCTTTAAGGGATCCGATGAGGGTTCCGAAAAAATCTGGGATCTAGAAGGATGCTTTAAGGGGTTCAGGTTTTCAGGGTTTCAGGGTTTAGGATTTCAGGGTTTAGGGTTATACGAACACTGAAGCCTAAACTTGCTCACCCCTGAGGTTACTTCGGGCTTCTTAGTTCAACGTTGTCAACTTTGGGGTTGGGGTGTTTTCGCATGGTTTAGGGTTTAGGGTTCAGGGTTTAGGGTTTAGGGTTCTGTTCCACCCACCGAAGGGTCCCGGCAAGAGCCTTTCAGAGCAGGCCTGTTCTTGTAGACTTACGACAGGCTCCTGATATTGAAGTTCTGCAATCCTAAACCCTTGACCCAAAACCCAAACGGTAGACCCGACTGTTGATGATATAAACCCTGCATTACCCATAATAAGAAACATACACCCATGGTCTAGGGTCATTAAGGTAATGCAGGATTTATATCATCAGTCCTAAACCCTAAACCCCCTATAGATACCTTAAAGGAACCCCTTAAAGGTACCCTTATAGATCCTTGTAAAGGAACCCCAGGATCTATATTATGAACCCCAGGGACGCCCGGAGCCTTCCCATCTGCGCCCCGGAATGCCACCAGCTCTGTCCCAAGAGCACTGATCGACTTCACCTGGGTTGGGGCTGACAGCTTCAAGCTTAGGGTTTTTGGGGGTTTAGGCTTCCTTTAAAGGGATCTTTAAGGGTTCCTATAAGGGACCTATAAGGGTTTCTATAAAGGAGCTAAGGGCTTGGGGTTTAGGGTTTTGGGGTTTGGGGTTTTAGTGGCGTAGGGTTTTCTGCGGTTTAGAGTTGAGGGATGGAGACTCCATTGAGCAACACGTATCTATCTACATACCTTAAAGCCACAGAGAAACACATCTTAGTATATGCATACAAACTAACGATTGTATACACTAGAAAGACACAAAACAGATTATGCAAACGATAAGATAGCTAAGCTTATCTACATGTCATATACATATTATATATATATATATATTAATTATCTCTCTCTTACTCTCTCTCTCTCTCTGAGAATAGGTCTAGTCTATCTACCCAACTGCCCGTCAGGTTTGCCAGCATGTCCGTGTATCTGTCTGCCGATCGCTTGACCAGCCAACTTTAGACTTCCAGCCCACCCTAAACCCCAGAGCCCGAAGACCCTCAACCCTAAACCCTAAACCCTAACGCTGAACCCTAAACCCTAAACCCTGAACCCTAAACCCAGCCACCTGGCCATTCGCCACGTCTGCCGCGTTGCAGACCGCCTCAAGGCTTCAAAAGCCAGGCTCCAGGGAAGATTTTTGAGTTCCGGGGTCGAGGGTCTGATATTTTGAAGTATGTTGCATTATACAGATATAGGGACCATTTCGGAAAGTATTCCGACGTCGACATATGAGTAGATGGAGTGTGAAACGGCTTTGGGTTCAATTGAGTTCTATACAGATTTAGAGATCCTCTGTATTCACCAGTTGAGCCCGGGAACGACAACCGAGAGTTTCGAGCTTCCGGCTTCAGCAACCTCTGCAACATGCCGCACAAATTTAGGGTTTAAGCTTTAGGGTTTTGGGTTGACATCAACTTTTCAATGTAGTTTCCTTCGAAGGGGTAGATTTATGGTTTTGTGCCTTTTTAGGGCAATACAGCAACATCTGTTTGGGCCAAGCCGCATGCCATGTGTTTGGAAAGCCAGGTGGGAAGTGCTTCCGTCGAAGAGCGAGGAATTTGCTGGACTTGTTGTCAAAGTAATCCAGAGTCCTCCTGCAAATGCCCAAAAGTGCAACAGGGAGGGTTTAGGGTTCAGGCTGTACCGCTTATAGGGCTCCTAAACTGCCTTGAACTGTGAAGTACTGTTGTGCCAAAATGCATGGAGTCCACCCACCCACCCACCCACACACACACACACGGGGCGTCGAGATCTTCTTTCAATCTTTCCGGCCAAGCCTGTCAAGATTAAACTGGGCCCCTTCTCATAAACCCAGAACCTGTAAGACTCCTCGCCCATCAGAAAACATCCCAGCGCAACCGACCGCGGCAGAAGTCGTGGTAGTTGTAGAACTAGAGATGACCGAAGTACTTGTAACAGTAGCAAAAATAAGAGTCACAATACTGAGAGTGAAAGTCGAATACTCATAGAAGCACAGTAGTATCTTAGATTCCAAAGCCTAAGACCTAAACCATTCTAAACCCTTGCAACAGCTTGTTGCAAAATCCCTTGTAGAACCCCAATTCAGAATTAAGAAATATATTGAAATACCCTTTATGGAATCCTTATGCAAACGCGATTATGGAACCCCTGACCTCGCATAATAACCGTTAGAAGCCCTGAAACCTCGAAACCCCTCTAGAAGATTTTGCGAAGCCCTTGTCATATCCTGAGAATAAGAACTCCTATAAAACCGTAGCAACAATGATAATTAGAACAGTGACAGTCATGATAACAACACGACGACTACTACTACTTATACCTACCAACAGTACAGAAAGTACTGGTCATAGTAATACCGGTAGTAACAACAGTGAACCTAATCAACCCTAACCCGTGCATCACAGGGTCAGCCTCTGTCTCGGCATAAGGAGCAGCTTGTACGCTGCAAAGAAACAGAGGGAGCCAGCAGCAAAGCCTGCAATATCCCTCGATTTAGAGCTTTAGGGCTTTACGGCTTACCTGGACCCCAAAGTGTGTAGAATAATGGCCTTTTGTAGGTATTGGGCCATTATTCTACCTACTTTTGGGGGTTTAGGTAAAGGGCGATCAAAGCTGTTTTAGGATTGAGGGTTTCAGAGCTTTTCAGGGCCTTAAGTCTCGACCATAAGGGTCCGTGTGCCCAAATAGTACATACTTTGGCATTCAAGTAGTCCCCATATAGGTATTCGGGGCTAACGTATATACTTTATGGGCACATGGACCCAGCTTTCGGCATTTATGTTAACTCTTCGAGGCTGGCAAGATTTCGAGTGACGGGAACAAAACGGTAGCACGCCAAAACACGATTTTGGGTTTTAGGGGTTTGGGGTTTATAGGGTTGAGGGTTCAAGCCCCCGACACGTAGGCCCCGGCAGCTTGAATGGCTCCCTTCTTCCTCCGGCTCACGGCCTATGGTTCGAGACCCATGGTCTGCTTGTACAGGCTGTAGCTGTTGGTGTTAATAATTCAACAATGTGTATGCGTGCATACACATATCCCTGCATACCTATCTGATATACATTAATGGCAGCCGAAAGCATGGCAAGCAATGCGTTGACTTGCCAACCTCGCTTCTGGCGTAGATTCCTCCTGACACTGACCTCAACCCAAAAGCCCTATAGAACCCATGTAGAATCCCAAAGGGTCCATGTACCCATATAGTATACACTTAGGCCTCAAAGTAGTCCCTGTATAGGTACTTAAGGGCCAAAGTATATACTCTATGGCCACATGGACCCTTAGGGAATGTTCCTAGAAGCCCATGTAGAACCGAATTCGAATGTTCGGATGCTGAACACTTTGCCCGGGACACTGGGGCCTGGGGGTTGAGGGCTAGCATTGAAATGACCAAACTGTTCCTTGGTGAATTTAGTTTTTTTTTTTTTTGGGGGGGGGGTTTAGGGTTTAGGGTTTAGGATTTAGGGTTTAGGGTTAGGGTTTAGGGTTTAGGGTGAGTTTGCCGCTAAAATAACACTGCGAAGCAGTTCACTCATGATTACTGAACGGTGCTCAGTCTTGAAGCTCAACGTTCAAGGGGCAACATCGGCCATGATAGTGATACCCAGAGGGTCCATGTACGCCCACTATTATGGAATTAGGTCCCTAAAACCATTATGGGGATGGTCTTTTAGGGCCTAATTCCAGAATAGTAGTATATATGGACCCTCTGGGATTGGACACGTTTTAGGGACAACGCCATGGGAACGATGCAAGCCACAATACTTGCAAACAGCAGGAACCAAAGCCAGTTGTCCTGGGCCAAAACATCTACCTCACAAGCCATCCGAATCAATGCATAAAATCGTCCACGGGGCGACCAGCTTTGCTCTCACCTCATCGTATTCTCACACGAACTGGGGTAATTGATTACACCATGATGGAAATGTGGCGACGTGGTCCTTCTTTGCATCATCAGAACATAGCAGAACTATGCCTGGTACGGCATGGTTTCCCCTGACCCCTTTAAAAGGTTAAGATTTCTTGCTAGAAACACAGCTTCAACACAAAATAGCCTGCATGCGACAAGGAAGAGAGACGTCCGACGGTGACGGGGATCACAATGACGCTGATGAAAATGTTGATAACATCAAACTCGTAACGATGATGAGACGTGATGATGATCATGATGATGATGCTGATGATGCTGATGACGATGATGCTGATGCTGCTGCTGCTGATGATGACGCTGATGACAACTCTGCCCCTGGCAACTCTGATAATGTGACCTGTCACCACAACTCTGCAGCAGCAGGATTAGCAGTAGTACTATAGTCGTTGCAGCGGTAGCACCAGTAGAAGTAATGTTGGTTGTAGCAATGGCAGCAGTGGTGGCAGTGGCGGAGGTATGGTCGTTGGCTTGCAAGCAATACTGACACTGCCAGTCCATGAAATCAGGCCTTGCTTCTACCCGTAGTCCGTGCGCAAGGCAAACCCTTACGCAGAAACAAGGTCATGCGAAACCACTTTTCTCGACCTAACTTAGCCCAGACGCAGAGCTTCTGCAGCAACTCTGACACGAGATCCCGCACTTCCCCTGATGTCAGGAGCCGGGGTGGATTCGCGAGCCTAAGCATGTAGGGTTCGGCATGGTGCAGACCCCGTGATTCGTGAAGGCTGAGGGTCCATCTTACGACACGTCGGCATGTAGACAGGAGTGAGACTAAGTCAAGTCTCGTAATAGACCCTAAACCCTAAACCCTAAAGACTATGATTTTTAATCAACCCCCCAAGCCCTCAACCCTCCTCTACTAGAAACCCTGCACTCTAAACCCCAGTCTCTGGCTTTCGGGTTGCGCCCCATGCAAACGAACGCCACCAAACCGCACACAATCAAGCGCAGGCTAGACCAAGAAGGGTTGAACTGAACTGCAATCCGGAAACTCCTGGGTGTTGAGGGTTTAGGCTTTAGAATGTCTGCACTGGCGAACACCGGAAATGCATCCCGCTCTGTGACCTCGACAACCATCTCATAAAATCGATAATTTATTTTCAACCCTAAAACCCCCATCCGCGAACGACCCTAAATGGGGTCTTGCAGAAGTGGGCTAGCTCCATCTCAGCTCTTGAGCATACCTATAGTCTGTATTGCAGTTCCTTTTGATGGTTTAGGGTTTGGGGGATTACGGTTTAAGGCAAGGATTACATAAGGAAACCCAAGAAAGGAACTACAATGGAGACTATGCGTCGAGCATAGTCTAGGAATGTAGGGACCTTTCATGGTCAGAAAAGGTTCGGGTGGGGTGTACTGCACACTTGGACTACAAGGGTATGCTATTAGTAATCATGCAGGCATCTACATCGTCATACTGTGTCTATATATATAGATATACATATATATATATATGTAATATACATACAGGAACGAAGTAAGGCGATACCATTCAGTGTTTTAAACTCCATACGTAAACCAGGACCCCTAAACTCTGACGCCAAAAACCAAAATCCCAACCTCTCAAGCCAAAAACCTAACTCAAAACCCGAAAGCACTACACCCTACTGGGCTCTGGTTAAGGGATTTCATTTAAGTTGCAAAAATAGGGAAACCATATTATTTACTATAGATCCCAATTATGGTAACTTGAATTAAATTCCTTCACAAGAAGCCAGCCTAGTGCGAAAACCCTGCAGGTCTATGTCCCCGTGTAGCGATCCTCCCCAAATACCCCAACCGCCTGGCAGGGAGCGCGCGAGAGCCTGTTGGGGTGTGGCATTTAAGTCGGGTTTAGGGTTTAGGGGTTTGGCATTCAGGGAATAAGCAGGGTTTAGGGTTTAGGGGTTTGGCATTTAGGGAATAAGTAGGGTTTAGGGTTCAGGGGTTTGGCATTTAGGGATTAACTGGGTTGTAGTTTGGGGGCCCCTAAAAGTATTTATGAATAGGTACCTCTGTCGGAAGCATAGAGGGAAATTAAAAAGTTTCCCAAAGTGCCACCTAGATAAGTAGGGTTTAGGGATTAGACATTGCAGGGTTTAGGGTTTATGGTCGGGAGTTCAAGGCCTTGGATTTAGGGTTTAGGGTTGGATAGCTTCTGGCCAAATCTTCGGGCGTTGGGCATTTGGCCAGTAAACAAGGGGTCAGGGTTCAGGGATGCTTAAGCACATGGGTGGTTGTCAAAATTAGGGGCCCTTTTTTGGGTACCCTAAATATTAGGTGCCCTATTATAATAGGGACCCAAAAAGGGACCATAATTTTGACAACCACCCACATGGAGTTTTCCTCGATTTCGTACTGTTGGTCTGGTCCTAACGCCTTTGACTAGCTTGCATGCAGCCGCCCACGGATTTTTTCTGAGGTGCCGGCGGAGGAGTCAGCCATTGTAGCTTGCCGGGGGAGCCGCGAGGATGAAGAGTTTGCACGAAGCCAAACAGAAAGTTTGGAGAAGAGTATTGGGCTGGGTCAAACCGAACAAGGCCTTTTTCATTTCTGCCACTCTGCTCTTTTACAGCTGTTCGACATGCGCTCCATGTTTCGCAGATTCCTGTGCGTCTCAAGGTGATATATTATCGGCGACCCCACATGCACGCCATGTATGTCACAGCTCTAAACTCCGGCATTAGGCATCTGAGGCCTGAGCTGTAAACAAGCTGCGGGCAGGGCAAGCTGAAGAGTGACGTCAGATGCTATTTGGCAGTCGCTGCGGATTCGAGCAGTGTTGCACACGCAGAGCATTTCGGACATAAGGTTTGGTTTCAAAAGCTTTCTGCTATCGAGCGGCACTAAAGCATTCTCGTACACCCGGAAGCTGATAGTGTATGCCACGAACCCTGAGCGCGACCCTCGCACCGGGTGTCCCGGACCGAAAGCAGCCCACTAGCAGGATGATGCCGATTGCAAGGAAGCGGAAGATCATGATGACGACCTTGCGCTCGAGGATGAAACTTGAAAAGGCTTTGGTTTGGGGAGTGAAGAAACGTTGATGGACAACGGTTCTATACATGCCTGATGGATGTGGCGTTGCTCTGCATTTGCGTCCAGTTGCGGACAGGTGGGGCCATGGTTTGCGGCTTAAGGGGGTCTGCCTGTAATTTCCAATGTATTTATATTTCTTTTTGGCTACCTTACAGGGTCCTTAAACAACAAAGCGACTTAAACCAAACACTGGCAACTACAATCGAGACTATACAGGTAGTTCTCAAAACTGGGGTCTCTATTTAGGCCCCCAAAATACTAGAGGACCTTGAACAGAGGACCCTAAGAGGGACTCTAATTTAGAGATCTACCCCTTATCTAGATCTTGAGAAGTTGGGACCCCTACGTAGACCCCTAAACCCTAAACGCTAGACCCTAAACCCTAAATAGAAGTTGAGAGCCCGGGCTCGACTGCATGGTTCAGGATTGCAGACACTGCGGATTCGGGGCATCGTTCAAGGTTCAAGTCGGAGATGAGCCGAGGTGGATGAGCTTTTGGGTTACATCGCTGTAAAACGATCATATTGTATTATGGGACTATAAGGGGATAGTATATTATAAGCTTTTGCGATACATCCTTGTAAAACTATCATGTATTATGAAACCCTAAACCCTAAACGGCTAAAACAGGGATAGCGTTGGCCAAGAGTCATGAGGATGCCTGGAAGCTCGTTGATCTGGGTTCTATTAAATGGGTCCCTAAGGGGTCTATAAGGGAGGGATCTATAGTAGGGTCTTATGATGATGTAGGGGCCTGAATAATTAGAATAGGGTTTTGGAGCCCATTATGCTATAATTGCAACAATAAGGGAGCCCCAAAATAGTATACATTCAGGGCACTCTATCATGAAGCTGGCTTTGGTGTCCGGAATCTGGGCCTGCAAACTGGGCCGAAAACCTCAACAAAAAGCTGCTTAACGGTCAACGTTGCTTGTGCCCAGCTCCNCTGCAAACTGGGCCGAAAACCTCAACAAAAAGCTGCTTAACGGTCAACGTTGCTTGTGCCCAGCTCCCCCTAAATGATTGCACACACCGGCTGGACGCACACCTGGACTACAATGCTAAGGGCAGTGAAAATGGTTATCATGGGGCCTCCCCTCACCCAAATTAGCATTGTAAAACCCAAACGGGGTGTAGGGTCCCACGTAGAGAAGGGCTGGGACCCACCGATTCCCACCGCGTCCCACCGAACCCGATTTGGGTCCCACGTAGAGAAGAGCTGGGNAATTAGCATTGTAAAACCCAAACGGGGTGTAGGGTCCCACGTAGAGAAGGGCTGGGACCCACCGATTCCCACCGCGTCCCACCGAACCCGATTTGGGTCCCACGTAGAGAAGAGCTGGGACACACCGGGTCCCACCGAGCCCAATTTGGGTCCCACCGTAGAGAAGAGCTCGGACCCACCGGGTCCCACCAAGTACGTATCAGGACACGTGCAAAGCTGGTGTTTTTGAGGGCAAGATTTTGGGTCCAGAAAATGCTCATGCTTCCGGCTTCAACATAGTGTGCCTCCATAGTATTGTATAAGAATGCGATCAGCTTACATGCCCTGTCTAGGGCAAGGGCAAATTCTGCAACGTAGGGCCATGT
>BGNK01000212.1:0-35813 GCA_003297005.1 Symbiodinium sp. clade A Y106
GCAGGGACATGGCAGGGGCAGGGGCAGGGGCAGGGCAGATGCAGGCCTGACACCCAAAAGCAGTGCAGCCCTTAAAGGCCTCTGAACCAAACCCCAAGCCCTTAAAGCTCCAAACCCCAAAAACCCTTAAACGCCTCCAAACCCCAAGCCCTGAAAAGGCCCCAAACCCTCAAAGGCCTCCAAAGCCCAAGCCTTAAAGGCCTCGAAACCCCAAACTTGCCTCGCCCAAAATATCGGTTTACGGTCTAGGGTTTTGAGTTTAGACTTCAGGCTCTAGGAGCATGACCCCTGCGCAAGGAACGATACAAAGAAGAGTAGCATGGCACATGCCAGCTCAGGTGCACACGCACAAAACCTGAAGTGTACCGGATGGTTGCCTGAAGGGCTCATGAGACAAAGGGGCCCAATCCCTGATTTGTGTGAGGGTGTTAAGGGTTGCAATCCCAGCCCCCCTTTTTGGGGTCACCCTGTAGGCACGAGCCCGACGCCAGCAAGCTGCCAGCTTTCAGTTCGCCTACCTTTGCGAGCCTCGCAAGTTGCTGAAAAAAGAAGCTGCTGTGTGTCTCTCTCTTACCTCCCAGCCTCGGCAATAGCTGACTTTAAAATCTAACAGCCTCACACCGAAGGTAGTGAAAGAAGAACAACAAGGAACCACGTTTTCAAAACCCTGCCACGCAAAGCGTGCGTTTTACCTCGGTAAAACGCTCAAGTCGCAACGAAAACACGACCCCTCTCGAGGATTCTCGCTGTCCAAGACCTGCTGCGTTTTCCGCACGTATGCGTTTTCCCACACGATTAGCCATGTTTGCAGAACGGTGCGTTTTCCCAGTGCCACAAAACACACGGCCCCTTGCAAGCGCAGCTACCTTTTAGGTGACTTCTTTTAGAGTATCAAAGGCATAACTTTTATTGACTTTTATGGGCTTTACTCGTGTTCTTCTCAAGTAGCCCGAAATTAGCATTAGCTATTAATTTCTTTATTCTGATGTCTTCGGCAGGTTTATCCGATATGTCTGTCTTCCATAATTCCGCTGTGATCTCCTATAATCCACCTTATATCCTCTGGATGGTTGCTTATAGTATAGAACCTTACAGTGTTTCACGAAGTGCTTTAAAAACATACCATATACTAAAGTGTAGGCTTTATTGAAAAATAAGCTCTTCTTGGTGGGCTTGACCAAGTAAAGAGTCAGATCGTGAAAATCAGTCACGTTACCATTGAAGGGCTTCCAGATATCAAACTGAGTGAATACCGGTATTTCGGCGATCTGGTTAAACGCAGATGTATAAGCTTTTCTGACATCTATCTCCGTAGTCACTTCTGGAGTATAAAAGTATTTGTCGTCTTTGTCTGTCTTAAGGTTATATAAATAGTAATGTTTATTTATTTGGGATGGTGCGACACTCCTTGAAGATTTCAACGTCAATCTCGTTATAATATGACTTGTGTGTCGGCTTGAAGAGGGCGGTGTTAAAATTAAACATCGCTTTAGACATCTTATTGTAGATCTGCTCCGTTCTCACGCAGATGGAACCATCTATAGAATTATTTACTAAGTTCTGGGTCTTAACCTTGTATTTAATCTCTTTGTGGCTCTTGCTGTTNATAGAATTATTTACTAAGTTCTGGGTCTTAACCTTGTATTTAATCTCTTTGTGGCTCTTGCTGTTTATCTTGATCTTAAACTTGAAGTTAAGTTCAGACACACACCCCGCGCTGAACCTGACCTGTGGCTCATACCCTGCCTGTTTGCTCAGATGACACAGAGAAGCCAGAACGTAGCCATCATATACCAATGTGAACTCGCTGTGCTCTGTGTATTTCCTGATGTCGTCTAGAGATGTGATGCTTATACATTCCACTGGCTCCTCTTTCTCGTTAAGGTGATAATCTGAAGATGCCTTCACGGGTATATCGATTTTTTTGGGTAGCATTTGCTGTAGCATGTTCAAATTCTCACTCACTGTGTAGATATGACTGTTCTTCACAATAGCATATAAGGCTGGGATATTATGATTTATCTTTATTGGGTCGCGTTTATAAATGAGGGTGTCAAAGACATCTGGAATTCTCACTTGCAGGTCGAAATGATCAAATACCTTGATCATGTCTGTTCTTGACGCCCCTTTTGTTCTAAAATATTCTTCCGTCTTGCCTATGATTTTTTAGGATGGCTATTTTTGTTAGTTTGTTATTCTCTCTGTTCTTGTCTCCCATAAGTGTATCCTTATAATAATCGTTGATGTGTTGAACCAACACTCGTTCTTAACATAATGTTCTACTTCAATGGCTTCCTTTAAGGTCTCATACTGTGGATCTAGGGGGGGTGGGGATGTATGTATGATACATGCTGACATTCTCTGTTTGTTAGATCTTCGTATTGCGGCTTGAAATCGTCGGCGTTATCTAGCCTCTCGGCGTAACTAACTTTAATACAAGCAATGTAACCTTCGGCATAACCGACTTCAGCTTTAAAACACCATCTTTGAGTATTAAATTCCTGAGTTTGTAGAATGTGTTCGTATCGGGCTTCTCATCTCTAAATATTCGTCTCCCTGCTATTTTAAACCCACGGTGTTGTTGCTACATTGGCTATTAGATCATGTATATAAACCGGAACATATTCCCTACCCCAGCTGTCTCTGAATGATACTGATAACCCTTGTGTGATTCAGTCTTAAATTGGTATATATGGACATTGATTGAATAGATTCTTGGCTTTCTGGGACTGATTCTTCCTGTTCTTTTGATGTCTTCTTTGCTTGTGCCATTCTCTGACCTAGTTGTTCTTTGTCCTTGTTGTTTGTCGTATATCTTATTGTATTAACTTTCTGCTTTAGCTTTTTCTTTGTCTGTTTTTGCCGTGGCGAGTTTCCTAATCAGACTGTCTGCTGTAGTGAATTGGGCGATCTTACGATCAGAATATACATTAATTATGTTCTGGACTTTTGTGCTAGCGGCTTGGGGGATGTGGTTTCGTTTGTTGCTATAAAAATAGTTTCGGTGCGTCCGTATTTCGCTTAATGGCTTTGGACATATACTAGTTCATAAAAACTACATATTTATTTCCTTTTAAGTGTAACTTGTCCAAGGATTTTTGAACAACTATTGCATGCTTTTTAATATGTAGAAATGTGCCTAAGATAAAACAAAGTAAAGTATAATCTGAGTAAAAAATGCCGAGGGTATGACAATGGATGAAATCAAAGAGCAACTCGCCATGGCCTGGGGGCTGGGCTGGGCTGGCTGGGTTGGGGGCTGGGCTGGGCTNTGGGCTGGGCGGGGGCTGGGCGGGCTGGGCTGGGCTGGGCGGGGGCTTGGGTGTTACAGAAGATTGTATTGTACAACAAGCGTAGAAATGCTGAGAAACATATGCAAATTAAAAAGGGAATCCGCACACCGACACAATGAGAAACAGAAGATCAAGGAATATGAAGCAAGGCACAAATTCAAGATCCGTCCCGAGGAGAGGACAGAAGAATTGCTATCAGAAGTTATGATGCCAGAAAACCTTTGAAAGCAAAGCGTGGCACGCCCAAACATGATATGATAAAGTTCAAGGTCATAACCCTAGCGCCGAATGATGATTTAATTTGATTATTAAATCACTAATTATTTTCTTCCGTTTTATATGAGTGAGAATCTAAAAACCGCTGATGATGAATATTTTGATCACACCGAAAACAATGAAAATTTGGGTCAAAAATACTATTATGTATCAGGGAATGATGCTCGTCCTTATCTGCGCTTTGAACTGTTAAAGGTGTAACTTCTGTTGAAAACAAGTTTCTCAAGAAATAACTTTTACGGAAACCGTACCTATAAAGAATGGCAAACACATGTTCAGGCTTGAAAGTTGTTGGAAGTGCGAGGAAGAGAACAAGGTGCAAATATTGAGCAAAAAACTACCCGTTGATCTATACAAGAACTGTACGTTAATATTCTAAGTGTGGCCGGTGCATGAAGAAACTAGAAACAGTGAAGTATGTTGATGATAACTGTCATTGGTCAAAAAGGGAACCACAAAGTGCAAAGAGTATTTTTACATATGTATTATCATGATCACGATACTGCTACAACAATGGGCAGAAGGAAATACAACATTATCACCAAAAGGAAAAACCAGCTGAAATGGAATAAGTTCATGAATATCGTAGATCATGCTAACCGTGAAAGGTTCATGCACTTTGGTGTGGATGCATGATCTAAGTGAGGTGTTAAAAGAAATAGAGGAATGTGATATTGAAATTGCTACGATGAAACTTAATAAAGTTCACACCAAGAAACAAAACATTAAGAAAAATGTTATGCGTGAGTGTAACTTTTTTGTCTTTATAACTCAACCATGGAATCGGTCATTGAATGTGTAGATTATGCACTCTACTTTGCATAGCAACAACTCTAACACTATTATTCAAATGCCTTATTTCAAAAACAATTCATTGAAATTGAAAACACTTTTCGTTAGACAACACTTAGCGAGATATTGTATATGTATACATACACATATGGCTTGGTGTTCGCAGGGAAATGTTCACTCAGAAAGAACAGGATGAGTTCACACAAAATTTCTGGGATGCTATCCAGGCTGACAACTACATGAGGGAACTCAGGGAAAAGCGACATAATTTCGAATGTAAGGATTGTAAACAAATAAAACATGATCGCTGTTGCACTTTATGAGAACTGCCATTGCCAGAAAATTGGATCACAATGTGTGTGTGTGTGTATATATATATATATGGCTTTGCTTTTTGGTGCTATAGATGTTAATTAAAACCGCAATGGAAAGGAATAACCATAGATCAACTTACCAAAAAGTAGCGCGTTACATGTGCTACCATTATAGATCAGATAGGCCGAAAGGGTTTTAACCCGGGGGCAACAATAATTAGGGACTTTAAACAAAACTGCGAGAACACTCATGAACACACCTGCTGGAAAAAAACAACGATACAACTATTGTCATCATAATGTTATGGCTGGTGATCATCCTAAGCCCAAAATGAACTGCAGCGGTGGAAGTGTAGCTGCGAAATACCTAGGGTAGCTTTGAAATATCAAGGGGTAGCTCTGAATACTTGGAGGGTTGTTCCACAGAACCTCGAGGGTACAACATGATTGGAGAATCCAAGAAGGTAAAGCGAATACTTTACCCTTAACCCCAGACCCTGAACCAAATTCTACGAGGAACCCCTCCTCTGTTTTAAAGTACCGTTGGCATTGGGACACAAACGGGCCGTCTGTTGAAGTGCACTCACTTCCAACACCGTCACTTGTGGACGGTACCTGTGGTTGGGCCTTAAATGGATGCCAACTCGCACTCCGTCACGCTTGGGAGATACCAAAGTCGAACATATACCTGCGCGTGTAATCTGATATACAAGTAACTATGCATGCGAGACGGTGGTGCAATCTGGAACTGTCACAGCAATGAGCATGAGTCATCCTAAATCGTAGGCTTTCTTGGAGGCGTGCTGACAATTGTCCGTCACCACATTGTAGGAACCGCTGGACTTTTGGTAGGACTCGGAAACACGATGATTGGCACGTCCATCCTCGTCATCCTTCTCCCTCAATGTGCCTTTGCCCATCTTCTCACGGACCTTGCCATCATTTGTTTGCGGTGCCCATTGCCAAACATAGTCTCCATTGCCGTTCTTATGATGTTCGACCTTGAGCCCAAGCTGTCCATCTGTCTCTACGTGGGTGTGCCCGAAATACGACCCCGAACCCGAGCTGCTGCGCGAAGAGCTGGCACTGCCACTTGCTCCCATCACTTCTGGACACACTGCGGATGCGGCTAAAATCGGATCTTGAGCCCTTACTGTTACTCTGAGCCACAGAAGCAATGGGTCAACTCACCAGAGTTCTGGAAGTTGCGCATCTGGTTTTGGAGCATCCTCACCCGTCCACTTGTTCGACAACCGAACAAAAGCATCACGGACAGCTGCACACGGAATCTTGGATTCTTGTTCCCTGTCTTGCCCCTCAAGCAGCCCCCACTGCAGCTGCAAGGTCTTCCCTTCAATCTCATGGTTTAGAAGGTTTAGGGGTTGGGGGTTTAGGGTTTTCGGGCCAAGGGATTGGAGCTGTTGGCTCCACTGGCGAGCATGTACATGTGGCTGATTTTTCGCGAGGTCGAATGCACTTGGGCCGAGAGGTTCTAGGGTGTGGGGAAGTTTGGGATTTCGGATCTATTGTAATGTTTTAGAGAAGGGAGGCATTTGGCCTGGGGAAGCTTTGGGCGCTGGGTAGGAAGCATGGAGTAGAAGGCCCTGTCATGGGCTACGGCACGTGGATAGATGTAGGTATTGGGTTCTAGAATGTCATCAGGTATTGAGCTAAGTATTTGGGGGGATGCGGTGGGTGGGTGCCAAAAGCCGAAAATAGGCAAGGTATTCCCTAACTTTATAACTTAGTGGAAATCCGGGAAAAAAAGGAATATACCTTAAATCGTATTAAGGGTCCTTTTCTAACTTAATGGAAACCCTTACCTAAGGGATTTTGGAGTCTCTAGGGTCAGGCGCTCCTCCGGCATGCCAAGCATAATTCCGGCTCTGCGGGTAAATGCGACTTGGAAGAACTCCCAGTCGTAGTAGTAGTAGTAGTAGTAGTAGCAGTAGTAGTAGTGGTTGTAGTGGTGGCAGTAGCAGTGGTAGTAGTCGTCGTGTGGTGGTGGTAGTAGTAGGAGTAGTAGTGGTGGTGGTCGTAGTAGAAGCAGTAGTAGTGATTCTTCGTCCCTGTCCTTGTTATTCTCAGAAGAAACCCAATGACACTAGCAGCGCGAGGCTGAACCTGAAATAATGAAAGTGTTGCAGCCTCAGCGTCGTGTGCTTGCTCCCGTGCTGTCCGAAGCCTTGGCTAGAAGGTTTAGCGTTTGGAGCGAGGACTGCTCAAGTACCCTTTTTGAACGAAGTCTCTCTGAAGTGCCTCAAAGAGTACCCTAAACCCTAAACCAAATGCCCTAAACCCTAAACAAGGGCCAGAATGATAGTGGTTCCAATCCCCTGGGCCGACTGACGTATGAACTTTAAAAACACCGGGATTCTGCGGAGATCAAGCTGCTTCTGTTTCCGGGCCACAACATGACTGCATCCGGCGAACTTGTATGTACAAACCAAGCAGACCCTGGATTTCCTGGAAAGCATACCCCGCTAATTATCTATATATCTGTATAAAAACAATATATATATATATATATATATATATATATATGTATGCACATAGACAGTTTTTGGGAATGTCTGCACTGCACACGGCTTCGTATGGCATTCTTGGATTAAGAAAAAATCCTTTCTTTGAGATTGCCGTATCTTGCTGCATCGTAGCGTTGCAGCGACCTAGAAGATCGGGCTGCTTGCGGCATCGACATGTACAGCGGGGTAGGGTTTGGAGCCCCAGATCTGTCTCACGCTTCTCTCGCATGGGGTCCTGACTCCTCAGTTCGCAATCACATGACGTGCCTCAAAGAAGCTTTTGCAAACGCCGTCATATGGACTTACTGGCGATTTTGGCAAGTTTAGGCTATGATGACATACATAATGTACAGACATAGCTCTTTGACTACCTATCTGGTTGCTCTCTCTGCCCCTCACGCTCTCTCTCTTTCTCCGTCTTGCTCCATACCTGGTTAACCACATAGTTCCTTCCGTACGTGCTCTGTAAGTGCAGAGACGCGATTGAATGCAAGAGCAGTCTTGGATCGGAGCTCTCTTCGCAGCTTCTCAACTTCTGCCTTTCAGGAATCGCCGTGATAAGAATTTGCAGAAGATAGGGTGTGCCCATATGCTATCTACTATCTTCTTGCATCAGCAGAGATTCACGGCAACCGCAGCAGCTGAACTGCTTATCAACACTGCAGCAGTCCACAGCCACAGCAACTCAGTCCTAGCCCTAGTCAAAAAACTCAATGCTGCGAACCCCGCACGGTCGCCAAACAAAATACTGCTGCCCAAACGGCATCGAACCGGCTGGCGGCCCCAGATCGCTTCCATATTGTTGCAGCGGTACGTAGCACTGGCTTGACAACATTCCATGCACACCGGCGACACGCCTCCAGCCATCCGTCCTACCCCCCCCACCTCCGCCGCCAACACGGCGCACGGCGCAGGAAAAACACGGTTCGCCCCAGGCACAGAACATCAAGGACCGGTTGCAGCAGCACCTCTGGTGCCCTAAACCCGGCCTCTGCTTCCTGGAACTGCTGGCCGACTTTCTGCAGCCTGGCTTGCAGATGACCGCCTCTTGGGTTTTGCAGCCACCGAGCCTTTAGGGTTTAGGGCCTAAGCCCTAAACCCCAGCAATTCTGCGCCTCTTATTCCCACGTAGACCTACAAGTAAAGCGTCCTAGCAAAGCTTGTTGGGCTTTGTGGACCTCGACTCGCCGCGACATTCCCACACATCTGACTTGCGTTCAAAGTTCAAACATGTTCTAAATTATAAATCTTCACTGATAAATTAAAGCACTCGGCCCTTGAAACCAAACTGAGGGAAGCGCTCCATGCTCAGCATGTTCTCAGAAGCCTCGCTGCTTGCACATGGTCTACAGGCCGAGAGTACGAACGTTCAGGCTTACGCCCTGACATTCGGACAAGCCAGATTGGGTTTTCAGGGTTCGCAGTCGGCTTTCGGGGAAAGAAACACACTGCCACCACTGACGAAACAAACAAACACCTGGCATCTGCTGTGCATCTCCGAACTTCTCAGACATTTCTGCTCTTTCTGCATGAATTACGCGGTTTCTGTCCGGGTAAAGATGTAAATCAAAATCTTTGCCAGCAGCTTTGGAGCTCAACTGGCAGTTGCCTGAGAATTGCCTGCCTAGTAAAAGCAGTTCTATGCAGTTCTAAAAGCCAAAGAACATGAGCAATAAGAAAAGCCCATGTGCCCGTCCAGGCCAGGTCAAAAGCTTAGGTTTAATTCATGCATGCTCACGGCAGGCTGTGGTCAGCAAGCCCGCCCGGAAAGAGGTCCGAGATGCTGTCGTCATTTTCAACCTCCGCCTCGGCTTCGGCAGTTTCTGTCTCATTCTCCGGTGTTAATCGCTGGTCTCCATGGGCACGCCACGCTTCGTTCGGGTCGTACTTGGTGCCGTCGGAGTACGTGATGTTGGGGATTGGGCACCAAGCACCCTTGCAGCTCGTGCACTGTTTCTCGTTGAGGGCGCAGTAATCATCTGGTGCAGCAATGCCCGAAACGGGAAAGGCACTTCCGCAAGGATCTACTTTGTCCTTGAAGGCTTTGACGCACCTGGGCCCAGGGCACCACGTCCCGCCACAGCCTCCGCAGCGGGCCTTTTCGGAGCATGTCGAATCCTGTGCAACATCTGCGCAGTCGCCGCACATGCCATCTGCACCATTCTCTCCGCGATAACAGCAAAAGCCATTGGTGTCGTCCGGTGCCACGTACACGTTCTCCTCACGACCATAACTGTCCTCTTCAACCTTGAAATTGGATGCATAGCCTGCTCGGCACCATTCTCCCTTGCAGCTGCTACATGCGTCTTTGGACGTAGCGCAGTAGCTGTCACTGACGGCAATGCCTTTGGGGAATGCTGTGCCGCACATGTCGCTTGGATCAGCGGCACCCATAACGCATTTGGATTCACACCAGGTCCCTTTGCACTCGCCGAGGCAGTTGATCTTTCTGGAGCACTTGCTCTTGTATGATGCGATGGAACTCGGATAGCAGGTGCCACAGGTGTCTTTCGAGTTCTCTCCACTGAAGCAGCAAGTGCCACCTTCTTCCTGCTCTCTCTGATCCTGCTTCAATGTCTCGTTGATTTTGCTGATCGTCTCCCCCACATCGTCGTCGCCACTGTCTTCGATGGTGTCAGATGGATCCGGCACGTAAATCTGCACAATGTCGGGGCTTTCTGCCTTTGGCGACTCCGGAGTCTCCTCGTCGGTGCTGACGGCGGTGGCGGTGCTGTTCGATGCCTCCACCGGTGTGGCCGCCGAGTCGCCAACGTGGGACTCGGATGTGGCGACCGCTGTCTCGTCACCTGTGCCAGCGTCGGCGGCTTCGCCAGTTGCATTGCTCTCCGACGGCAAGCCACGAAGTCGGCGCAACGGGCCCTCGATGTTCTCAGGGGTTGTTGCAGCCAAGACGGCGCTGATGGCAACGATCACGTGCAATGACTGTCGCAGCATGGCCGTGAACTAGCAAGGAAAGCGAGCACTGTTGGCTCTTGTTTCCTAACAAAATTTGCGCTAAATGCACCTTGAGCCGTGTCAGATTTTGTTTGCTATTTGGGCTTTGGGCTTACGGTTTAGGGTTAGGGCCAGAGCTGCAGGGTTTTACTTAGGACTTAGGGTTAGTTGCTACATTTTCCGTCCCTGTCCGTTGATATACCTAACACCTGAAGAAGCACCCAAATGCCATCACTTGCTGCGGCATCCGCAAAACACTGCACTACGACACGATGTTGATAACTGCATGGTTGGAAACGGTGGTCTTTAGCTTCGTTGTTGGGCTCAGTATTGGTATCACCATCGACGCTACTAAGCTGTCCTGGCACGAGAAAGGACATGTTCACGGATAACCCCATCCGAAATGTTGCAAATGTGGTTTTAGGGGCCCTTGACCAGGGTCTCAAGTCCAACAGCACCAAACCGGAGGGCGTCACTATACCTGCAGCTGCCTGCGCATCCTCCGCATGCTCACGGGCGGCGAGCTGCCTGGCAACTAAACCGAGAGCGGTGCATCTGAGAAAAGCATACAGCCGAGGTGAGATTGGTGCGCTTTTTTTGTGCTACTGCCCCCATCCATGCATATCTGCCGCTGTAGGACTTGCAAATCTAAACATGGCAAAACGACAGAACACAACAGACATCTTCTTGATTAAAAACCGGTGGACGCTCACCTTGCAAACTCTGTTGCTCTCCTTGGCTCGGCATGACGTCTTCGCAGGAGCGGATTTTGCCCTTATGTGTTTTATTGATCTCGTCATTGCTGCTATTGCGCATGCAGCTGCAGTTACACCGACCTCAATGGGTGCGGCTTTGAAAATGGCATGGCTTGGCCCGGCTGTCGTGGCCTGGAACCCGTCAAGATCAAAAGCATCCCTGACCCCGAACCGCCCCAAACCCGACATGCTCATCAAACCTTAGCCTTAACCATATGGGAGTTTCCGAAAATTAGGGGTACCTCTACCTCATTTTGGAGTCCTTATTTCGGGTACTATTTTAGGGTCCCCTATTTTCGGAAACTACCATATAAAAGCCCAAGCTCGGAGACTCATCCTGCATGACTTTACTGCTCTCGTCAGTTGAGGCATGGGCTGCCGCTGCTGCTCAGCGCTTTCTGCCTGCGGCTTCAAGTCAAAGTTTTGGGATGTCACTGGTTTACGCTCTCGCAACTCGGACATGCCAGACGAGGTTCTTGGTTCGCAGCAGGGTTTAGGGTTTAGGGTTCATGGCATTGCGAAACACGCCGTCAACACAACACATCTGATACTAAAGTGGCACGATGAAGGTGGTAACTTGCTAAGGTATTGAATGGCATGGGTCCTGTGTGCACAGATTCCCTGAAAAGACGCAGCTTTTTGAAAACATGGTGTGTGCGGAGACAGAAGCGTTTTTGTTAATTCTTTTGTCCCTGCGCCTGTCTCAGAAGGATTCCTCTTAATCCTGAACAGTCTCCACGAGCTTACTTTGAATGCTGCCTCGAACCCAAACCTTAAACCCTACACCGTACATCGGAATGGAAGCAGGCGGCCAGGTTTCATTGGACGGGGGATTTGCCGTGGGTTTTCGCCCCCGCTACAGGATCACTGCCACGCTGTATACCCTAGATTTGCTTGATTGCCTCCGCGCAACTGCCAGGTTCCTATGTGTTCATTCCCCCTATAACCCTCAACCCCTAACCCTTTTTTGGCTACTGGGCTTCAGGTCTAGCTAGCCAGATCCGCTCGACCTCTATGATCACGACTGAGGCCCTAACCCTAAACCCTAAAATCCGGAGCAAAAAAATCCTGAAGCCCTCCCTTTTATAATAATAGTATAATATAAGAAGATAAGAATATCATAACATTACAATAATATGATAATGTAGCCTGGAGTCGGTTCAGCTTCTCCTGGAGTTTTCGGATCCTGGCAGGGCCAACCATGGTAAGCCACATGCCCAGCTGCCCAAATACATACTTTTCCGGCCACAAAAAGGCAAGGGATCCTTTTAAGGGATCCCTTAAAGGGCACTGGGAGGGTGGAGTTGGTTTTCTGATTTTCTATCGTTCCTCCTGTCTTGACTGAATCATAAGCTGCTTGTTCAGCTGAGTCCAGGGTCGGGAGCTGACGCTCTAATTCAGAACCTCTAGCTGTCGGGACTTTGGGATTCGATGACGCTTGGGAACTACAAGCTGAGTCGGAAGCCCGGTTGGGGGTGTGCACGGACGGTTGCAATGAGGTTGTGCTACGGTGCCGGTAACTTTTACGGCTTAACCTGTTTTGGGTTTTGATGAGTGTTGACGTGATCACCCCCGTCCCCTTCCAAAAAGAAACTCCTGGAAAACCCTGATTACAACCCACACTCTGTGAGATGCTTGCTTCCCTAAACTTGCCCCACACGCTACGGCCAGGAATCGCAGCCAGAAAAGTTTGCAATCTGCTCTCCAAAATGGACAGTTTGTGAAAGCAGTGGGGCTGAGGAAGAAGCATGAAGGGTTGGCCGAAACATGCCAGTCAGTCTCTTCTTTGTAGATGCTTTCGCTCGCCGATGCCTCCTGAAAGCTGATCGCATGAGGGCATTGGGCCCGGGCTTATCAAACCCCAACTCGACAAACACATCACTGCCACGCGCATGCGAATACCACGGTCGGCCAACCTTGTATTCAGAGCTCAAGATTTGCAGGTTCCCCTTGAGTGTTTCAGTTCCCCAAACACCCAAAAGCGACTTCCCGAGTCCTCCGGTAACATTGAACTGCTGTAGGCTGTTCATATTATGAAGCCAACAGCTGCAGGGGCTTGCCTTGGTGAGAAGCCTGTACCGTTACTGCGGGGTATGTGGCCCCCTAAAACTCGCTATTTAGGGGGTCATGGAGCATGGATGGAGGGTCGTGCTAGCTACGATGTGGGCCTAAATAATTACCAATGTTGTTTTGGGTTATTTTGGGGTTCCTTATTATGATTCTAACATAATGGACCACAAAACCCTATTCTAATTATTAAGGCCCCTATATTAGCGTCGCCTCCAGCTGTCGGACGAGCTCCTCTTTTTGAGCTTCCCGATGTGCGCACCTTGTGGCATTGCCAGGCCGAGCTGTACTGACTTGGGGGATTTAGGGTTTTTGGGGTTGGGCCGGTGATCAGATTCTTGGTGGCTCGAAAACGGTGTAGAAAATGCAGTTGCTCGAATAACACTGCCCAAACTCTCATACAAGCCATGTTGCGGTGAGCTCCGGGTGACAAAATCAGTACTCGAAAAAACTCAAAATGCAGACCAGGCTGGCCATTCGCATATGACCTCATTGCGATGGGGAGGCCAGAAGGTAGCAGTAGAAAGCATGCGCTTCAGCGGGCACTTGCACTGCCATGGACCCTGAGGCTGGCACGTGGCTTGGAGCGACTGCTTTTCGCCCTCCAAAGCTTCCTCAACAGCAATGGCAAGATGCAGGGACCGAATCGCACGCCTTAAGATTGGAGAAATGCTAGGCCTTTGAGGGGTCGGATGCCTGAGTACTATATAGTACTATAATACTATATTCATCTATATTCTATATTGCACTGGCTGAACTCGGCTGAACCCAGACTCTCCCACTCAGGCGCGTCAAGCAGCGGGCGTGGTAAGAACAAGCACACAAGAAATTCTCCCCTTATAGATCAAGCAGACAGAGAAATTGAGGGATGCAAAGCTTTATCTTCGGCATGACTCGCAAAAGCAGACACAGTAGGTTGGTTTAGTCTTGGGGTCGAAACCTTGCACTCCGGAGTCCTCATGTTTCTGGATAGACGCGCTATCTCCGGATCTCCCAGCTGTAAGTGCGGCTCTCCGCTCCGAGCGAGGAGTTTCCGTCTGCGCGCGCGACTCAAAGCTTGGCGATCTCCGTTCGGCATGGTGTATCGAACTATTATTCGCAAAATGCCAATTTTCATGGTTACCAATTCGAATGCGTTACTCCCCTACGGAAAGAAACCGTATTAACCCTGGGCCCTCAAGACACAAGAAAGCCCCGATGACCCTCAACCGCTAAGCCTAGATCCTAAACCAAGCAAGCACGCTCAGCCAGCCACGACAGCTTCTTGCAGCTCCT
Organism: Symbiodinium sp. clade A Y106; assembly: GCA_003297005.1. Taxonomy (NCBI): domain Eukaryota; class Dinophyceae; order Suessiales; family Symbiodiniaceae; genus Symbiodinium; species Symbiodinium sp. clade A. The sequence goes on from BGNK01000212.1 coordinate 14,253, forward strand.
GCGTCTGCCCAGAGCTGTCAGCCCTGGCACCAGCTTCAATCGAGGCTTTCGACTCGCACACTCGCACAAGGCAGGCACTTTAGGCTTTCGGCGCTCGCACTCGGACTCTCCAGGCAGGGTTTCGGGTTTCGAGGCTTTCATGCTCGGACTCCAACTAAACCCAACAAGTCCGAGCTCTGAATCTTGCATAGGAAGGTGGGCAAGGAACTTCTGAATGCTAGCCTAAAGCCTCAACACTTGAACCCGTAAACTCCCCCACCTTTCAACAACTTGCATCCAAATCTAGTCAAAACAACCGTCGCGCCCAGTGGCGTGGTTGAGTACACTTGCGTTGTGCGCGACGGAGATCTGATCTGAAGCTAGGCGATGCTTCGCCCGATCGCAACATCACTGCGGCAATATGCCTCAAGAAGCCTTTTTAAGCACGGACTTGGAGTGTATGCCTAAACTCCAAACCCCTAAACCCCCAAATCCCCGAAAAGTGAGAGCCAAAATTTAAAATCCAAGACACTTGTTTAGAAAACGATTGAAAGCCAGCCGCAGGTACAGCTCTTCATTGGCCCGGTTTGTTTTTCCGGAATCCTGCAGGTCTGCACATTGTTCGGGTGAGCAGGTGAGATTTAGATACACTAGGATATAAAAGACTATATAAGAGATCATGTCTAATAACAGCTCTAGTTGGCGTCCATTAGTGACCGCAGGTCTGTCAGTATTCAGTATCAGTCAGAACAAGCAGCTGCAGTTTCCTGCGGTGCACACTTTGATTCAATAGCAGACGCCGGTTACTTCGCAACCACACACACAGACACACAGACACACAGACAGACAGACACACACACACACACAGACACACATAGACACACACACACAGACACACACAAACACACACAGACACACACACACAGACACACACACACACAAACACACATGCACACACACACACAGACATGCACACACTCACGCTCACACTCACACACACACACCCCCGCGGGCGCGCGCGCGCCACACACGCCACACACGCCCACACGCCCACACCCCCACACGCCGACACACCCACACACGCACACGCACGCGCACATGCACAAGCACACGTCCACACTCCTACGCCCACACCCACACGTCCACACGTACATATCCGCACCCGCACATATCTGTAGTAGCTGTTTCTTCCGGATAGAGCCTCAAGCTGCGCTTGGAGGCTTTGCTTCTCTTCCTCAAGATTGGCACACCTGCCACGGACTTGACCCTAGCGATGCTATACGATGCTTTCCATGGGAATCTGCATGGGCAAATGCTCAGTCCAGCAGGTCTGACAGTGGACCGCTGACAAGGCTCCGGGACACAAAGAAGACACGAACAGGTTTGCAATCTCGACTTATGCCTTGATGTTTCTTCTCGAGGAGCTTGCGCTTGCGCCTGTGACTCCACGCATTTCTCCATGTGTTGTTGCTTGTCGACGGAAAACTGCGCCTGGTCAACTGGCCGACCAAGGCCAAGTACATTGCTGCAGGCACACTTGCCATCTAAAACCAAAAACTCTTGAATCACCTGTATGTTCTTCATAGACTTGAAGCCAACCAAAGCTCATGGTGGCAGCAACATCAACGAGCACCCTCTTATACCCTTGCACTCAAGACTCCACGTGCTCCTGGAGGGCACAGGGCAGGGTCGGGGTGCAAGGGCATGTGAGAGCGCGGTCATGCACTGCGACGACCTTCGCTGCAGCAATGCAAGTCAGATTGCGGTCCGATCAACATTGCGCTTCGGGGCAATCATGAAAGTTTGATAGCACAGCCTTGCAGCTGCCATGATCTTGCGGACATATGTACAGCAATGTACAGGCCAGAAGCACTTGGCGACTTCAGAACTGATGTCCGGAGCATTCCCACAGGTGGCCATCTCCTTGTGACAGGCAAGCTCAGCACTGCCGGCGAACGAGTTCCGACTGCAGCTTGGCTGCCAACTTCTGCTCCCCAAACTGCCGGGCTGCCCAAAGGGACATGTGCAGCCCTTCTGGTGCTAATTTTCTGATCGCGCCACGGATTCGCCACGTGAGCTGTGGCGCCAGGGCCAGGGCTTCTCGAGATGCATCCTTGAGCTTTGCGGCTGCGCAGAAGTTGTTCGGCAATCCTTGCAAGACCATCATGCCGGTGATCTTTTGCAGTCGCCGCACAATGCTCGGCACAGCTTCCAATACATCGGGTGCTGAATCTTGCAGTTTGGCAGCTGCCCACAGGCAGTTTGACAACTCCTGAGGAATCATGTCTTGGACCTTGTCTGGTATGCGCCTTGCAAGAGCTGGTAAGGCTTCCAGCACCTCAGGTGATGCACTTTGGAGCTTCGCAGCGGCCCACAGGCTGTTGGACAACTGTTGCGGAGTCATGTCCTCGACCTTGTCCGGTATGCTCTTTGCAAGTGCTGGCACTGCATACAACACTTCAGGCGATACACCCTGGAGTTTCGCTGCTGCCCATAGGCAGTTGGACAGTTCCTGAGGCTTCATGTCTTCCACCTTGTCCGGCACCAGGTTTGCAAGGGCTGGCACGGCATCCAACACTTTTGATGACTTATGGTGGAGCGTTGCAGCTGCCCATAAGCTGTTGGACAGCTCCTGAGGCTTCATGCCTTCCGCCTTGTCCGGTATGTGGTCTGCAAGGGCTGGAATGGCAGCCAGCACCGCTGGCGAAGCATCCTGGAGCTTTGCAGTTGCCCAGAAGCTGTTGGCCACTTCCTGGGGCTTCATGCTCCCAACCTTTACTGGCATCTGATTTGCCAAAGCACTGCATCCAGCAGCTCCGGCGATACATCTGGTAGCTCGGCAGCCGCCCACATGCAATTGGCAACACATCGAGGGTCAATCTCCTTCGCTTTGTCGCGAAGACTGGCACAACAGCCAGCAGGTCACGTGGTGCGTGAGGGATCTGCTTCTTGAACCTGGCGAGCTTCGTGATGGCCGCGGAGATGTGGTACTCGTCGAAGATCTCGCTGTTCACGTTCTCGCGCAAGAGCTTCAGCAGCTTTATGACTGAGGCAGTCTTCTAGACCGGACTCGTCAGAATTTTCGACCCCCTCGACGAGCAGGAAGGGTCGGCAGCCCTACGCCTCGGCTGCCTCGGCTCCCGCACGTGCCGCGCAATCTTGCTCAAGTGACTGAGGCAACGGGGATGGGAAGTGGCACCACGCAAGATCATTCCGGGAGCAGATGCTCCCCAGACTGTCGCAGCAAAGGAGCAACATCCGAGCCAGCAACCTGCCCCCATCAAGGCCAACAACAAGCATCGGCCGGCTTGCCATCGAACCGGTCGAGAGAACCTTGCCGCAGTTGCCTTGCGCTCCATTGCTGGTCGCTTAAAAGGGTAAGCACGAGGGGTTGAAGCGATTCGAGCCCCTGAAAGGCAGCTGCAGGCAGCTCAAGTTCCGAGGTTCCCAACATCACTGGGAGCACGCCAGCACTTCCGATATAAGCAAGAAGCACATGAGCTCCACGAAGACTTGACCAAATAAACCTGAACTGAGCTCTTGACGCGCCGGCAAACTAGTTGATTTGCGACATTCAACACCGATGTGGACTTCGATGCCCCATACAGCAAGGCATGCAACCTTTTTCGGCTTTGCGCAAGCACTACGGCACTATGGGTTCATTGCATCATTGTTGCCTCAGTCTTACCTCGCCCAACAAGCAGAGGTCTGGCGGAAAATCCGTTTACAGGAGATGTAGGACGTAGAAGTCTAGAGTAACAAAGTCCACATACCTCACTCCAACTGCAAGGCCTTCAACTATGTGCCACCGCAGCTAGCACTAACATATCCAGCAACTCAAGATACAGCCTGAAGCCCCCATGTATCTGACCTACGACAACCACACCAACACTATCGCGTTGCTGATTTTTTTCGGCCGCCTCTGCATACTAAATTGGGGGCTAAGCACACAAAGCGATTTTCACGCGGCGCCCTTTTCAGGGCTCGGAGGCCCTGGTGGGCCAGGAGGAGCCTCAGAAAGATTTAGGCCTAGTTTGGGTGTTTTGGGGTCTCTCTTGGTGTCGCTAGGGTTGAAAGCTTAAGTCGGCTTTACTGGGATGATACGGTTTCAGCATGGACTTCTGGCTGAGTATCAGAGGCATGGGGCCTTGCAACGTGCACGTGGGATTCCTCGAGCCCGAAACGCTTCCATGTCCGATCGTTGACAGCACCTTTAGTAGGGTCTGCACTCACAGCCCGGCCATCTAACTCTCCATGCCTGATACTGATGCTGAAGGCTTTTGCCCGAATCCGTATATAATACCCTTATAGTCTCTATCATGTCAGCACACCAAAACATACATAGATCTCGGAATCGACAGTTTCAATCCGGTCGTCCGAACAAGTATAGGTGGGCAACCACCTCGCACCTGTCATCTTGCGTCTTCCACCTTCCGCCAATGCCCTCGATTCTGAGTGGAACCATAGTGTAGAGATCTCAATAATTGGTAATGAGAAAAGGAAATCCCCTTCTAATTGGTCCCTACACGGTCATGACATGTCACAAGTTAATACTTTCTCATCACCTGCAAACCCTTTTCTAATTACAAAGGCTCCTATAGGAAGGGCTCTGATACTAACACCCGAAACCGCAAAGCCCTCCGACCTCCGCGGCCGCGCCCGCAGCCTCCGGCTCTGGAGGGGGAGGCGGGGCCTCCATCGCCTCCCCTGTGCGCTGCCTCCGAATCGAAGCACAGAAGGTTGACTGGGCAGAACGAGGAGGATCAAGAAGCAGATATGTAGGATGTATCCGTATGTCTGTGTGGAGTTCGCTTCGCTATGGTCTTGAACTAGGAGTTCAAGACGAGATCGGATTCGTTTTTTCTCCTTGAATGACGGCAATACGCTGGGGATGATTGCGGGAAGCAGAGCTACGATGAAAGCAAGCATCGGCCAGCAGATTCTGCCTTTTTGGACCCAGGCTCTACTCCGAATCTGCCTTGCTTAACAAACTCCCCTCCAGTGCTGATAAAACAGACTTTCGTCAGAGTTGCGATGACTGACAACCGTGCTGAGGACACTCTTAGACAGCTGGTCCTTTGCAAGCTCTCGTGCAGGCGTCCCTCGAGAACTGACAGAGCTCGCCTTTTCGATGGACTGGATGTGCTTGGAGCCTGGAGTCTACAATCCAACAGGAAAGCGCTGTTCTTGTTGAGGGGAAGGGGGGGAGCGTTTTTCGATGTTTCTGTGCGGGTTACTGCAAGGGTTCTGGGGTTTTGGGTTAGGTCTAAGCTGTCAGGCTGCTCAGAGTCTTAGAGCTCTTGGGACTTAGTAAGCAGGGTTATAAAAACCTTAAGTAGGGCTATAAGTAGATATGGCTACAGTCTCCTTGCTTTTAACCCTACTTACTAAGTACCCTCATCCTCTAAGCACACATACATCTAGAGCCCTGGGAGGGGCGGGAAGAGAAGGGCGGCAGTGGGAAAAACAGGCGGTGAATGACTTAAGACGTCTGCAAAACAATTATACTTACAGGACTGGGCTAAAAGCAAGAACGCGATCAACGTTCGCTTGCATCATGTACGTTACTGTTCCTACCACTGCTGCTGCTGCCTGCAATGCTGCTACTGCCACGGACTACTAAACTACCACTAGCTAACTACGACCTGAAGCAGCTTCTAAGCACCACCTACCACGTGTTTCTTCCACACTTCGAGGCTGAGCGGCCAGCAGCCTTCGAAGCTCAAGGGACAAGCTGGCGACCACAAAAGAACTCTGACACAGGGGCCTCAATAATTAGACTAGGGTTTTGAGGTCCATTATACTATAATTATAATAAGGAACCCCCAAAATAGTATAGGTAATTATTAAGGCCGCTAGATTACACCAGAAGCTCAGGCACAGGGTCCGAAGGCATGACAAAATACGTTCCTCTGCATTCGCCTCAAGCCAAGCCTCAGAATCTCGATACTTTAAATTTTATTCGGCTCGAATGTATCATTGGGTGAGAAGGACAAGGGTGCTGGTGTCTGTGCCTGGCGCTTCAGGTCGTTCTTGAAGAGAAGGGGCTCATCTGCCGGATGCTCACGACTCGACTTGGGGCTTTCACTGTCATAAGCATAGTCAGAAAGGCGTTTTGATTCAGACAGAGCTTAAGGGCATTTTTTGCCTGGGATCTGAACGCACAGGGTTTGCAGCAAGGCTGCCAGTGGTGAGGCTGTGAGAGGCAGTGTGGGACCTCGAATCTTGCTGTGAGGCACTTTCAACCCCATTCATACCCCAGCAAAACTAAAAAAAGCCTTCACATTCGGGCCTCACACCGGAGGCATCAGCAAAACACACCTGAAGGAATGAGGCGCCTGACTTCGGCGGCTGCTCCGCCTTCTGCGCTGGTGCCTTTCGGCTTTCGTATAACAACGGCGAGCGTATATCATTACTTTCGCCGTCCTCCGATTGGATTGGGATGTCTATAGGGAGCTTAGGAGAAAGAAAATGATCTATGCCAGTGTGGAAGGTGTTCTGCAAGTTGCTTGCAGCCATCTGTGCATGCAGCTCAGGTTTACGCATGTCTAGCACTGGCACAAAACCTCGATCTCGTTCGTGCGGATAGGACTACATCAGGTCTCAGCGTGCTTGATTTCGTTTGAAGCATCGCCCCTGTCTCGTTCCCCTGGTAGAGCAAATTGCTTGTAGCCAACTGTCGTCTCGCACAAGCAAATGCAGTCGCTCATACATACACATGTATACATAAACAGTCATATAATACACAAAAAAGCGGTTTCTGTACATCCACAACTACACGCTTCTGCACTAGAGATGCCTACACAAGCATGCAAACAAAGAACTGCTCCATGCCGCTGCAGATCCCCGAAAATCCTGAACCCTGGCTTCCCCGGCGGAGTCCTTCGTTTTGATCGGCCGAATCCTCTCATTGGTACCAGCTTTCGGGTTTTTGGGTTCAGGGTTGAGGATTTCGGGGTTTAGGGTCTTAGGCTGTGTTAGGGTTTAAGGGTTTTGAGGCTCTAAGGTTAAGGGTTGTAGGTTTATAGGATTCGGGGTCTCAATCAGGGTCCTTCTTGGGGGGGGCGGGTGCGACAGGACAGGACGACTTGTGCATCAGCAGCTCCCGCCGTCAGTCGACAGGGTGGACACTTGCAACTGTGGTAATGCGAGCATGTGTGCTTACCAGTTTTTTGGTACTCGTGCTCGACAAGGTCAGGCGATGTCTTTGGGGCAAAGATTCTACCTCCAGACACATTCGTCCGGCTGTCAAGCATAACAACACATTCACACTGAGACCAACTCCACCTCGCTCCGATTCACCATCACTCTACTTCTCCACTGCTCGCAACTTACCACCACTCAGTTGCTTATCAGTTACTGGGATTGCAGTTCTCTGTATGTTTGCGCACATGCTCGCATTACAACTCTACTAATTATCCATGTCGAGATTGCCATTCGCATCAATGACGCAGCAAAGTCTTAACATCACTGGTAGCAATGAAACAGTATCGATGTGATTGCGCGCTGTTTCGGTACACAAGGTCTGCCGCTTGTCGTCTCGCTGCCACGGACCCGTTCACTGCCTGGTCTACGCAATTCGAAGCAACAAGGCCCCTCTAGCACAGTCACACAGAACAGGAGGAGTGGTATCGACACTCAAGGTGACCATAACAACAGCATCAATAGCGAAAGGAATGAAAGAAGTCATCGCAAGAACCAAGAGAACATGGACAATAAGTTGTAGCAACAGAAATAACAGCCACAACGGTGAGTGTGACAGCACAATCGGTGCTACAGCAGTGCAAGATTCCCACTGGTCAGAGGATCACACTTCGTCACAGACTCAACACCACCCTCGCCTCGACTCAGGAACTTTCTTCTTGACGGAGAGGTCGTAGAAGCGCTTCTGAGCAGCAGTTGCTGGTACTTGGAGGTTCATGGGACTTAGTAAGTTGGGTGATAAGTTATAAGTAAGGTAACTATAGTTATACTTATGCCCTTAAATAAGGTACTTATGAGCCTACTTACGAAATTCCATCATCCTCCAAGTGAGACACCGCACCCTCTCGACAGAAAGGGGAATCATACACGAAGGTTCCAGGTTTGTTGCACTTCCAGATGCAGCCAGAGTTCATTCCCACCCTCCCTCCCCACCCCTCCCAACCAACACGCCCAAGCCATGCCAGCCGCTACCGGAAGTCCAAAACACTCCGGACTCAACTAACTCAAGAATGAAGGCGTTGAACGGGATTCGGGGTCGTGGTCGGGTCCGACTGGTGTTGTGCTCAGCATCCGATGCACCACGCCCCATGCTGCTAGTCGCCCAACCCGGTTTCCTGAGGAAAGGCCTCCTCTGCGGCCATCTCGAAGCCCTGAAGCCAACATGCAGAGCCTTCATCCCTGAAATCGCACAGAGCTTCAGATATTTTTGGGCCCGAAGGCACTACTTTGAAGGCTACTCAGCTAAAAAATCTTCAAAACCGCCCCAACACACCAAAAATCCGTCGCAGTTCTAATGTCCTTTCTCACTAAACCCTTTTCTGAAGCTAGACTCTGCCTCACTAAACCTTAGACCCTGTAATCACCAAGCCGCTCCGCTTTCGCTCCGGAGGACACGCAGAACTTCGGTCACCACGTACTTTTGCAGCTGACCACTGAGGTAATAGACCTTAGGGTTTAGGCTTAGGGTTAATTTAGAGCTCTTAGGGTTTAGGGTAATAGACCTTGGGAGCTGGACGGAATGACAGGGAAATCTTGGTTGTGATAACTAATACTATCATTACTATACTCTCACATTCTGAAGGGATCACCAGATCCTGTGGTGGCGCTCAGATATTTCTCGTGGGAGACTTGAACTTCCTTTCGACAGCATTCCTGTTCGGCTTAGCTAGCCGCAGGGGCTCTAATCCTCCATATTGGAGTTTCCGAAAACAGGGGACCCTAATATAGCACACTAAACAGTAGGATCCTTATTATAAGGACCCCAAAATGAGGTACCCCCTATTTTCGGAAACTCCCATATCACCAGTCAGCAAATGAAGTGTTAGTGTTTCAATAGCAAACAGTGACAACTCCTAACGGAAACCTCAATGCCTAGGAAACGCCGAACAAGAAAGCCAAACCCTTAAGTCCTAAACCCCGAACCACGAAACTCAAACCTCAAGCCCTAAACATGAGACGCTCCTCACGAGTTGTGGGCCATCCTTGGTCTCATTTGACTGAGCATCAAGCTTTTTGGCCGGTATGGAACCTCTTCTCGGTCGCGGCGGGCTTTGCAAGCGCCTTTGCCTGGTCATGTTCAGGGGCTTAGGGGTTTAGGGTTTGAGGGTTTGGGGGTTAGGGTTTCGGCGCTCACACTCGGACAAGCCAGGCGAGGCAATTGGTTCGGAGTCTGACAAGGGTTTAGGGGCGTAGGGTTCAGGATCCAGAATTCCGAAGTAGGTATGCTTGCCTTCTTTTGTTGAACCCCACGCTTCTTGTTCTTTGCGTGCTCTTGCGTGTTCCGACTGCTTGCACCTTGTAACATCAAGCTGACCGGATTTGCTGAGGCTGTAGCAGCACTGGTGCGACTGCTGCTGATAATACTGCACCATCATCATCACTACTAGTAGTTTGATGAACGCTTCGTGCCTCCACTGACAGCCGCTAACACCCGCCTCGAACATGTTGTCTCTCTGATGATGTTCTGACTTTCTCCACTGTCAGTTTTACTCGTTGTCGTCATGCTGTTGGCTAGCACAAGTTCCTGTTCTTGCTCTCAACCTGCTCTTGCGAGCAAGCTTCCGTGCTCTGGTGCTGTTTGGAGTTTGGACTGGAGTTTGGACACAAGCGCCGAGCCGAGGGGTCGTAAACCGTGTGAGGCCGGGAAGTTACAAGACATTGGTTTCAAGACTAAGTTTAATGACTGCGTAGACCCAAGCTTAGCGGGCCCTAAACGCTTCTTTCCGATTCCCGAAACCCCGTGAACCTCTGGAGCAGCGGCGCCAGCATCGCTCTGTCCGGTGGCTGCAGGGGGCGGCGCGGCGTTAGCCTCGGTCGCCTCAGTAGCCATGGCAATGAGCTAATGCTTGGGAGTTTCCGAGAACTAGGGGTACCTTATTCTGAGGTCCTTATAATGAGGATCCTACTATTTAGGGTGCTATTTTAGGGTCCCCTATTTTCGGAAACTCCTATTTACTATCATGCAGAACAGCCTCAAATCTTTGTTGTTCGAAGCTACCACCCCCTCACCTTTTAAGCTTGGGCCCGAAACCCCCGATGCCTCACCGTGACCTGTTTCCCCAACAGGGAGACCACACCCCTCGGCTACGGGGTAGGAGCCGAGTTGCTGCAGCGTTTGCTGCGACTTTGGCTTTGGCGCTCTTGGAAGGTCTCGGTCTCAGCTTTCTTGGGTCTGCCTGCGCCCGCAGGTTGGCAAAGTGGATATCAAACACACACCGTCTGGTATGAAGCCTTGAACCCATAGCCGCTTGAAACCATGCTCTACACGAGAATTAAACAGCACATAGTTAGACTCCGAATTTGGCAAAACTCCAAAGACCCCGAGCCGTGCACGCAGACGAGACCAACAGGAACCTCGAGACCATACTCAGGCATCGCCTTTAAGCCGAATTTATCCAAGGAGCTGGACAGCCCCAACCAGCTCGACAAACACAGCAAAGGCCCCAAAACCTTCTAGCGCCCCTAGGCCCACTTGGAGCACCTTGGGCTTCCCAGAGCAGTCATAGGACACGATGACGCCTCGGTCGGCTAGCTGATAGCAACAAAACAAAACAAGGCTTGACGCTGATTTACGACAGATGTTTTGCCAGGGCACCATCTTTCCGCCGATTCACTTTCTTGATGCGGGTGTTGAGCCAGGTCCTCTGCGGCAACGGGTCCAAAACCGTGCACGACCCCCCGCTTGGGCCCATTCCGTCATCCGGGCTCCCTTTCGGTCTATCTCGCATGCCTTAACCCTGAACTCAAACATCTCCAACCCGAGCTTAAGGATGGATGCGGTTACAGTGAAATCGAAGGCATGCTAATTCAAGGCCGGCGGCGCAAAATTTGTGTGTGTGTGTGTACGCGCATCTACCAATGTATATGTACACGCGTATATACATGTATCTGTATATGTGCACATGTCGTGTGTATATATATATATATATATGTTGGTAGATCTATGTATTTGTATGTTTCTGTACACACACACCTAGCTACTTACATACATACGTACATACATAAGTACATATATATATATATATATACATGCGTGTATATATACGAATGTAGGTAAGTATACGCATACATACAGCATACACATTATATGTGTGTGTATGTACGCAGACACTTGTGCATATATATATATATATGTAGAGTTATAAATTCACATATATACATGTATAAAGATGTGTATATATATATATATGTGTGTGTGTGTCGTATGTGCTTGCATATTATCATATGCATATGCTCGTGGGTGTGTATGTAGATGCACATATCCATACATACGTGCATATATATATATATACGTATGCACTCACTTAAGCTTGGGCTTCTTGGGGCTTTTGTGCATGTTTTACCCCAATCCTGCCTGACAGGTTTGTGAGCCCTACCGGCTGTATCGCGTGGCCAGCGACTTAGAATGCACCTTTCTTGGGGCCCAGCAGAAACGCCGCAAAAACCAAGGGAACCCATTGGGGGCCCAAGCCGGGGCCCAGTAGAAATACTGCAAAAACCAAGGGAACCCACTGGGAGCCCAGCAGAAATGCTGCAAAACCAAGGGAACCCAATGGGAGCCCAGTTGAAATCCTGCAAAAACCACGGGAACCCACTTCCACACCCTTTGGGACTTTGGGTATTATAATATTAATATTTCGGGGAATAGAACATACACCTTGTTGACGCTGACCGGTGGGCTTGAAGAGTATTATACACCGGCTTATTCCTAAAGGGTGAATAGCGAACTTCGGGCTACTTTCCGGCTCTGCCGCTTCGGGGGCTCCCATGTGGCGCGAACAATAGCAAAACGGCTGTGCAATATGTGTGGATTTTCATGCATTTGTACATGGGCATATTTATATACAGATACATAAATATATATATATGTACGTACACACCGTTTGGGGTCATACTGCAAATATGTCGCAGACCTGTGCGAACGACGTGTGTGCAAATGCACACCTATACAGAACTGATTGAACAAAAGATTAAATGCTTAAACGAATAGGCAAACAGTATAACTTACAGTGTATATATATATATATGTACATACGCTTACTATCTTTTTATATATGCAAACATGCATGTTTGCATACACATATCTCTCCACTATATAGGTATACAACATATGTATATATGTGTGTATGTATATATGTATACACATGTTCATACGATTGTGCACATACGTAAGTATGTGTGTATGTAGATGTATATGTATATGTAGATGGCTTGTAGATGTAGATGTAAATGTAGATGTAAATGTATGTGTATATATATATGTGTGTGTGTGCGTGTGTATGTGTATGTATATATATATATACATACGCACAGATGCCTACATATTGTGACAGCAAGCCGGTAGCGAGAGACTCTAGACTCTAAATGTGTGCCTGTCTTTTTATGCTGACATGCATGCATGCAGGAGGGATCTGAACCTGCAAACGCTGAAAGCACTCTGATCATCAATGCAGCTGGGCATCCGCTGATGGCTGCTCCTTGTGGGGTGCATTTGGGCGCTGCCGGAACACGATATCAACAAACTGTCATTTATCTTCAAACAACAGAACTCACCGTTCTTGACGAGTGTCCAGTACCACACGCGATCGCCGACGTTGAAGACAGGCTGCTTCGCCTACACCAGGACATGCATCTGCCCTCGTTAGAAAAAGCTGAGGACCAAGGCATGACCCAACAAAGCTCCATCTCCTTTTCCGATGGGACAGCTTGAGGTGCTGGACCTTTTGAGGTCTCGCCGGTCTTGCGTGAGATGCCTTGACGAGCCCGATGCGGCTGCTCTTTCGTGCGGAACTGCGTCGTCCTGGATGTGCATGGTCCATGTTCGATGAGTGTTCAATCGACGGCATCCCAAGTTGGCCGGACATCTACTATCCAGGTACGCTGTGCTCCCAGCTCCTCCGACTCGCCTGCTCGCAGCACCGCCTCGAGTCTGGAGTCACCCTCACTGCGCGCCCAATCAGCCGGCTTCTTACCATCTGTGTCCATTGCGTGTGCATCGGCACCAAAGGCCAACAGGGCATAGGACACCTGAGGATGTCCCCGAGATGCCCAGTGCAAGGGTGTTTGCCCGTCTGCATCTCGGACATGCACGGAGGCACCCGAAGTCAACAGCAGTTCTGTGCAGGACAGGTGCCCGGAAAAGGCCGCCCAGTGCAGCGCAGTCATACCCCAGGAGTCTGCTCTCTCAGAGTCTGCGCCCGACATCAGCAACACGTAGGCCGCCTGTGATGGGAAAATCCCTCCCAACCACCCGGCTCTGCTACATACCCTAAACCCTAAACCCTAAAGTTCAGGACTGCCACGGCAGCACACACACCCAAAATCCGCCCTCTCGAAATGCCAAAAGCTGGTAATTGCATAATATGATACAAACCTGGCTCGACTTGTGTAGAATCGACTTTTAATGCACGATTGAAAAACCTAATCACAAACAGTAGCATAATTCTGAGAAACGATCTGCAATATATTTAATTCAGGAATGTGTACAATATGGTACAACTCAACATAACAACGTGCAACATGATCTGGGAACTTGTAACTTAATATAGTTCTTAAAAGCAAACAATGGCCAGTAGTAGCAGTAATAAGACAATAAGAACAGAAAACAAGAACAGCAGTACTGATATTGAAAACAATAGTAACAGCACTACCAAAGATGACAATAACACCAAGTATGTGTATATATATATATATACACATGCATGTGCTGATGATATCGAAAAATATTAAAACCAGCATGTAAAACTTGATATAAACTTGATGATACAGCTAGTGATAAACATGTGCCAGAAAATCGAAATACTAGATAAAGAAACATCGTAATATGATACAGGACCATCGGCAGTAGAACATAGCGTAATACAAAGCAGTAAAACAATGTAACATTTTTAACGTAGCATGCAATACAGTAACCGAACACAACATAACGGAAGTTAATACGGTAAAACATAGCACAGTATGATACACCAGTATAATAAGGATTGTAGCATGGTATAGTAACATAAACCCGAATATGAGAAAACTGTAACACAATGTAACCTAACATACAAGACTCTAGTCAAATCTAACCAGAATACTATACGATTGTATGCTTTAATACACTGCAAGATGTTATGGAATATGACAAGCCCTGAGCCTCTGGCATGCCTGCCTGCACTGCCAAGTGGAGCGGCTCTCGGCCTCTCTCATCGGGCCCGTGCACCGCAGCCCGAGCCCCAAGGAGCCTTTTTAGGGAAAGATTAGGGTTTAGGGATGTTTAGGGCTTAGGATCAAGACTGCTTGAGATTTCCCTGAGGAGTAGGAAAGGGTACTGACTCATATGATCTTCTTCAGATTGGGGTAGACTCTTGAAAAGAAATATTATGTTGTATAAGTACATTGCAAGTAAGAGTCTAAGGGGATACTGATTACTCCTAACCTTTCCGACCCTACATAACGGTTGCAGAAGGAGGCAATTTAGGTATAGAGCGGGAGTGACCCCAAACAGCAGGATTCTGACTCCAAGAACATCCTCATCCAGGCACCCCTGATTTTCATGAGTTGAGGAAGACTGGATATGAAACCGAGCACAGCCAGATGATCCCCGAGAGCATGCCATATGGGGCCACAGCACTAAGATATGATGCTGGGAGGGAGGGAGGAGGGAGGGGGTGGGAGGGGGAGGGAAAGAGAGAGGGAGAGAGAAGCAGAGTGCGATATCAATATGCCACATACCTACATACATACATATGCGTATTTGTATGCACGGAGATATATGTGTGCATATCCATGTGCATTTGCATGTATGTATGTATGTATGTAAGTGTATGCACTTAAACATATTCACACATGCACGTCCAGATGCTCATTAAATCATTTGTATGGGCTGATTGAAAGAACTGTCTAGTTGCTAGTTGTTGTTCTATTTGACTCAATTCGCTCATCTCCGGTCAAGAACAGACGTATGCATAGAAGATGTATTACCGTATTACGCTTACCAAACCTCATAAAACGCCCTAGGCGCTACATTGTCCTCCAATCAAACCCTTGAGACAATCCAAGAAACAGTGCCACAGCTTTGACGTACCCCCCCTCCGCGGCCAGGTGCAGCGGGCGCTGCTGGCGGTGGTCCGGAGAGTCGGGAGAAACCTTGGTCGGGCGTTGCTAAAGTTGGAGGTTGATGGCCCAGGCTTCTGATGTGTCGTGTCTGGTAGAGGTCAATGACTGAAAGGGAGTCGTAGAGCTTGGGAGTTACAGCTGGATGTCTGCAGATTCACTGCTCCGTCTAATTTTCAAGCACGAGATCCAGAAGTTGATCAAGATAATATAGGGACCTGAAAGGGTTTGGAGTCATATTATGGTGCTAATAAGGAGGTGAAAGGAATAAAGCTTCTCTACTATGAGCTTAGGCGCAGCTTGTGAAAGCAGCCAGTTCAGCGTCTCGCCGTGGCCGTTGCTACTGGCGGCATGTAGGGGCGTCCGCCCACCAGAGTCCTGAAAGTTGGGATCCCCTCGCTGATCCTTGGCAGCTCTGAAAATCACTTCTTCGACATGGCCTTAGATTACAAGCTCCTTAGATTACAGATTAAGCTTGGCTCCCCACAAGAGCAATGCATTTCAAGATCCGAGGATCTAGGAACATCGCCAGCTTGTCTGTTCTGCCCCGTGCTGCCCAGCCGTACAAAGCCGCCGAAGCCGCGGCACAGACATCGGAGCTCGAACCGCAAAGCACAGGTAGCGCAGCAACCCCAAGGAGTTGCGCTTGTCGCATGGCAGATCATCGGCCGAGGAAGGATGGTGTTTAAGGGTACTACAAAGGGTTCTCTAAAGGGCACTACAGTGGTATACAAAATTACCAAGTCCTCAGGTGAGGATTGTGTGGCTTTGCGTGCCGCAGGAACTCTTGAGGTTGTGGCTGCTTTGCCAGGATCTCTTGGCAATTCCGCCGAAGCCGGGGTGGAGCGGAACAAAACCTGCAGGTATGGGCCACAGGAGTCTATCCCGACTGTGACTTTCCGGGAAGGGCCGAGAGGTGTAATATAGGAGCATTAATCATTAGAATAGGGTTTTGGGGTATAAAAAACTACAATTATAATTAGGAACCCCCAAAATGGTATAGGTAATTATCTAGGCCCCTGTAGTAAGGCTACAAGGAAAGTTGAGTCTAAGTGTCCTACAGTGCTTCGGGGCTTTTAAGCCAAAGCTCCGAGGTCACATGGCGCAGCAGATTCTCGTATGCAACCTTGAAGACATGAAGTTGCCTTCCATACGGTTTTTGATACGCATACGGTTTAGGGTGTAGGGTCGAGGGTTCAGAGATTACAGTAGGGTCTAAGGCTTTGGGATCCCCTTCAGGACCTGAGGATTCTTCGGCAGCTGGCCTTAACTTAGACTGAGTCTTGCAGCTTCCGAGGAGCGTGTATTCGCAATGATGCACTCTTTCAAGACATGCACTTTCTCTTAATTCCAAAATCCACAGCCCGTACCCGTAAATATTTCGGAGATGTCCTACTGCCCCAGAAGACTCCATGGCCAATCCTTCTGCTTCTGCTTCATCTTTGCAGCCATCCCTGCTGGAAGGGCAACACCTGAAGCGAATCGCATGCCAATGGCCGAGAAAAGCTCTCGAAGGAGCTAGGCAGACAGGTCTTCAGCAGCTAACAGCATACTACAAATACAAATACAATTTCTATGTAATACGAGTACTACGAGTACATGCATCTTCATGCTGGGGAGAACATGCTCTGGCTCCAAATGGGGTGGCATCACAATAGCCTCGCACGTGCCCTGGAGGAGGAGGAGGAATCGGAGGAATGCTGTCTCTTCGTGCCGCTGACCACTCCGCAGCAAAAACCAGTGCTTCTATGAAAACTGCACTCAAAACTTCGGGGCGCAGCATCGCTTGGAGTAAAAGGACGACGATAGTAAAGGCGACGACTATGGTGCTGATGCAGTGATAGTGGGCGAGGTGGTCCTCACATTTTACAAACACATCATCATGGGCGTTTCAACAATACAATTTCGCAGTACCGCACCGAACCGTTACCGCACCGCACCGAACCGCGCAGCAACGCACCGAACCGAAAACAACCGAACAACCCCCTCCAACCCCTCCACCACCCCCCCACCCCACCCCTCCCCTCCACCCTGCCCACACCCCCTCCCACCNGAGGGGTGGAGGGGCGGTGTGGAGGGGTGGAGGTGGAGGGGTGGAGGGGAGTCTGGTGGGGTGGTGGAGGGGGGGGGGAGGGGGGGAGTGTTGGGCGGACCGTACCGCCCCGAACGGTCAGACCGCAATACCGCGCAATACATACCGCAACATACCGCAGCAAGGCAGTACCGCACCGTACCGATATTAAACAGCCATGATCATCAACGACAGCGGCTGTGGAAAAAGACGACGACGACGACGACCCACGGCGAGGACCACGGTGACGACGACCACGATGCCTACTCGGTCCGCTCGTATACTCCTACTCCTACACGTACACCTACACCGACTCCCACTCCGCCGACCTCGACGACATCGATGCCTATACTCCTCCTCCTCCTGCTACTCCTCCTCCAGCCACTACCACCACCACAACGACCTGCTGCTACTGCTACAACGAAGGTGGTGACGACGACGACGACTGCGCTCAGCATTGCAACTACCGTTGCTTTCCAATACTCGCGCCGCCGCCAGCCGCCACATGTGTGCAGATGCTCCCGAGCAGAAACGAATCAAGCCGCAAGAGCCTACCTAAGCGCCGGGCGTGGAGGTACCACCTTTCTTTCAAAGGCTTTTACCGGTTCAGCAGCTGTTCCTGCAGCAGGTGCCCCTGTGCCAGCTTCCTGGGGGGTAGCTGCTGCAGCTGCTGCACGCGGCGCTTGTCCAGTCGCCGCCTGCTCGGCTGATACTCTGGCTGTGAAATCTCTCTGCCAGCGCTTATTCGCGCATTGTGGTTTGGCTTCGGCTTGGAAGACACGAGCGACCAGATCAGATCTGACAAGAAATCCTGCAGTCGTACACCAGATTGAAATAAGTGAGTTGCGGGCAGAAGCTGGCAACGGAAACACTGCCTTCTGCTGCAGTTTGTGCGGTGCCGCCCGCACCTTTGCAAAGGCAAGGTTTTGCCACAACTAAACTTTAAACTTCTTAAGCAAAGTGAAAATGTCTTGAATCTGGGTTCGTGAGACGGTGGGTTATAGTCACATGCATGAGAACGCCGCTGCCGACAGCAAACCAGTCCGGATTTTTGCCGCTGTCAAATGCACCCGGAAACGGGTTCGAGGAAGAACAAGACATCTCCACCCGTATGGTTGAAACGTATCGAGCGAGTACGATTTAGTCAGTACTCCATGGCGTGTTCCCGTCTCCGACGGCGACGGAGGTACAACCACACAATTCGGAGCGTGGACGTGGCAGGTAGGTAGTGTATATACCATCACATGCATCACTAGCGTCACTACGATTTTTGTCGCCTGCATGATTCCACACTGGAAATAGAATACCGATTGTGACATCGGCCATGCATCCATGCCTGTAAATGCGAAGCTCAATGCTAAATCGCCCTGCTTGTGCCTTCGTCGCCAGCGCGTAAGGCTTGCCCGAGCAGTCCTTGCTTTGCAAGCACCAAAGGCAGACCCGGACTTAGAATTCAGTGTTCATGATCATGAGGTGGTATAAACTGAGTACAAGAAGCACATTCATGACGCTGTTACGGCCATGTTGTCCAACAGAAGGAAAACGATTGGGGAACGATAGCAACACGAAAGTTCAAGTGCGATGCTTGTCATAGCAAAAGCTGTAGTCTTGCAAGCGAGCCGCATAAGCAGTCACTTTACCATTTTCGTCCAGATGCTGCGCTTTGACACGAGTCGTCACCCACTTGCCTTCATGGGATTCGGAACTGCTTCACCAGGACACCGGCTCTACTGCTACGGCAACTCAACCTGTTGAAATTGGACTGCCGGCAAACCAATCGCCGAATTGAATAGACGATGTCTTGTCGGTTGTTTTCTTATGGGCTTGCGATGAGGAATCGCAGAACACAAATTGTGTTCCGGCCAGGTATTCGGGTATTCCGATACGTAGTGGCAGGGTCGCAGTAGTAACTTGTACAGAGCACCCACGAAGGTTGGGATGCGCGAAGGTGTCGACACGAACATCAAGAGTTGCGCCTACAAGCAAGTAAACACCGAGCAGCATCCATATCGACACACCAGCCGGGATACAGAATCACGAAATGCGCCGGGACTATGACTGACACAGCGGATGTGCTAAACGGTGCTGCTGGACAAACTGAACATTTCACTTTGAAGGCTGGGTGCTGGCCTAAAAGCAATTATGCAACCTGGAAGCGGGGTCCACCGCTGAGTTGCTTGTCCCCACAGTGTGCACAGGATCCAGCTTGCTAGTGCTTAAGTGCCACTCATGCATCGGTTCTTCGCTACCGTTCTCATTTTCCACGCCGTGTTCCTTTGCATCTTATGTTGTGGACCAGCAGAATAGCAACAAACAAATCACCTGAGCCCCGGCCCTTTGATGCGCTGTTGAACTCACGACTCCCAACTGCAAGAACAGGGCTGTGTCGTCTGGCCTTTGGTAGAGCTCCAATACTGCCTTGGCTGCTTAAACAGCAACTGGCCCAAGACTGGAAAATGTACTTCGACGCTCTGCTTGAAGGCTTGAAGCAACGGGTGCCCAATCACTTCTGTCTTTTTTTTGGGTCACTTGTGTCTTTTTTTTGGGGGTCGCTGGTGTCTTTTTTTTGGGGTCGCTTGCGTCTTTTTTGTTGTCCGGAAGCAACAGTCTCGAGCGAAAGCTCTTTTTGGCCGGCCCTGGGCTGTCGGTCTGGGTTTACTCCTTGCTTTGGGCTTTCTTTCCTTAAGGTTTCGGTTTGGGCTTACTCTTTTTAGAGCTTCGGCCTGGGTTTCATCGTTTTTAGGGTTCGGCTTTCTTTCAAGCTTGCCTTCGCATCTTTCAGGGTATTGGGTTGGGTGTACTCCGTTTTCATTATGGGCTTTCTCTCATTAGGGTTCGGTCTGGCTTTACTCCTTTTAGGGCTTCGGCCTGGGTTTGATCGGTGTAAGGGTTTCGGCTTTCTTTCAAGCTTACCTTTTCCTTCTTTTAGGGTCTCGGTGTCCGCATACTCCTTTTTTCCTTAGGGTCTTCTTTCATTAGGGTTTCGGTCTGGGTTTACTCCTTTTAGGGTTTCGGTCTGGGTTTACTCCTTGCTTTGGGCTTTCTTTCATCAGGGTTTCGGTCNGGGTTTCGGTCTGGGTTTACTCCTTTTAGGGTTTCGGTCTGGGTTTACTCCTTGCTTTGGGCTTTCTTTCATCAGGGTTTCGGTCTGGCTTTACTCCTTTTAGGGCTTCGGCCTGGGTTCGATCGGTGTAAGGGTTTCGGCTTTCTTTCAAGCTTACCTTTTCCTTCTTTTAGGGTCTCGGTGTCCGAATACTCCTCTTTTGCTTAGGGTCTTCTTTCATTAAGGTTTCGGTCTGGGTTTACTCCTTTTNCTTACCTTTTCCTTCTTTTAGGGTCTCGGTGTCCGAATACTCCTCTTTTGCTTAGGGTCTTCTTTCATTAAGGTTTCGGTCTGGGTTTACTCCTTTTTTCTTTCCTTAGGGTTTCGGTTCGGGCTTACTCTTTTTAGGGTTTCGACCTGGGTTTCATCGTTTTTAGGGTTTCGGCTTTCTTTCAAGCTTGCCTTCGATTCTTTCAAGGTATTGGGTTGGGTGTACTCCGTTTTCATTATGGGCTTTCTTTCATTAGGGTTTCGGTCTGGCTTTACTCCTTTTAGGGCTTCGGCCTGGGTTTGATCGTTTTTAGGCTTTCGGCTTTCTTTCAAGCTTACCTTTTACTTCTTTTCGGGTCTCGGTGTCCGAATAGAATAGTCCTTTTTTGCTTAGGGTCTTCTTTCATTAGCGTTTCGGTCCGGGTTTACTCCTTTTAGGGCTTCGGTCTGGGTTTACTCCTTGCTTTGGGCTTTCTTTCCTTAGGGTTTCGGTTTGGGCTTACTCTTTTTGGAGCTTCGGCCTGGGTTTCATCGTTTTTAGGGTTTCGGCTTTCTTTCAAGCTTGCCTTCGATTCTTTCAGGGTATTGGGTTGGGTGTACTCCGTTTTCATTATGGGTTTTCTTTCATTAGGGTTCGGTCTGGCTTTACCCCTTTTAGGGCCTCGGCCTGGGTTTGATCGTTTTTGGGGTTTNTCTTTCAGGGTATTGGGTTGGGTGTACTCCGTTTTCATTATGGGTTTTCTTTCATTAGGGTTCGGTCTGGCTTTACCCCTTTTAGGGCCTCGGCCTGGGTTTGATCGTTTTTGGGGTTTCGGCTTTCTTTCAAGCTTACCTTTTCCTTCTTTTAGGGTCTCGGTGTCCGAATACTCCTTTTTTCCTTAGGGTCTTCTTTCATTAGGGT
>BGNK01000212.1:39078-91268 GCA_003297005.1 Symbiodinium sp. clade A Y106
GGTTTCGGTCTGGGTTTACTCCTTTTAGGGTTTCGGGTTGGGTGTACTCCTTTTTCGTTATGGGCTTTCTTTCATTAGGGTTTCGGTCTGGCTTTGCTCCTTTTAGGGCTTCGGCCTGGATTTGATCAGTTTTAGGGTTTCGGCTTTCTTTCAAACTTACCTTTTCCTTCTTTTAGGGTCTCGGTGTCCGAATACTCCTTATTTGCTTAGGGTCTTCTTTCATTAATGTTTCGGTCTGGGTTTACTCNCTTTCAAACTTACCTTTTCCTTCTTTTAGGGTCTCGGTGTCCGAATACTCCTTATTTGCTTAGGGTCTTCTTTCATTAATGTTTCGGTCTGGGTTTACTCCTTTTTTCTTTCCTTAGGGCTTCGGTTTGGGCTTACTCTTTTTAAAGCTTCGGCCTGGGTTTCATCGTCTTTAGGGTTTCGGTTTTCTTTCACGCTTGCCTTCGCATCTTTCAGGGTATTGGGTTGGGTGTACTCCTTTTTCATTATGGGCTTTCTTTCATTAGGGTTCGGTCTGGCTTTACTCCTTGGCTTGATCGTTTTTGGGGTTTCGGCTTTCTTTCAAGCTTACCTTTTCCTTCTTTTAGGGTCTCGGTGTCCGAATACTCCTTTTTTTCCGTAGGGTCTTCTTTCATTAGGGTTTCGGTCTGGNTGATCGTTTTTGGGGTTTCGGCTTTCTTTCAAGCTTACCTTTTCCTTCTTTTAGGGTCTCGGTGTCCGAATACTCCTTTTTTTCCGTAGGGTCTTCTTTCATTAGGGTTTCGGTCTGGGCTTACTCCTTTTAGGGTTTCGGGTTGGGTGTACCACTTTTTCGTTATGGGCTTTCTTTCATTAGGGTTTCGGCCTGGCTTTGCTCTTTTTAGGGCTATGTATATATGTATATATGTATATATGTATATATGTATATATGTATATATGCATATATGCATATATGTATATATGTATATATGTATATATGTATATATGTATATATGTATATATGTATATATGTAAACATGTACATATGTAAATATGTAAATATGAAAATATGTAAATATGAAAATATGTAAATATGTAAATATGTAAATATGTAAATATGTAAATATGTAAATATGTAAATATGTAAATATGTAAATATGTAGATATTTATATACGCATGTACATACATATTCCATGTTTGCGCGGTCAGGTATCTGACAACGGTGTCAACTATACCCGAAAGACGATGTTCCGGTCTGCCCATGGTGTCGCAGGGCCGGACATCGCAGGGGACGGAGGGTTCCGGGAGGGGAGGGGGGGCGCCACAAAAAAAAATGTTTTTGTGTGTGTGTGTTTTTATTTTTATTTTTTCCTTTTTTTGCCGACCCACCCCCCCTTGGGGAGCCTCAGCATGGAGGGATGCACCTCCAAATAGAGCTGCACCTTCAACTCCACTTCACCACGTGCATCCGTCCATCACGGGTTTCGAACTTCATACTTGAATAGACATGTTATGTACTTTCTGGCAATGTGCAAAACACGGGCCCGTATTATGTTGTTTTCTGAAACCCTAAACCCTGAAACCTGAACCGATAGGTCCTAAAGAACAGCACCAGACTTCCCCCGTGGGCGCCTTGGACAGTTTGAACTTCCGAGCATCTTTCTCGTGAGGGTGATCCCGGCCCGGGCTCAAATGTAACTTTCCTGTCCTTGAGATCAATAAGGGTACTATAATATAGGGTCCTTAATCATTAGAATAGGGTTCCTTTAAAGGGGTCTATAAGGGATCTATAAGGGTACTATAATGTAGGGGCCTTAACAATTAGAATAGGGTTTTGGGCTCCTTTATAGTATAGTTATAAGAAGGGATCTTTAGGGGTTCTCTCCAGGTTCTGTAGGGGCGGGGGGGTATTTTTCTGTTGTTTCGGGTTTCGGGTACGGTTTCAGGCTTCAGTGGGCATCAGTCCGTTTATGATTGCTTGTTTGTAAGACTTTTTTCAGAGGAGGATTATGGTTTCTGGTGGGTTGGAAGTTTAGGTCTGTGCAACACAATGTTGCATCTGCCCATGTGGTCTTCACATACGTGTGTGGTCTTCGGTTCGGAGGTCGCAGTCGCCAAGTACAAAGCTCCTAAACCCTAAACCCCTAAGCATCTAAACCCTAAGCCCTAAACTTAAAGCCCTGTGTCCTGAACCCTCCTAAACACGAAACCCTAAACCCCTAAGCATCTTAACCCTAAGGATTAAACCAGAAAGCCCCACACCCGAAACCCTAAAGGAGGTGTAATAGTGTGTAAGCCAGACACCGGCAGGCCGGGACCTGGAGAAAAGGCCACCACACATACATCCGTTATAGTATAAACTACCCCCAAAACCCTGTTCTAATTATGAAGGCCCCTATAGTAAGCATCTAAACCCTAAGCCCTAAACCCTACGCCCTAAACCCTAAGGCCCTAAAGCACCTGCGGCCGAGCCTCTTCTCACCTGGGGCCCGGCGCGGCACAGACCAGAGTTTGACGCCGGGCCTGCTGCTGGACGATAGGGAACCTCGAGGCTTTTGAGTTTAGGGTTTAGGGTGAGTTTATGGTTTAGGTTTAGGGTTTAGAGTTTAGGGTTTAGGGTGAGATTTAGGGTTTAGGGTTTCGGGTTTAATTGGGGCTTAGGGTTTAGGCCGGTCTAGGCCAATTACACGGTTTAGGAAGCCAAACGGGCTCTACTCTAACTCTTCCAACCCCCACATGAAGGATCCTCCATGTTGAAAGGGTCTAAGATTGGGGCCTTAATAATTGCTTATACTATTTTGGGGGCTCCTTATTATATTTATAGTTATGGCATAATATATCCCCAAACCCTATTCTAATTATTCAGGCCCCTATATTAGTCAGCCGTCCTTGGTGATGGCTTCCCAGAAACCCGAGTTCGCTTCCATTAATAGAGAAGCCTGCATAATCTATATACCAGTATTAGTAGTGTCTGGGTTTTTTTGTTGATTACGTACTTTTTCCTGCACAGTGGGAATAAGCAATCCTGTTATACAGCGCACGTGGGGGACTAGGATCCAGGGAAACCGCGTGCTATGAAAGGGCTTCTTATTGTTAGTTTAGTCTAAGGTTAGAAGTATGGACCCTTAATATGGACCCTTAGACCCTTTTGAGGGGGTTCTAAGGACCCTTAAGAGTCTATATAGGGTATATGGTAGGTATATAAGGATCCCAGGGTTAAGGGCCCATACTAGGGGCAGATGGTTTCAGCCGTTGATTAAGGTAGTGCTTTAGTTAAGGGACATTGGCTTTTCTGGGTTTGGGGGTTTTGGTCTCTAAGACTGTTATAGGGGCCTAATAATTACCAACACTATATTAAGAGTTCCTTATTATAACCATAGTATAGTTCCCGCAAACCCTATTCTAATTACTAAGGCCTCTATATTAGGGCTTAAAGTTTGGCTGCAAGGTTCGAGGTTGAGATTTCTAGTTGCCGGGTTACTGGCGTGGTGGATGTGGTTGATACCAAACCCTATATCCCTAGCACCGCTGAATCCTAAACCTTAAAGCCCTAAAAGCCCTAAGCCCCAAACCCCTAAACCCTGAACTCAATCCCTAAACTTTAGCCCTGAACCCTAAACCCAGTAGAGTTTCGGAATTTAGGGTTGTTTTGGCCAGACATCTCTCTGGATGTTTCCTGCCGTCCCACAACTTTCGTATTGCCCTACTTGGTGGAGGGTCCAAGGCATGTCTGTGTGTAATCTACCGCCTCTGTGTCGATCTGTAATTACATGTCTCCATATCCCTATCTGGAATCTTTCGCTCTCCCTGCAATTACTGATATGTAGTCCACACTTATCTACTCTGACCAGTCTAACATAGCATAACATGGCCAAACCAATCTACTAGAAAGTGAACCCCAGAAAGTTCGAACATGGACTAAAGAGGATTAGTGATGATTAGTGCTGGGATTCCCTTTCTTTGACGTTAACGGCATCACGATAATTATGTTCCGACTTTCTAGCTTCTGATGTAACCTAAAATAGCCAGATCAAATCTACCTTGTTTATAATAGCATTCCTAAACCTTAAACCCCAAACCCTAGACCCAAAACCCATGCCTAAACCTAAACCGCAGTAAACCTCAACCTACAGCCATTTAGGGTTGATCTTGTGTAGTTTTTAATTGTTTTGCATGTATAGTATCTATAGTAGCTGCTGTATGTATTTGTATGTGTGTGTATGTATGTATGTATGCATGTATGTATGTATACATCGTATAAATTGACCCCACGAGCTGAACCTCGATTTTTCGATGAATGCTTGCACATCGGACTCGCAAATTCCCAGTCCTGTTTTGGATCCTCAGCTTGGGGGGCTGCCTAGGTCGATCTGACCTCAGGGCCATCTTTCCATGGTTCTCGTCAGAATCGAAAAGAGCCAGCCTGCACTGGCGAGCTTTCGACGCTCGGGGCTTCCTTCCGCCCGATGAGTCGGCGGTGTCCCTGGTGCGTACATGCCCTAAGCACGAAAGGAAGCCCCCAACCCTGCTTAAAGCCCATATAAGGCTCTATAGACTGCCCTGCAAAACCCTCCAAAGCCTGTGCCTATACCCCGGTCGACTGGCAAGCGGCTTACTGTACAAAAAAAAGGTAGAGTAAATGGGAATAGGTTTCAGGGAAATCATAGCAAGTAGTCTCAAACAGGTAGGTACGTTGGGATGAAGGTGTGCTGTACACTATCTTCATCCTAAACCATCCTAAACCCGAAGCGCTTAAACCCTTAACTAAACCTAAGAGCTTAAACCTTTTGCTAGACCTAAATGCTTAAACCCGTTACTAGGAGTCCTATACATTACCTTCTTGGCATAAGGTGCGGCAAGCTCCTGAAGCTTTACAGCGGGAGTTTCCCTAAATCCGAAACCGTCGCCAAAGTCAGCACAACGTGAAAGCTGCACTAAACCTTAAACCCGAAACCCTTGACTTTAAACCTTAAACCCTAGACACTAGACCCTAAGCCTACCTTATAACCCTGTTTAACTTACCTGCTTAAAGACTTATAACATCAGGAATATAGAATAAGGAGCTGTAAAACGTCAGGGTTTTAGGTAAACTTAAACCCTTCAAACCCTAAACCCTTAACCCTATACTCTAAACCTGCTTCGCGGCATCTCTCTCTCTCTATCCCTCTCGCTCTCACTCGCTCTCGCTCTCTCTCTCTATCTCTATCTCTATCTCTACCTCTGCGTCTAGCTCTACCTCTACCTCTACCTCTACCTCTATCTCTGGCTCTCTCTCTCTCTCTCTTATTATTCCTTAGGCCCCCTTTTTTTTATCACTATAATACTTTCATGAACCCCAAAACCTTATTCTAATTATTTACGGTCCCTTGAACCTTGAATAGTTACCAACCAACACTTCTTTGGGGCTCCTGATCAGACTTATAGTATAATGCATGCAAACCCTATTCTAAAGGCTCCTATAGTAGTCCACATTGAGAGAGTGTTTAGAAGTTCGAATAAAAGTGCTCAGGGTTGGGGGGTTACAGGCACGGGCCGTGGAGTGTGGGGTCTAGGTTTAGGTTTTAGGGGTTTGGGGTTCGCAGTTTCAGGGTTTTAGAGGTTTAGTGAGCGGAGTTTTCCCCAGCATGTGTCTGACCTGGACTCCGAAGACGCCAAACCTTAAACTGGGTCTTGGAGTACCATACTTTAATGCTTTTTTCTTAAAGGAGCCATTATGAAACAAAAGTTTATACTTTTTTCTCCCTGGTTACTTAAAAGCCCAGTAAATTGTCAACTAAAAACCCTAGAACTATAGATCGAATCCCGAAGCCGTAAAGCTGTAACACCAATCGAAAAACTCAGACATGTCGCTTTAACAGGGGTCGCATTATCCCTTAGGGTTCCTTCTTGCAACTATATTATGGTAAGCCCAACAACCCTTATTCTAATGAGCAAGGCTCCTACATTATGCAGATCGCTAACCACAGCTTGGAGTGATGAGTTCTAGTGTAGCCCCTGATGAATAGAGCCTCTTTCCGATTCTTCCCTCCTGAAATCCTTGACAAGGGAGGTTTAATTACTATTCGGGGGTCTACATTATGCTCCACCCCCCCCCGAACCAGAACATGATAAGACCCTTTCAAGACCTTATTCGCCCTCCCTCATCCCGAATCCAAAAAGGCTGAACCCTAAGTTTGCTACCCGGTGCCACGAGCGTCGGTACGATGAAGACCATTCCGGAATGGCTCCACATGGCTCCTCTCGGTTGGATGTCGGTTTAGGATTTAGAGTTTAGGGCAGCTGCCAGCCATATAACTTAACCCTTAACATTAGTGGCTTATGACGTCCGACAACCCAGGTTAGGTAGAAGCTTGGCTTATCATCGTAGTACGCTGCCCTGATGCCGGCTGTGAAAAAACCCCGGGCAGCCGCAGAATTATCCACTGACAAAACAAGTAGGATTTAGGGTGTAGGGTTTAGAGAGATGGTTACCCAGAGGGTCCATATATCTACTATCATGGAATTAGGCCCTAAAAGACCATCCCCATTATGGTTTTGGGGACCTAATTCCATAACAGTAGTGTATCTGGACCCTCTGGGTTACAAGTAGGGTTGTAAGTGTTGTGTATCTCGATTGGGGTCATACGTGAAACAGATATAGTTAAACTGGTTTACGCCTGCCACTACTGCGACCCCTGATCCTGCAAGCACCCAAAAGCCTACAGGCCGTGGACCCCAAAGCCCACGATGGACCCTCAAAATTTCATAGCTTGAGCAATTAGCAATGGCAATCCACAGAATTCCCCACGATTTTATAGATCCCATAGGATCCATAATCGAACCCAACAGCCAAATTAAGATTCTGCTGCACCAATAGAACCCAAGAAAACCGGTTTAGGGTTTAGGGTTGATAGAACCCTAGAAAACCGGTTTAGGGTTTAGGGTTTAGGGTTGATAGAACCGTTATGGAAAGTGTTGGCAAGCAGACGAGGGGAGCAGGGAGCAGCGCCGCCTTCCGGCCTACCGTGAGCCACGGGCGTCTTGGGAACCCCTAGGGGGCTCGATCTCGGACCTCGCATTTTGAATCTGTCTTTGGGTTTTGGGTGTAGGGTTTAGGGTTTAGGGTTTAGGAGAGTTTTGGAATTCAATGGTAGGGGTCTGGTGTCTAGGCGGAGGTCGAAGGGAGGCGGACAAGAAGACCTTTGGCGCGAAGGCTGCCTGGTGGCGGGTAGACTGTGGGCTTTAGGTTTACTGTTTAGGCTAGGGAGCCACAAGCCTCTAGGAGGCCAGGGGACAGATAGTAGCATACTCGCCTTAAGATATAGATAAACAGATTGTACTGTTACCTTTTTTAGGAATGTCAAACCCCACCCTGATAACGGCTGAAGACCTTCATCAAGCAGGCATGACTTGAAAGCAGTTCTCAGCTCAAAAGCCCATAAAACCTGAGCTTATCTTGGGCGTTGGCACTCCGTGGAGGAAGAAGCTAGCAACCCCAAGCCCTGCACCCTAAACCCCTAAACCCCAAACCTAGACTCCTCAACCCAAACCTTTCAAGCCTCAGCCTTGAACTTGGCAGGTTTATGAGTCCTTCTAGGACCTTCCAGAGCCCCCATCCTACTAATGTAGGAACCTGATTAAGAAACCTTAGGCCTTTGTTAGGGTTCAATATTTGAATCCTACTATTTTGGGGTTATAGGCCCAGGGTTTCTTAATCAGGTTCCTACATTAGTAGATTACCCAAAGGGTCCGTATATACTACTATTATGATATTAGGTCCTCCAAGTCCACTACCAGGATGGTGTTTAGGGTCTAATTCCATACTGGTAGAGTATTTGGACTCTCTTGGGTAGGTAACCGTCAATTAGCATTTTTGCGGCAGTAGAATCCCTATATACTCCCCAAGGTTAACCTTTAGATTTGCAGGATACTGGACAAGTAGGTCATAAGAACTCTTATAGAGCCCTTGTATAAACGCTGTTGCAGAGCCCTTGGAGGAGCCAGTAACGGAAGCTTCTCCCAGAACCCTGAAACCCCCCTCAGCCCCGAACCCTAAGATTGGCATCTCTACATCCTAAACTGCCACACTTAGGAACCCTTCTCGTAGAAAATCCCGCTAGAAACCGATCTAACACACCATAAAATACATGAAAGAACTTAGAAGAACCATGTCCCGAAGCCCTAGTCCCAGAGCCGTTACTCCGTTATTAAAGGAACCCCAAGGAATCCCTGTAAGGCGCCTTGAACCCCCTCTTAAATACCCTAAACCCTAAAACCCTACTTAGAGAATCATGGGACTTAGTAACTAGGGTTACAATTAAGGTAACTACACTTATAACCCCACTTAGGGTACTTATAACCTTACTTACTAAGTCCCATGATCCTCCAAGTAAACCCTAAACCCGAAACCCGAAACCCCTAAACCCTACCTGGACCCTACGGAACCTACCTTTTTAGGGCTCCTTATTATGATTTCCTTATATGAGTCCCTAAAAAGGTAGGTTACGTAGGGTTAAGGTATACCTTAGGAGGTCTCCCTTGCACTTTGCCTTCTTCGGGAAGTCGTGCGGCAGATGGCCGGGCCATGTGCGGCCCCCATTGTTTAGGGTGGCTCCTGTAAAGGACTCTTCTTGGCTCCTTCAAAGGGATTCCTTAGGCTTCCCTTAGGGTTCTTTTGAGGGATTCCCTTAAGAGTTCAGGGTTTCGCGAGTGCCGCGCACTTTGGTTGAACCTGGCAACAATGATGAATGATGGTGTTCTAGCGATGCTAGCAATCATGGCGAGGCCTAAGCCCGAAGACCCTAAGACCTGCCAAAGCCCAACACCCCGAGCCCTAAACCCACAGCCCAAATCCATTAAATCTTAAATACCCTGAACCCTTAAAAAATACCCAAGACCCTTGAACCCAAACCTGAACCTCATGCCTTTGATGATTTGTTGCTCCTAAATTGTCCTTCCCTACTACTAAAACTACCCCCGAACCCAAGGACCTCACGCTTAAACGGCATTGCGCTTAGGGTTTAGGGCTTAGGGTTTAGGGTTTAGGGTTAAGGCTTATAGGGTTTAGGAATTTCGTGGTTTTTGCCTTCACTACGTAGAGAGATCCCAAGCCCTAAACTTAAACCCAGCCCTAAGCCTCAAACCCTGAACCCGGAAACCTGAAGCCCTAAGCCTAAACTTATAGACCCTGAAACCCTAAACCCTAAACCTTAAACTCAAAACGCCATGAATTAGCAAAAACCGAGAAACGCAACTGCCGAGGCTCGTTGAGGCTCTGGAAGGGGAAGACGCTTGCGCGGAGAGGAGCAGGTCTGGGCCTTTCCCAGGGGGTTTCCTCCTTTAGGTTTTAGGTTAGGGTTTAAGGGTTTTTGGGTTTAGGGGTTTTTGGGTTAGGTTATTGGGCTTAAGGGTTGGGGTTTTGTGGTTTAAGGGTTCAGTGTTGGGTTTAAGGGTTCAGTGGTGTTTAGGGTTTAGGGGTTTTCGGGCTCCGTTCATGTCTCCTTAAAGGGCTCCCTTGCAGGGCTCGTCTAGGGACTCCTTTTTCGGATATCTGTCAAGGGCTGCTTTAAGCGTTCCTTTGCTGGTGCCGTTAAGGGTGTTCCGGTTCAAGGCCGCTTTGGGTTTACAGTAGAAGCCCAAAAGTTGGAAACCCCAGAGCCTCGATCCTCAAGAGTAATGTATAGGGAATCCCAGCACTATTTGGCCTTAATCCGGTTTCCAACTTTATGGGGTTTAGATTAGGGCCTTGTGTGTTCAGGGGCGTTTAGGGTGCAGGGCTTATTGCTTTTCAGTTTCAGGGTTCAGCGTGTTTAGGGTTTGGAGTTTAGGGCTTTCGGCTGTTGTTCAAAATACATGCAAGCAGCATAGCCATGAAGATATTGTAGTTAAGAAGAGCTTCAATGGGGCTTTTCGGGGTTGAGATGGGCTTCATTTCGGGGTGTAGAAATGCCTAAGCCCCTGGACCCTGAACCTTTTTCTATTTAGACCTAATGTCTTCTTGCGAGGCAGCGTGGTCCTTGGGAGTTACCCTTACACTAAACCCAGAACTCCACCCTTATGTAAAGCTATGACAGGACGGCCAACAGCCCGAAACCCCTACCCCAGAGGACCTTTGGAACAACCTTCTTTGTGTTGTTCGGGGAAGTTTGCGTGTTCCAGAATGGAGTTTAGGGTTAAAGGCTTTCGGGGCTTAGGGCTACGGCTAAGGGTCTAGGGTTGGGTGTTCACGTTTATAGGGTTTAGGAGTTTTTGAGGGTTTGTTGCTTCTTGAGAGGCAGGATGCTGGGGCAACTAGGGCTCCCCAAAAACCGGCAGGGCAGGGCAGCTTCATCTACCTAGTAGTAGAGTAGGGAGCCTTTAACTTATGTGGCATGTAGTCTCAAAGGTTAACCTGCAGTTTCCTTCGGATACTGGACTTTGTTTGTCAAGATAGGGCCTGACCCTTAAATGGCAAGCCTCAAATCCGAAGGGTTCAGGGTTTAGGGCTTCAGGGTGTAGTTTTCCGGGTTTTGGGTTTATGTACCTTCAAGACCCCGAGACCCTGACACTTCCTGGGCAAAGTAGTCATGCGTTCTACCTGCACAGCTGGCGCCTACTCTCTACTCAGTGTATAGTGCATCTCTGTAGCCTGTCTCTCTGTACATGTCCTAGCGGGTATGCTAAGGCCTACTCTGGCTATGTCACCTTATACAACTTCGTAAAGATTTCCAAGCAGACATTGCCTTCTGACGCCGCATAATGCCCCCGCAAAATGCCAAAGCCAAGGTCAGGAAATGCCTGAAACCTGCACCACTCCATTTCAGACCTGAATGGGCGCTTGGTTCCTTTGTCCATTCGATGGTGCGTGCTTGGCGGATCCTGAAATTACGGGAGTGCCAACGCGGAAGAACTTGCGAAATTTGTAAGAGGAACACCCCAACCGTTTGCCGGTATAGTTGTCTCGATCACCTGCTTAGCCCTGTATATCAAGCTTACACCTTGGTGCGGGGTGCTCCGATGTGTTGATTTGGCAGTCCGCCAGAGGGGAAACGATCGATAGTCGGTACTCCTGCTGGCTGATGACTCTTTCGGCAGTCATGTGGGCCTGGCGAGGGCCATGGGGTCTTCAGACCCTAATCCTCGTTACTATGAGGGTCGAAGTTAGCCATCTTATTCCGAAGCGTTCCTTTGTGCGTGCATGGTGTGTAAAAATACCCCAAATATCTTAGGGTTCCTTTTGCATGCTTATATTTACGATATATGGCCCAGCATCCTATTCAAACCATTCGAGCTCAGGGGGCTTGAAAAGGGGATTGGCAAGGGTTGTATAGGGGGTTTTCCAGTCGCTCTACACGGGTTTTGGGGTGCTTCAGGCTTTGGAATTGATGAGAGTACCCTAAAGCCTGAAACCTCAAACATACTACTTGTTACAGCCCTTACTAGTGCCGGATAGAACCCTTATACCCGAATCACAAGGCGTAGACCTGTGAGCCCTGCAACCAAAACCCCGGTTTTAGGGTTTGGAGTTTTGGGTTTGGGGGTCCCTGTCCCTTCATTGCGGGGGCTTAGGGTCTCGTGATTGCTGCTCAGGGTCCCTAATGCGGTTTAAGAGTTTAGCGTTTAGGGCTAGAGTTTACCTTAACCCTGAATAACCTACCTCTTTAAGGTTCCTTATTATGACCTCTTTCAGGTTCCTTATTATGATTTCCTTATATGAGTTCTTAAAAAGGTAGGTTACTCGGGGTTAAGGTAGGTGCCTGGGGTTGAGAGTGTAGGGCTTGAGGTCGAAGGTTCGTTGCAGAAGTCGGGGGTTTAGAGGTAAACTTACCTTTGGTTAGTAGGGAATGGAGGAATGGGGTAGGGTTTAGGGTTTAGGGTTTAGGAATGGAGGAATGGGGTACAATTGTAACTACTATTACTACCATTCTTCCATTCCCTACTAACCGAAGGTAGGTAAAGAGCTTAAAAAGGTACGACTTTAGAATTCATACACATGGGTGGTTGTCAAAATTATGGTCCCTTTTTGGGAACCCTAAATGTTAGGTGCCGTATTATAATAAGGGACCCTAGTATTGACAACCACTCAGATAGTAGAATCCCTGCTACATGCACCACCCTGGAATAAAGTGCCTCCAAGTCTCCTTGAAGGCTCCTTGTAAAGCCCGGCTGTATTAGAAGGTGGGTTCCTTGATTTAGAATTTCCGGTTTAGGGTTTAGGGGTTTAGGGTTTAAGGGGTTAAGGGGTTTAGGGGTTTAGGGGTTTAGGGGTTTAGGGTTTAGAGTTTCCGGGCGCTCAAGGCCCTCGCAGGCCCATGTTGCTGTTTGGGGTGGACCTGCTGCCAACGCTGTCGGCGGCGACTGCAGCAAGCTGGATGCGCGATCCGTTCGCAACTTCTGGATTGCAGCGAACTTAAACCCTAAACCCACAAACCCGTCAAGAAGCCCTAAAGCCGGTACTTAACCCAACATCCCAAGCCTCGTGATCCAAACTCCAAGACCTATAAAAGCCGTTGAGTGCGTTGTATGCAGAACTCGTATACAACATGCCAGCCCCAACAATCTAATTCATCGTACACCTTACGGCCTAGACGGCCTAGACGTTAGGCAGCAATACACAAAAAAGATGGTTTAGGCCGGTTTAGGACCTTGACTACGGGGGTTTCACGAAGGGTAGGTTCTTGATCGCATGCAACCGCTGTTGTCACCACCCCTGGGTGTTGTTGCCCACATTTGGCCATTTGGGCCGCTGTGCTTAAACATAGGGCGACGGCCATCCAGTTCTCCTGCTTTAACTTTAGGGTTTAGGGTTTAAGTTTAGGGCCAGTAACCAGGACGCCAGCAATTGACAGGGTTTAGGGTTGGGGCTTGGGGCCGATACCCAGGATGCCAGCAATTGACAGGGTAGTGGTACGAACATCCTCCCCTGCTCGCAAAACCCAACTTCCTATTCGTTCAATGTCTGTGCTTACCCAGGTTTCTTGAGAGGTCGAGTAGAGCTGTGCAGCCTTGGGCACGACCAAGCCTTCTAGGACTCCGCCCCTTAAGATTGCTGTCTAGAAGAAAGTCAGACTTGGAATCCCCGGCCCTAAACCGGTATGGGCAGGATCCAGGCGTGGTCGTGTTTTGTGGGCCACGAGCTTTAAAACCATTCGAAGCCGGAAAGCCAATGTAGACTTAGGAAATACGTGCAGCCCCAAACCCCTCAGTGAAGGA
The DNA here is from genome assembly GCA_003297005.1 of Symbiodinium sp. clade A Y106. Taxonomy (NCBI): domain Eukaryota; class Dinophyceae; order Suessiales; family Symbiodiniaceae; genus Symbiodinium; species Symbiodinium sp. clade A. Next base: position 52,214 of record BGNK01000212.1, read on the forward strand.
ACCCCGAAACCCTAAACCCCAAGAGTCCCTTAATTAAAGGAACCCCGAAAACCTAAACCCCAGGACCCCAGGTGAATAGCTTTCCCACTAGTACCCTTTAACCCTCTTTCTCTTTGGTTATGAAAAAACCAAATAGTAGGAACAACAGCACCCTGATGATTAAAAGGTCTGCTGGGGAACCCAGCTGAAGAAGCTGGATAAGCCTCATAAATTCATCAATTTCGAGGGAACCCTTTATAGATTGTAGTCTAAAGTCGCCAGCCAAGTCCCCAAGTCCCTAAAGCCTCACAGCTCTAGTGCGCGATGAAGCGGGAGCGCCCGGATGGTCTCGTTCTAGATGCGTCTGCGCTTGCCTGTCCTCGTCTAGGCCAAGTTGACAAGCTTCTGTGGCCTCTTCGTTGTACAGCGCATCGGCCGGGTAGGAGGTGCTCAAGCCAGAGGGCTTCCGGTGTGGATTGAGAGTTTGATAATATCGATCCAAAAATACATAAATTTATATATATATATATATGCCGTAAATAGTCAAGTTACAGATGTGCCCCAAACAGCTTGTCTGTAGTTTCATTTTCTTTCTTCCATTCGAATATACAATCTTGACTGAATATTCCTGCTTTTGGGGATTAGTGCGGTTCGATTGTCGTAGGTGGTGTTTCTTGACTTCACGCCGTACTCAGTGTCAGTGGCTCGATGGCTGCAGCACACCAGCCCTACTTTACAGGCCATGCGGCAGCTTAGGTGGCAAGCGCGGGCACTTACAGGCATGACTTCTTCTGCAGAGCCTGGGTAGCCCTTCGCAGCCCATTAAGCCCTAAAGCCTAGACCCTAAGCCCTAGAACGTAAATCTCCAAGTAGCCCGCAAAAGCCTGAACCCTGGGATTTAGGTTTTCTGTCTTTGGGGCTTGGGGTTCAAGAGTACAGGTTGCAAGAATCAGGGTTAGGGTTTTGTGGCTCGAGAAGTTTAGTAGCTTTAGGACTTTTAGTGGGGTTTTGCAGAATGTTTGTAGCATGGCCTTTCGGTTCTGCAGTGGTACCCATAAGCCCCATTTTGGGATGTTTAGAGTTCTGTGAGCGGTCTTGTTGTAGCACGCTTAGGGTTTAGGGTTTAGGGTAGTAAGTCCACTTGCGGTTTCACAAAATCCCGGCAGACTCCAAACTCGATGATGTCAGTATACTCGTTGGGTTGCGGTTGTCGGGCTATTCGCTTCGCAACAACTCGTCATAGACTCAGACTTCGTCGCATTGCAGGGGCGTGCGAAAGGTCCGTCCGACTGTTTCGGGCTTGGCATTGGGGTCTGAATAAGTTGCAGTGATATCGCCTTCTCATACAGTCCCGGTTTGGTTGAGGTATGTATCTCGTAGCCAAAGCCCAACCCTAGACCCCAAACCATCCTAAATTTCTAAATCCTAGTCTGATTATTAAGGCCCTATACAACCTCTAAGAGCGCCCTTGCAACAGCTCCACCAAGAACTCTATTCTCATTGGCCTTTAAAATATGCAGAGGATCCATGTTCATATGCATGTAAATAGAAGCCTGAATATCGGCCATAATCTTCTTCCCAAGGAGAATCCTTTTCCCGTAACTCCTATATTGCATGTCGCATTGAGTCTTCAACCTAGAAAGCCCCAATATCTCTGATGAGCATTTCTTAGATAATGTCGGGTTTGGGGCATGTCAGAACCTACTGAACACGATCCACCGACAGCCCTTCCCCTCTAAAGCACCATAAAATCCTTATGGCAAATCCAATGGAGCCCTCTTAGGACCCCGTTGCAAACCTTGTTCCATCTTATTCTTGCCATTAGGCCCCCTGGAGTACCGCCGGTTGATGTCCCTAAAGCCCTTAACCTTGACACCCTTAAGCACAAAACCACTAAACCCTAAACCCTAAACCCTAAACCATAAACCCTAAACTAAACCCTAAACCATGACAGCTGTAAACAGAAAAACTCAAAGCCCGAAAGCTCCAAGCCCAGAAAACCCGAGAAGCCCGCGCCGAAGCCCCATAAAACTTCAAGAAGCCCGAGAAAGCCACGTTTAGGGTTCAGGGTTCAGGGTTAAGGGTTCAGGGTTTAGGGTTTGCGGTTTAGGGTTTAGGGTTCAGGGTTTAGGGTTTAGGGTTCAGGGTTCAGGGTTTAGTTAGGGTTCAGGGTTTAGGGTTTCGGGTTCAGGGTTTAGTTAGGGTTCAGGGTTTAGGGTTTAGGGTTTGGGGTCCGCGCAGCCTCATGCCCTTCAGACTCTAAGTGTAACCCTAAAGCCTAACCCAGCAAGTCTCTTGTCTGAGGCTCCGATGCCGGCTGCTGCAATGAGCCTGCCTCTCACACCGGGCTGTTAATTAGTTATACTTAGAGGATCATGGGACTTAGTAACTGGGGTTATAATTATGGTAACTACACTTATAACCCCACTTAGGGTACTTATAACCGTGCTTACTAAGTCCCATGATCCTCCAAGTAAGCTGTGTGATTATTGTCAACCAGTTGTAGTTGCGGGCGTCATTGGTATCGTCTAAATTGCTATTTCTAGCATTGTCACTACGAGTAGCCCTCTTGTCGGTTCTCGGCCTCATACAACGCTACAAACCATGAGCTTTCCCAGTCAATCCATCAACTTTAGGAGAATCCCATAACCCTGAACCCTAAACCCTGAACCCTAAACCCTAGACCCTAATACCTAAACCCTAAACCCTAAACCCTAAGCCCTGGACCTGCTCGGAGCCCCTCGCCGCACATGCGGAATCCGCAGGACATGGACGAAGAAGGCGACCTACGGTTGATGGACAAAATCCCGCATGACCCATAATAAGGAATATACCATAATTCCCATAGTTTAGGGTCCTTAGGGTCATGCAGGATTTTGTCCATCAACAGTACCCACCCTCTCGCCGCTTCCGCTTCCGCAGGACCCGGAGGAAAGTTCAGCAGCAGTGGACCCGAGTCGCGCGTTTTAAGACTGGTTCGTCAGGCGCAGGAAGAACGGATTCAGCGGGCACGCGACGCCCGTGTCGCCTTTCGCTTAGCCAAGGGCAGCGGCGGCAAGGACGGCGGCAAGGGCAAGATGGCCAGAAATCCTGGTCATATCACAGGGTTGCAGGAGATGAGATTCCTTGAGCCACTGTCTTTGAAACCGCTTCCCATGTTGTTGTTGCGTCGGCGTGCACTCCTCACCTCAACAGACTACTAGCCTGAGCCGAATATGCTTGGCCATCTCCCTAAGCCCTAACACCGAAACTCCAGGTTTACATTAACGGGGTCTATAGGGTTACTATAAGGGATCTATAAGGGTACTATAAGGGTTTTGAAGGGTTTACATAGCTAAACCCTTAAGAATGTCGTGAGAAGCAACGACGAAGGCTTGAAAAACAACCTGGCCAAGGACATCATTAAAATCCCCAGAAAGCCTGGTGAACAGTGAGGGTTTATCGTCTAGGGGGTTAGGAGCCGTATAACCCCTAAACCCTAGACCCTAAACCCTAACCCCTAAACTCAAAACCCTAAACCCTAAACTCAAAACCCTAAACTCAAAACGCTAAACTCAAAACCCTAAACCCTAAACCCTAAACTCAAAACCCTAAACCCTAAACTCAAAACCCTAAACTCAAAACGCTAAACTCAAAACCCTAAACCCTAAACCCTAAACTCAAAACCCTAAACCCTAAACTCAAAACGCTAAACTCAAAACGCTAAACTCAAAACCCTAAACCCTAAACCCTAAACTCAAAACCCTAAACCCTTAACCCCGAAACCCCTCAGTCGCATGGTTTTAGGGTTTCTGCACCGACCCTTTCAACCCGGGGCCGCGGGTTGCGCCCGAGGCAAAAGGATCTGGGGAACAAGGCGCCGCTGCCCGATGGGGCTGGTCTCTAGGGTTTAGGGTTTAGGGGTTTAGGGGTTTAGGGTTTAGGGCTCAGGGGGTTTGGTGTTTACGGGTTAGGGGGTTAGAGGTTAGGGTTTAGGGTTTAGGGTCCAGGGTATAGTATGGAGATCTGAGTACCTTGTACAAGTATACCTGATGGTGCCAATAGTACACCTTTTCCAATCATTCATGCCGCTACACTGACTGCGGTTTGGGACTGATGGGTTGAGAGCTTGCTCGACAGCATCTAGGCTAGGATAGGTTTTTAGGGAATTCGCTTGCTTGTGTTCTGCTCCGATCCCAGCAGATGTCCGCAACTCAGGCTCTGTGATACCTTCGAGGAAGAAGCGCCACCAGTCGCGCTAAACTGTGTGCTTGCATAGAAGGTTTGGAGGCACCCTAAACCCTATAAATCCTAAACACCTGTGCAGGCAGAGCTGCTACATACGGCCAGCTTCAGGGCTAGTGACTAGTATGTGCAGTTTGAGGGTCCGGAGCCCGCCTTTGACGTTTGACGTTTAGGGTTATCGAACCCTCACGAAGCCCTTGTAGAGCCCTTACTTGGAGGTTCATGGGACTTAGTAAGTAAGGTTATAAGTACCCTAAGTGGGATTATAAGTAATTATAAGTAGAGTTACCTTAATTATAACCCTAGTTACTAAGTCCCATGATCCTCTAAGTACAGGAACCTCCAGAACAACTCTTGAATAGCTCTCAACCTCAGCCCGCAGACCCCAAACCCCTTAATGCCAACGGTCTGAAGGCCCAATAAAAGCTTGAAAGCCATGGGTTAGCAAACTATGAACCCAACCCTACACGGTTCAGGGCTTAGGGTTACTAACCCTAAACCCAACCCTACGCACATTTTGTCATCGTAAGCCTTCTAGCACCTTCTTCCCGACACCTCAAAACCCTTCTGGTGCCACTCTTAAACGAAGGAAGCTTTGCAGGAGGGCAATCCACGCCGCCAAAGCAAAGCTGGCAGAGGGCCCGGGCAAGCCATCCTCAGCAACAGCACGCAGAGCCATGATCCATCAGTATGCAAAAGAAATGGCCTCAGCTGCTGTTCTGGCAAAGCTGGCAAAGCTGCGTGCCAAAAGCAAGGCATCCTTGCTGGGACGTTGTTGTACAAGTACTGTTGGGCTTGACCTGTGCTGCAGGAGTTGCAGTCTGGACACCTGATTGCAGAAATTTCGCGAGCTGGTAACAGACTGGAAACGATGCAGGAGGCCTTCGAAATCTTTGAGGCTGGGGGTGGAGTCGCTTCAAAAGGAGTCAGAGACCCCCCATCTGCCGGCACATACGGATATTTGGGAGGAGAATGTCGTCCAAAGTCAGGACTACACGATTGAACGTAAGCCTAGCCCTAAACCCTACGCCCTGAATCCTAAACCCTACACCCCTCTAGATCCCCTAAAGGAACCCTTATAGCTCCTTTAAAGGAACCCTACACCCCAAAGCCCAAGCCGTCAAAAAGCCCTAAAGCAGGTGATACCGATGACGCAAACCTTGGAGGGCCGGTCCACGCGCGAGGACCTGGGACTCGAGGGCTTATTTTGGGGCCCTACATAGTTATTACGAACGGTTTAGGGCGAGGGTTTAGGCTTAGGGTTTCGGGGTTCCTTATGATAATTATAACAAGCCCCATGGGGCTTATAGGGTTTAGGGTTCAGGGGCCTAAATAATTACGAATGCTATTTTAGAAGAGGTTCCTAACAGATAATTACGCAGAAATACAAGTAGGAAAGCAGCGCTTTGGGATTGGAAGGCTTGGGAGAGTAGGGCTTTGGGGTTCATAAATCCCGACCCCTAAACCCTAGACCCGAAAACCACAAACCCAAAACCTCAAGCCCTCCAACCCGAAACCGTAAACCCGAAAAGCATGATCTTGGGGGTGTCTTCCCCTGCCGCTGTGTTCTTCCAGATGCTTGCAGGTTTCCGCCTGCACCACCATTGGCACTTGGAGCTACAGATGCTTTGAGCTGCAGGTTCAGCCAGGGCCATCGGTGTCCTGTTTTGGTTTTGGGTGAAGATGACCCAGGATCTGGCATCAGGAAGATAAAGCGCAGCAAAAACGGATGCGCAAGAGGGAGCGAGGGCTCGAAGAGATGAAGGCAAGTGCCAAGATGAGAAGGAAGAAGATCGCAGAGGGGGCAGCCCTCTGGTATCTCTCACCTATCGAAAGTCATAGTGGTCATCGCGCTTCTGGATGTTGTTGACCATGTTAACTTCTGTCCACTCGTAGCATTGACCGTCAATTGACAGCCTTTGGTTGGACGCCCTTTGCATGTACTATAAGGGCCTAAATAATTACCACAACTGTTTTGGGGCTTCCTTATTATGAGTATATATAGTATACGATAGACCCTGCAAGTACCTGAACAGGTGACCCTAAACTATGAACCCTCAACAGGGGACTCCCCAGCAGGAGACGTTGTCGAATGGCGCCGTCTACGTCGGCCAATGGAAGGGCAGCTCCCGTGATGGTCCCCGGGCGACGACTGGAATTCCGCCTTCCCTGAAGCCTAAATAACCTAACGGACAGTTTTGAAGGGTTTCTCATTATGATTTCCGTATATAACTCGTTGATTTTTTTGCGATCGCGGATTACGGGGATCAAAGTTTAGGGCTGGGGTTGAGGCAACGCGGGCCCCTTCCGCGAGCCCCTTTTGCAGAGCAAACCGCCGATGGAACTCCGAGTTATGAAGCCATACAGTACGAAGTAGAAGCCCGGTGCATACCATCCAGCCATACCTAAGCCCTGAGCCCTAGATCACGCTATCCTGAACCCGCCCAATAGTGCTTGCGAAGGCTACGGCAAGCAGGCCATACACCGGTGCATTTGGACTTGACTGGTTAGGGGGTTCATGTTGCTGTCAGAGATCATTTTGTCAGGGTTCTGCAAGGCCTTGGGGTTTGCACTTTGGGGGTTTTAGGGGTTCAGGGTTGAGGTGTTTAGGGTTTCCGGCCATTGTGTTTGAGGGTTTCAGACTTGATTGCCTTCAGCACCATTCCATGGCAATGCTCTAGGTAGCAGCCTGGGAAGCTTGCTAATGTCCCTCCTGACGGTGCTGACAGAGTATGTGTATAGATAGCTTTGCCACCCTAAACCCTATAATTTCCTTCACCTCAAATCCTAAACTTCCAAACCCTCAAACCCTCAAACCCTAAACCCTAAACCCAAACCTCAAATCCTAAACTTCCAAACCCTCAAACCCTAAACCCTAAACCCAAACCTCAAATCCTAAACTCTCAAACCCTCAAACTCTAAACCCTAAACCCAAACCTCAAATCCTAAACTCTCAAACCCTCAAACCCTCAAACTCTAAACCCTAAACCCAAACCTCAAATCCTAAACTCTCAAACCCTCACACTCTAAACCCTAAACCCAAACCTCAAATCCTGAACTCCCAAACCTTCAAACTCTAGACCCTCAACTTTAAGGCCTCCCCCAGTCGCAAGGCAGTGCTTCAGTGTTCATGGGCTGGCGGTGGAAGATTTTTCCGAGGTTTGAGGTTAGGGTGTATAAGGGTTCTTATAAGGGATCTATAAGGGATCTATAGGGTTTGGGGTTTAGGGATTTTGAGGTTTTGGCTTTACGGTTTATAAGGGTGTACAGGGTTTTAGAGTTTAGGGCTTGTTTGGATTTGGATTTGGCCTGCCCAATACGGAAGCTTGTTCAGGGGTCTCTGCAACGGGGCATTCTTTGTTAATGGTCTTGTAAGGCCTTAACGGTTGCAGTGCTCGTCCTTACGGTTCCTGCATGTTATACTGGAATATACCCCCAAGCCCTCGTTCAATTATTGAGGCTCGATATTTTTGATCCCAGAAGTTCGATCGCTGATGCGTGTCGTCTGTGTATCTGAGCCTGCAGGTCAGGCGAGTGTTTGATGCTGACTCATCGAGGCGATCCTTGGATTGCTGCCGAGGGTACTTTGGTCGGAGGAGCAGTTCATCGTTTAGGGTTTAGGGGTTTAGGGTTTAGGGTTTAGGATCGTTCGCCAGCAGGTCTTCCGCAAGGAAGAAGACCCCTGCACTGCATGTTGGCACAAGCGGGAGATCAATCCGGATGGTACAATACAGGCCTAAATAATTACCAATACGATCTTGGGGGTTCCTTGTCATATTTAGAGTATAATGAGCCCCAAAACCCCATTCCTATTCTTAAGGCCCCTACAGTAGTCAAACGGGGTGGGATGCGGACCCTCGCTGGGGCTCCGAGCTCAATGATGAGACGAGGTTGCCTCAAGTTCTGCCAGCGAGCATCGTCTCGCCAGCTGTACGAGCAGTATGGCTTCCGGTACAGAAGTCAAATTAATGTAAACACCTGATTGAGGAACCCTAAACCCTAAACCCCTAAACCCCTAAACCCTAAACCCCTAAACCCTAAACCCTAAACCCCGAAACCCTAAACCCCTAAACCCTAAGCCCCTAAACCCTAAACCTCTAAACCCTAAACCACTCCCTTTAATTAAGGGCCATAAGATTAGGATCTCCATGGTTAGAATCCCTGTTTAAAGCATGGGGGTTGGTTGTTCAGGGGTCTGCATGACTGACTCACTGCCTCACCTCCCGACCCGAAATCCTAAACCCGAAAACCCGCAACCCAAATCCGAAACCACCCTAAACCCTAAACCTTATACTACCATTTGCTTAAGGGCCCCCAAAAAATGAAAAATAATAATCCCTATGGTACCCTTATACGGGATTATTTTTTTTAATTTTTTTGGGGGCCCTTAAGCAAATGGTAGTATACCGCGAACCCCAAAGCCCTGAGCGCATAAGGCCTGGTTCTGTTGCGGTTGGGGTGTCTGCAATCCGCACAAGACTTCGAAGCCCGAAACCCCCAAACCCTACAGTGAACCCCAGAAAGTTGGAACATCGATTTAGGATGATTCATGCTGGGATTCCCTTTACTTTACTTTAAGGGCATGAGGCTACTGATGTTCCAGCTTTCTGGCTTCTGCTATAAACAGAATCCCAAGCCCAGAGCCCTTGTCAACCCCGAACCGAACCCTTTGTGATTTATATGACCTCTCACAACCTCATGCAGTCCCCTAAACCCTAAACCCTAAACCCTAAACCGAAGTCCCAAAAACGAGCCCAAGAGAAGCGCCATCGCGACCAGACATGGCCGGACGGGGCATGCTACGAAGGCACCTTCGTGGATAACAAGGCCCCAGGGGGCTTTTGGGGTTGAGGGTTTGGGTTTAGGGTTTAGGGTTTAGGGTTTAAGGACCCACCGTAACCCTAAACCCTCAACCACCCGAAGCCCCTAAACCTAGGCTGCACAAGAAGTCCCAGGATTTTTCCTTTTTGGATTGCACCTGTTGCGAAGGTCGGGGGTTGGGGTGGGGGAGTGGGAAGTGGTAACGATTCTGTGATCGGAAAATAAGGGCCCTGCGAAGGTACAACATTTGGGGTTTGATGTCTGTTCTGGGATTTATATAAGGAAAGACGTCTATGGTCTAGGTTCTGGGATGTAGGGTTTAGGTTCACGGTTTGGGGAGTTCTTTATATGAGCCTACCAACACCTTCCAAGTGCGCTTGGAAGTCGAGGCTCCTATAAAGACTTCCCAAATCAGCATCTCATGAACTGTTCTGAGTTTCTTATATGAGTCCTTACAAAGGTAGGTTGTTTGGGGTTAGCGTAAGCCCTGAACGATCTTGAAGTTTCTGGAGCTAGTTTTCGAAACTGCCCGGCACCAAACCCTGCAGTGCCCTTCAGGGTACGTACGCTGATGGGTTTCATGAGTGCGGAGGCCGGAAAAACCTTTAGAATCCTCAAATGCCCTAACCTCTAAGCACCCTGAGAGTCCTAAAGACCAAGCCTTAAATTGCCTGGACCCCGCAACACTTTCCTTTTCAGGGATCCTTATTTTGATTTCCTTATGTAAGTCCGAAAGGGTAGGTTATTTGATGCCCCCGGTAAACCCTAAACCCGCCCATCCTTTTTCAACAACCCCGCATCACCGAACCCCGGGCGTCGTGACGCTGCTAGCCTGTAGGCTCAGCGCCTATATTTGGGTTTAGGTTTTCCGGTTTGAGGGGGGGTTTAGGCTTTAGGGTGTAAGGTTTTTGGGCTTCGGATTTACATAGTCCTAAACCCTAAACCCCTAAACCCCTAAAACCCTAAACCCTAGACCCTAAACCCTGAACTCCCTAAACCCAAAGTTGAGGGTTTACCGTTCCAAAGCCCGAATCCCGGTGTCCCCAAAGCCCCGAACTCCTCGCACCCGTGCTCTCGCCAGAAGCCCTGAGATTCCATGTGCCCAAATAGGGTTCCTTTAAGGGCTCCTATAAGGGATCCTAGGGTTCCTAGTCTAGAAGGGTACCATAAGGGTTTAGGGTTTAGGGTTTAAGGGTCCATGTGCCCAAGCAGTATATACTTTTGGCCCTAAAGTACTCCCTATATATAAGTAGATTGGGGCCAAAGTATATACTATTTGGGTACATGGACCCTTAGAGAAGCTGCATCTAGACAAGTGTACATATGCGTGGCTATATACAAATATTTCTACATAGGTTGCAGGAAATACACATTTATACAAGACACACACACACACTCTTATGTATATGCACACACACACAGAGGTAATACCAACGAAAACTCTCAACACAAGGCTGCGGGCTACGGCAAGTTCGTGCATGCAGATGGCGACATCTACGAGGCGACTGTTGGCTTGTCTTGGGGGAGTCTTTTGGGTTTGGGGTTCAGGGCCGCGTCTCAGGGGGCTGGATGAATCTAGGTCGGAAAATCCCACATGAAGTCCTTATATAAGGGATCTCATGGATTCGCATCTCCTAAACCCTACAAACCGTAAGGGGATCCTCAATCCTACCTATCTTCATCCTACCTCTTGATGCCTCCGAGAGTCGTAAGGGTGACGCTGACCCATTGTATCGGTTCAAGGCTTCACGCGTTTGGTTGTTTGTAGGGTTCAAGGTATGGCTAAAAGGGTTCATGGCTTCAGGTAACTCCGGGTAAGTTTACTCGGACCGTCAGGGAAGCATCCCAAGATGAAGTCGTAAACCCTGAGCGCAGAAATCAAGAATCTAAACCCTGCACCGCAAGCGGGGCCCTGTGCAACCCAAGGAAAGCCTCGAAAACACCTGACCCATGCTTTGATTAGGGTTTTGGGGCTTAGAGTTAAGGGAGCTTAGGGCCTAAGTTAAGGGTTTTTTTGGCTTAGGGCTTAAGGGTTTAGGGGTTAAGGGTTTAAGGGTTAGGAGCTTTAGGTTTAGGGTTTAGGCTTACAGCAAAATGCAAAACCCGGCTGCTGTCGCAGGGTGAATGGCAAGATGACAAAGCTCATGGTCATGGCAGGCAAGGCAAGAAACAGCTTGAGGGCAAAGCTTGATTTATGGGTTTCTACAGGGGTTGTATAGGTTTCGATACGGGTTGAAGAAGGTTTAGGGTTTTAGGGTTGTATGTTTTACAATTTTGGTGTTTATGGCTTAGACTAGAGCTAGGGGTTTACAGTCTCAGGATTCGGGTCTCTGTGTGGCTGCGAGTGTCTCAGGGTGTTTAGGGTAAAGACACGTATGGGGTTTGGTTTGGCTCTACCCAGGAGGTTTAGTAATTAATATAGGGGCTTAAATGACTACCATTACTGTTTGGAGGTTCCTTATTACATATTTATAGTATAACATACCACCCCAAACCGTATTCTAATTATTAAAGCCCCTGTATGGCAGAGTTTATTGCTTGGGACAAGAGGCTTACTTAGAGGATCATGGGACTTAGTAAATAGGGTTATAATTGAGGTAACTGTACTTATAATTACTTATAACCCCACTTAGGGTACTTATAACCGTACTTACTAAGTCCCATGATCCTCCAAGTAGGATCTGGTTTATGATTTAGGAGGGCTTCGGGGGCTTTGCTGTGCCGTCTTGCTCTAGGCTCTCTGCCTTCAGACTTGAGTGCTAGGGATACCCTAAACTCTCAACGGTACGTGGGCCCTGAAGTATCTCCCATTCTATGGTGATTCTCTTTCAGGTGCTCTATTTCCAAAACAAGTGGGTCTTTGTAGGGCCCATATCTACGTTTATTTCCCTCCCAATACTGAGGGTCCGTAAACTCTACTGGCTAGTCCCATGATGGTCTAGGTCCAAGTACCAATACTCATATACATTCCCCTAAGTACACATTCCTAGCTAGTTTTGAATTACTGTGGGCCCTGAGTGTAAGCCCTACACCGGGAACCCTGCACTAAGGTACCAGCACATAGACGGCTCCACTTACGAAGGTGAGTGGGTCGCTGACAAACAGTCGGGCAGCTCAGAGCCTCGCGGTTTTCGGAGGGAGCCCAGGCCACTAGGGCTTAGCCACAAGTACCTCAATTGGGTTTAGGGTTTAGGGTTTAGGGTTTAGGTATAAGTGCCTCAATTGGGAATTTGAGTTATTGTCGGAGCATTCGGTTTATGTCTCAGGGGATTGATTTTGAGGCCTCTCGGCTGCGCAGCCGTCGGAGAAGTAGAGTTCCCGAATTTGCAACCTAGCTACGATTTTTTCGGGTCTGGTTTCAGGCTCAGGGTTCCGAGCGCCCCATTGACTAAGGAAGATACGCCCCTCAGAGCCTTCAAACAGTGGAGGGATCTTTGAGGGGCATAATTATCTTGGTAGGTATGCAGTGAGCCCTAAACTTCAACCTGAGGACCCTAAAACCTAAAGCCCGAAATCCGAAGCCCTAAACCTCATCCCAACCCTAAACCCCAAACCCGAAGCCTAAAGCCCCAAAGCTGAAAACCCTCAGCCGTAAACCCCTACAGCTCCCTTACAGGAACCCTTAAACGAAGCTGTAAAAGGAGCTCTTCGAGGAACCCTTAAAGGAACACCAAAAGGAGCCCTGAAAGGAACCCTAAACCCTAAAAGGAGCCCTTAAAGGAACCCTAAACCCTAAACCCCAAAAGGAGCCCTTAAAAAGGAACCCTAAACCCTAAACCCTAAAAGGAGCCCTTACAAAGGAACACTGAAGCTCCTACCCTACAGCCATCTGCCGCGGGCTCTCAGCGCAAGCCGCTCTCGGGGCCTTCTTTGAGGAAGCCCTGTAGACCCAGGAAAAGGCCGATCCCGGAGACTCCAAAACCTCTTTTTGTAAGGAATATACCTTTTCTGGGTTACTTAGAGGGTTCCTTAAAGGGATCTATAAGGGTTCAATAAGGGAACTAAGGAATATACCTTAAATTTTAATAGGATCCCTAAAATGATTTAAGGTGTTTTCCTTAGTTAAGGGGTTTTGGAGCCTCTGGGATTGCGGCTTGGGAGTTGGCAGGGGGTTGGGTGGGTTTCGGGGTTTATAGGGTTTAAGGATTTAGGGATTTAGATTTAAAACTTAGTGTTTCGTGCTTAGGGTTTTAGGTTTGGGGTTTAGTGTTTAGGGCTTATGGTCTTAAGTGTTAGGGTCTACTTAGAGGATCATGGGACTTAGTAACTAGGGTTATAATTAAGGTAACTACACTTATAACCCCACTTAGGGTACTTATAACCTTACTTACTAAGTCCCATGATCCTCCAAGTAGGGTTCAGAGTTTGGAAAGGACCCAATAATTAGGTACTTAGGTTTAGGATAGTAGTTATGTAGCTTAATATTTAGGAGAGTATATGATTATTAGGTACTTGGACCCTTAGGGTTAGAGTCTAGGGTTCAGAGTTTGGAAAGAAGGCTAGCGATGTTCGGCCTGGGTGGATGTTTTTATTTGGGGGTTGATCAAAATTATGGGCCCCTTTTGGTCCCCTAGACTATACAGACCCCAAAAGGGCCCATAATTTTGATCAACCCCCATTTGCATTTCGTGACGGGCGGCGGGGGGAGGGGGGGGGGGTTGTTTTGCTGGTAGGGGGTCCGTAAAGACGAAATGAACCCTAAAAGGGCTTAAGGTTCATAGACCATATAGGGATTTATAGTATAAGGGTATAGGGCCATTTCTTTTAAGGGTCTTTTCGTCCTTAAGGGTTGGGTAGCCCAGACTAGTCGGTCCGGAATGAACACCCCTCCATAGATCCCAAGCTTCAAAGGCCTGCTGCTAGACTGTAAAGCCCAAACGGTTACAGATTCTTAGAATTCTGGCATTTAGAAACCCTTAATAATTGGGGGCCTAGCCGCACTCCGAGGAGTACGAACAAACCCCGAACCCCCAAGTCCGGCCTCCTCCCCCGACACCCGCCAGGCATGGCGTACTCTCGGGTGCTGCTGGCGCTCATCGGAGGTTTCGGAGTGTTGGTTTCACTATTCTTATTGGCCGCAAGCTCAACTTTTCAACTTTTGGGGTTCTTATAACCCAGAGGGTCCATATACACTACCTATGGAATTAGGCCCCCAAAAAACCATCCCTATTTTGGTTTTTGGGACCTAATTCCATAATGGTAGTGTATGTGGGACCCTCTGGGTTATAAGGTAGTCGATTCTGAAAGTTTCAACTTTTATTCCCTTGGGTTTTGGGCCGGGCCAGTGAGTACTTGGCTTTAGGGTTTAACGTGTTCGGTGTTCTGGTGGTTGGGGTTCGCAGTATAGGTGGGATACTGCCCTCACTCAGTAACTGTAGGCATAATATCTATAGTACAGATATACAGGGCCCGCCATAGTAAGTACCCTGTAATGGAGCCCTTCTGGTATTTAACAGTGGGTATTTGAGGAGGTTCGGACCTTTTGTGTGCAGGCTGCAACAAGGCTTGATGCGAGCAGTTAGTCAAGCCTTCGAGTTTCCAGGGTTTCATACAAGGCTTGCTTCGTAGTAGAGTAGGTAGCCTTTCACCTGTTCGGGGCAGTATAATTCCTACATACTCCCTACTTAGAGGATCATGGGACTTAGTAAATAGGGTTATAATTGAGGTAACCGTACTCATAATTACTTATAACCCCACTTAGGGTACTTATAACCGTACTTACTAAGTCCCATGATCCTCCAAGTACGGTTAACCTTTGGTTTCCTTGTGATACTGGACAGCTAGATTTTTGAAAGGCCTGTGGTTGGAAACTGTTGTTTGTAGAGTCCTGATCGGGCCATTATTGGAAGCGGGCTTAGTAAAGGCGCGGTAGGATGTTGATGGCTTTGTATAAGGTTCGTTTCGGTTGAGGATGGCATCTTATATATATATATGTATGTATGTATGTATGTATGTATGTGTGTTTCATTTGTTGTAGAGCTTCTGCTCGTAAGGTTTAGGCCATTAGGGCTTACCTGAACCCCCATAAGCTACCTTTTCAATGGTTCACATACGGCAACCACAGCGCTTAATATGATGGTCGGAATGGTTAACAGTAGTAAGTATCCCCCTATAGGCCTCAATATGGCTAGAATAGTGTTTTGGGGTATGCCACACTATTAACTATAATTGCAGTACGAATGGTATTGTGTTACAGTCCCGGATATAGCTATAGTATAACAATATAGCATACCCTCGGGTGTTGTCTTGTCGAGGCTTCCTGCCTTCAGTCGCGGCTGACATGGCGTCGGCCTGCAATGTGAGCCTAGCCTGTGCCCGGGCGGAATGAATGGCTTCACTTCAGGGTTTTGGTTTTTCGGAGATTAGGGCTTCAGGTTTCAGGGGTTCAGGGTGCCTGGGGGGAATGGTCCCGTGGAACTAAAGCGCCCTGCCAAAACATGGTGAGGGCACTTCTGGCGGCTTGGGAAATCCGTTCACGAATCTCAAGCTTTAAGCATCTCTAAGCAATGAGCCCTACCTCGCCTTAACTCCGTAAACCACAGAGAGCCCTTAGAGGGAATCGTATAGACCCGGCAGAACCCTTCAAGGAATCCCCGCAGCTTGTTTAGGCCTGTAGGACCAGGAGGTTTAGGGGTTGTGCCGAGTTGGCTGGGGAACCCTAAATCCGGAATCCTACACTCCGTAGCCCAAAGCATCATATGGGAGTTTCCGAAAATAGGGGTACCTTATTTTGGGGACCTTATAATAAGGATCCTACTATTTAGGGTACTATATTTTCGGAAACATATGAAGTAGGGTTTACATTACCGTTTTGGTGAGTGTAGATAGGCCTCCTTCTGAATATTGGTCTGAGTGTATATATTGGGTTCTATTATGCGGATACTAGTAATATAAACCATACCCTATATATCCCTAAACCCAGGACCCCTAAACCCTAAACCTAAAGCCTTTACCGGAAGCTCTGAAACACCTGTACTATACTCTTCTTCTCAGTAGCACCTTGCGTGTTTGTTGAGGCGCAGGCTGCCATCTGAAGGGTCATGAGCAGATTAAGCAGGGGGTTTATGAGCTTCATGGACACTTCTCAGTGGGGTCATGAGTTGCTAAATCCCACTTAACCCCCGGCGTATTTAAACGGCCCTCAATCCCTGAACCGTCAGCCTAGACCTTCAATCTTAATTTTAAATTCTCAGGCATCGACGATAGCAATGTGTGGCATGGCTGCAGGGGCAGAAATAGAGCAACCATGCCCCGAAGCGAAGGGCCAAATTGGTTTAGGGGCCTAGGCCGTGCAGCATGGTACCCTAAAAATGCGGAGCCCCAGACCCTAATCTCCCAGAAATTTTGGATTTGTGGGTTTATTGCTGGTTCGAAGCCTGTAACATCCCAGAGGTTACGGGAACCAAGTCTTACTGGGGACGACAAGGACGACGACGACGACCGTGCGACATAAGGGTCTGAACAGCGTGTAGTACTATTCCTTGGAATTCCGTATTGAGTTATGTATCATTCGTAGATTATGCCTGAAAGCCCTATTCCAAGCATTATGGTCCCTGTAGTAGTTCAAAGGTTTCGATTCACAGACCATCAAGCTCCTTGGTCAGTCTTGTGCCGAAATCTAGACAGGGCAATATACCCCAGATGTGTGCTGCACACCTACCTGACTTAGGGGTTTAAGCTTTAGGGCTAAGGACTCATACAAACAGCGTTCCCAAGCTGCTACTTTAGGTCCTGCTCTAGTGTTTCAGGATCGAAGCCCAAATCCCGACCGGATTTCAGACTTCAAACTTAATTCTGCAGCTCCGAAGTGTCAGCCCCAAACCCCAGACCCTGGAAACAAAGGAACTCTAGACCCTAAACGGTTGACCCCTATCCTATCCCTTCCCCTAAACCCCAAACCGCATGCAAGGGCAGAGTGTGAGCGGATGTACACGGCTTGCGGTGACCAGATGATGGCCGTGCACTTAATGTTTCATTTGGGTGTTCCTTGTGAGTCATCCTTCCTTCCAGGAATAGGGGTTTAGGGCTTAGTTTTTTGTTGGTGTTCCTTGTGAGACATCCTTCCTTCCAGGGTTTAGAGGTTTAGGGTTATAGCACAAAATCAAACTGTTATTAGCAATAACAGGTTGGTGAGTGGCATAAGTGGCTTACAGTCATGCGTACATGTAAGCAGGGTTCTTGTTTACCTTACTTTGGGCAGAAGCAGAAAGTGCGGTTACGTTCATAGCGCTTATAGAAGCCTGTTTACTCAGTATGTCCACGGATCCTGTATGACTCTATGCAGTCGCACTCGAAGAAGGTTTGGGAAGTATACAGCGTTAGGCATCAGGTGCAGTCATGTTCGTTTAATCACCACTAGTACTTGTCAGGGGTTTTTTGACGAAGACCCGAAAGCCGCATCTCCTAAACCCCGATCCCCCCCACCCCCAACCATGCCCTAAGCGGCTTCTAAGACCAAGAAGAGTTTGCAGAGCAAGTCACTGCGTCGTCACAAGTTGCGGCGTAACAAGCTGCAGTCGTGCTTGTTCGTTGTTTGAAGCAAACCAGGTCCCGGGACTCCCTGAACGCTCCAGGCGAGGCCTTACTGTAGAGGCCAGCACTGCCCGCTTTCTTGGGTTAAGGTCCGCTGGGACTTAACGATTACGGCGCAGACACCGGCTCTATGTCCCAAAGGTCAGTGGTTTCGGGGTCGGTGGGGTTGGGTGGTATGCAGGCACCGATCTCTTGCGCCGCTGTGACCCATCCGGTCCTGCGGTTACCAGAAGTGAGAAGTCACAGATGCCGAAGAAGATGCACCACTAAACCCTAAACCCTAAACCATAATGCAAGTAATCACAAACTGTAAGTCGTCATGAAGTTTAGGGCTGATCCCAACACCTTATGTCCTAACCTTGAACTCTTGAACCTAATGCCCTAAGAATCCTTAAGACCTTCTGGACCCCTTACTGGGCTTTGGAGTACCATACTTGAATACTTTTTCCTTAAAGGAACCCTTATGAAATAAAAGTTTATACTTTTTTCTCCCTGGTTACTTAAAAGCCCTGCTTATATTGCAGGCTCCTGCTGAAGAAGCCATATAAGCCTAGAATCTCAGATTTTACATCCGCAGCCGGAACAGCCTACAGCCCAGAGCCACTTCTCTATGCTAAAACTCATGGGCTTAGAGTTTTATGGTTTGCAGTGTCCAGCTAGGGTTGGTTGTGTTTTGCACTTGTTTGTTTCTTGTCGCATTACTTTCTGTGCTGTTTTGTCCTTTGATGGTTTCTGTGCCCGGCTGCTTCTGTTCAATTGTTCAGTCGCTCATTGCCTGGTTGCAGTGTTTTTTGGTGTTTTGTGCATGTGTATGTTTTCCTGTTGAAAGACTTAAAACCCCATATGGGTAGTTGTCAAAATTATGGTCCCTTTTCGGGTACTCTATATATTAGGTGACGTATTTTCGTAAGGACCCAAGAAGGGACCATAATTTTGACAGCCACCCATATCCTATAAGCTGAAATCCTTCACCCTCAGCCCTTAACCTTGAACCCTAAACCAGCTAAACCCCAAATGCAAAGCTCTGCACCCCAAAATGGAAAGCACCACCCCTGAACCCTAAGCCAAAAACCCGGAACCAAAACCTTAAACGCCCAATCCCTATAGTATTCTTCAAGTATCACTTACAGGACGCTGCTTAAAGGAACCCTAAACCCCAAACCCCCCAAATCCCCCTAAACCCTGAAACCCCGAAACCCTGAAACCCTAAACTCCAAGCCCTAAATCCCAAACCCTAATCCCTAAACTCGAAAACCCTAAGCCCCTAAAACCTGAACCCTAAAGCCCTAATCCCTAAAACCGAAATTGAAAACGCACGACGCCGAGGTGATGGAGTCCTGCCCGCTCCAGTTTGGCTGCCCTCCATGCCCCTGCGGAGAGGCTTCACCATAACAAGTATACATATATATATGTATATATATATATATATCAAGATATATAAGATATCAGATGTATCAGTTGCAGTCTAGGGTATATCAGGTACGTCAAATGCAGTACGGTACAGGATATGTAACATAGAATATGTAATGTTGAAAGTCCGGCGTCGGCGGGTCCGGTAAGGTTGGGGCTGGTTGTGGGAGTTGTAGTGGTTGCGGTGAAGGCATTGCTGGTGGTGCCGTTTTTGTTTGCTGCGGGTGACTATGTAGTGGGCGGGGCGATGAGATGACGATGAGGATGCTGACGGCAATGTCGATCATCATGATTGTTGCGATGGCGATGATGACGAGAAGCCACTCTTACGGTTATGGTGACTGTCACTGACATCAGTACTGTCACTGTCCTCTGTGATTCCGCCAGCAACAGCCAGAATTGTGACATAGCAGTGCTAATGGCCACTGATGCTCATTATCATGAGCCTCCATATACAATTGCTACTCCCTGTCCTGCCTCTCCGCCTGAGGGTTTTGGCGTTTGGGGTCCAAATTCCAGATTGGAACTCTAGTAAAATTTACCTCAAGCCCGACTCGAACATTAAGGCCAAGACTCTAAACCCCAACCCCCATTCCAACATGAAGGCTAAGTCCAAAGGCACATCACAAGGCCCCGTCGAAGCGAGCTATCTCTGAGCCCCAAACTCCTCAACCCCTCTTGCGCGGTCCATATAACATAACATAATATAGTAACTATTTATACGATATGCTAATATACTATGCATACTGTGTAATATAGGGCGCTGAAGGTTGAAGTAAGCATATCAGGGGCCTCAAAAGGTGGGATGAAGGCAGGTGGGGTAATCCCAAAGTAAGAGTCCTTATATAAGGGATCCTTAATCCTACCTACCTTCATCCCACGTTTTGAGGCCTCCAAGCATAGGGCCTTGATGGAGTCTTCTGGGGTTCCGTAAGGTACAGGAGGTCAGAAAGTTTCCATACTTGTGCTAATAGCGTGGTACTGTTGATGGACAAAATCCTGCATTACCCATTATAAGGAATATACCATAATTCCCATAGTTTAGGGTCCTTAGGGTCATGCAGGATTTTGTCCATCAGCAGTAATACAGGGGTCTTGGATAGTTGGAATGTGGTTTCGAGGTATGTCGTAGCTAGCATACTTGCATAGGCACGATAAGGGAACGGCATTACGAATATCTCTGGTCCTTCTATCAAACCCCACGAACCTCCAAAGCCTTGAGCCCCATGAACAGAAGAAGTTTCTATAGAAGAACATACCGCCGCCCCCCTTAGAACCCGAATCGGGGCCTTAATAATTACCTATACTACTGTGGGGGGCTCCTTACTATCATTATAATATGCCCCCCAACCCTACTTGGAGGATCATGGGACTTAGTAAGTAAGGTTATAAGTACCCAAAGTGGGGTTATAAGTGTAGTTACCTCAATTATAACCCTAGTTACTAAGTCCCATGATCCTCTAAGTAACCCTAAAACCCCTCTTATAGAACCTTTATAGATCCCTTTTGAGGAACCCTTTAAGGAACCCTTAAAGGAGCCCTAGTTACTAAGTCCCATGATCCGCTAAGTAACCCTCGCTAAACCCTTGAGCTCAAAGGCCCAGAGCCGCAAGTCCCCTGGAGTGCGCTTCCCCGGTCTTCGGGTTTACGGTTTAGGTGTTTTGGGTTTATAGGGTTTAGGGTTCAGGGGTTCAGGGGTTAGGGTTTAGGGCTTAGGTGTTTTGGGTTTATAGGGTTTGGGGTTCAGGGGTTCAGGGGTTTAGGGTTTAGGGTTTAGGTTTCGGTTGTTGCTGGTTTCAGGGTCTCCCCGGCCCCGAAGCAACACGTCCTTTTGAAGCACCCGCAGGCCTGCACTGTCGGGGACAATGCAACTGGAGGCACCGGGTGATCTCCCCCTAGAGCCCTAAAAGAAGGCATCGTGAAACAAGCCGATATAGGGACCTTAGGTTTTGAGGGTACATGATACCTCAATGGTAATAAGGAAACCCCAAAGCCCTGTCCAAAGTATTAAGGCCCCCTACATAAAAACGCGAATCCGTAGATCTCAACCGATTAACTCCCGAACCTGAACTAATTAGGTAGGGCTTTGGGACATTTTATATTTGCCCTTAGTGGGCTTAAGAGGATCTTATTTACTAATATTTTTCAAAAGCTTTAACGCCTCGCCTAGTGAAGATCCTAAGCGCCGGCCTCCTCCAGAATAGTAGGGTTCTGATGCGCCTAGTTTGGGACTAGTATACTGGGCTTTGGAGTACCATACTTTAATACTTTTTTTAAAGGAACCTTTATGAAATAAAAGTTTATACTTTTTTCTCCCTGGTTACTTAAAAGCCCAGTATAGGGGCCTTAGTAAAGGGTTTAGGCGTTTAGGGCTTCAGGGGTTTAGGGTTTGGGGTTTAGGGTTTAGGGCTTCAGTATAGGGCCACAATAATTACCTATACTCTTTCGAGGATTGCTTTTTATCGCTATAGTACGATGTACCTCAAAACTCTGTTCTAATTATTAAGGCCCCTATTGATAGCCTCCGTTAATTGTTCAGGCCCCCTGCACTTCTTTATTCAGGTCCTTTACTAAATCCCTAAACCCTAAATCCTAAACCATAAACCCTGCCTGCTTGCCCTGGTCCTGTCTTTAGCATATGCTCACTATGAGCAGGCCTGGATCCCCTGGAGAAAAGGTCACTGTGCTTTAAAAAAAAAACCATAAACCCAAATCTCCACGTCGAAAGGACTTTTGGGATTTCTGTGGAGCTTTAGAAGGCTTGGGTTCCGGTCTTTAGAGTTTAAAGCATGGGGTTTCGGGCTTAGGGTTTAGGGTTTAGGGTTTAGGGTTTAGGGTTTAGGGCTTTAGGGCTTTAGTGCTTTGGGTTTAGGGTTTAGGGTTTAGGGCTTTAGGGCTTTAGTGCTTTGGGTTTAGGGTTTAGGGTTTAGGGCTTTAGGGCTTTAGTGCTTTGGGTTTAGGGTTTAGGGCTAGGTCCGGGAGTCATGCGTAGCATTCGGGGCTAGAGTAGGGCTTTAAGACGGTGTATTTGCTTGGAACCATGAGGAGTATACTCAGGCTCCGTTTTGGATTATCTATATCCGATATCCCATGCCCTTAACCCGTGGACCCAAAACACTTTCAGCGTCTCCTTAAGGGATCTGTAAGCTCATTACAAGTGTTGTATAAGGGATCTTTGACGGTTCTTTCTGGTACGTTTGCTGTAGTGGTTTTGGCCTTTCTACCTGAGGTTCCAAGAACTCTATGTCCTGGGTTTCCATTCTCTTCACACATTCACACTCTTCAAGATTATCGTTCTCTTCGCCCACAAGCAGAAAGAACGACACCGTGCAAGTATGTGAAAGCATGAAGAGAACGGGCAACTGCCCGAACATAAAGATGTTTTTTGCTGGTCCCCAATCTCTTCACACATTCACACTCTTCAAAATTATCGTTCTCTTCAGCCACAGACAGAAAGAACGATTCCGGCTAAGTATGTGAAGAGCTTGAGAGAATGGGAGGGTGACCGCTAGAAGAACACTCCAGCAGAGAAGATGCTCGGTGTTCGTTTGTGGCATGCTCCCAGGGGCTCGTCTTCGACGACGGCGTGCAAAGCGAGCGAGTTCCTTTGCCGATGACAGCCCTGATGCGATATCCCTAGCAGATGGATTCCGACGAGCACCATGAGGCTGCCAGTGTGGCTTTGACTTTGTCTTCTTTGGGATTGCGAGTATTGATTCGCATCTTTGGAAAGGAGCTCGTGGGCGTAGCCGCAGCGCTGCCAGCCCGGCTGCAGCTTCTGCGCCAGCAGGCAAAGGCAGCTGGCGAAGCCTCGCCGGCAGCTCCCAATCTCCAGTTCCGCTGCGTTTTTCTGGAGGCGAGCCAGACCTATCTGGTGTGCTTCGAGGCCGTGAAGTGAAGGGTCGGGTTGTTGCCGGCCACTTGGTACGGTTATGAGGTCGCCACTGACCAGGGTTTACGGGTTTAGGGAAGTTTAGGGTTGACTTGGCTTAGATCCTACATCCTTAGCAGTGTAATTAGGCCCTCTCTTTTCCTTAAAGCGATGAATGTGTTCCCAAGCCTCAAGCAAGAAATTAAAGCCCCACCCTTAACCTCAAAAGCTAAACAACCCTATGAAAGCCTTGCAACACCCCACCAAACCGTATTAAACCAAATCAAACTCTGTATGTACGACTTTGTTCTTAAATCAACCCCAACTATCCCTGCAGAACCCAAGGCCCTAGGCCCTTCAGGCTGGATAGGTCCAAATAAATGCTAAGACCCGCCAGTCCCTAAATCAATGGATTAGCGTTTGGGGTTTAGGGCTCAGAACTTTGGGCGGCTCAGGGCTTAGGATTAAGGGTTTAGGGTTTAGGGTTTAAGGTTTTTAGGGTTTATGGTTTAGGGAGGGCCACAGATCCTAAATCCTGAAACCGCAGACGCCTTGACCCCAAAGCCAGAGCTGCAAAGAACGCCACAAGAAGGGAACAGTTGAAAAATGCCCTGGTTTAGGCTTTGGGGTTGAAACATTTGGTAAGGGGACTCTGTGGCTCGATAGGATGTGTAATTGATTCCCTTGGGGTGCTTCTATACGTATGCGGTAAAATACACCAACAAAACCCTAAACCATGATAAGCACTAAATCCTAAACCCTAAACCCCAAAACCCCGAACCCTAAACCCTGAAACTTGAACCCCAAACCCTAAACTCCTGTAGGCTTCCACACTTTATCTCTTTGGGAGCTTCCGGTTGCTGGATCTGTCGGGGGCGGGTCTGGGGAGGTCTTTGCGATGTCGATGCCATCACCTGTGTTCCGCACCCCGGCATTGAAGGTTCTACAGTTTAGGGGTTTTAGGGGTTTTAGAGGTTTCAGGGGTTTTAGGGTTTTTAGGGGTTTAGGGTGAAGGGTTTAAGGTTTAGAGTTCTGGGTTTTGTTCTTTGCTTTTGGGTCTGATCTGAGGTTTTTTGTGGTGTCAGGTAGCTTCGGAAGGTGGCCAGGGTTCTTGTCGGGGTTTGAAGACTACGCTTGACTCTGACAGTAGGGTTGACAGGTCTGAGCAATTACTACCGGTATCCCCTTTTTCGTCCCTTTACGCTATTATTATTGGTCTATTATGTATAGCATACCCCAAAAAGCCTGAATCTTGGTTCGAGCCTGAAGTCTATAAACTCTCCAAAGCACACGGTCCCAGAGGGTCCATACATACTAACTACTATCCCTGAATCAGGCTTCAAAAGATCATCCTAGTAATGGTTTTGGGGGACCCACTTCCATAATGGTAGTGTGTACCGTATACCTTAAGACCCTAACCCTAAACCCTAAGACCCTAAACCCTAAACCCTAAACCCTAAGACCTTAAACCCTAAACCCTAACCCTTAACCCTAAGACCCTAAACCCTAAACCCTCTTGGAGTCAGCGGGTTTTCGGAGCCCGCAAAGCAACTGAGGCCTGCTCCGGGTAACTCGGCACCAAACTGCAGCGCAACGACCACCCCAGAGCAAGGAGCGGGGCTCGTTTTTTGTTATCTTTGGGAGGGGCGGGAAGGGGTGGGCTAGGGTTTAGGGTTTAGGGTTTAGGGTTTAGGGGTGTTGGTGTTTTTTTTTTGTTTTGGTGGTGGCGGGGGGTCTAGAAGTGATAAGCCCTAAACCCGCCTAAACCACCTATACTGGGCATTACTGAATGCTCGAAAGCCTCCTCGGGTGCCGCAGTTAAAAGTCTTATGCCTTGAAACTCTTGTGGCCTGTAGGGTCGTGTACGGCTACAAAGGGCTTCCTAAACCCTAAACCTAAACCCTAAGCCCTAAACCCTAAGCCCTAAACCCTAGACCCTAAACCTAGTGGGTTACCAGTTTAGGTTAGAAGACTTGAGTCCCAAAACCCCAAACCCTAAACCGGAGGTGCCTGAACGTTTGCATGATCCCTAGCCCTACCTGCAGCAACAGTCCCCACCTTTCTGGGGCCTTTTGTCATGGATTTCTATGTGTGTGTATATATATAGAAGTATGCATATATATTATATATGTATACATGTATATATATATATATATATACATACATACATACATACATACAGAAAGGTAGGTCTTTTGTGCAGGTAAACCTGCTTTCCAAACCGCGCCAAGCAAGTACAAACGGCACTACCGGACCCAGGGTCAGTACGCCCGAAATGAAATAAACAGCCCTAGGCCCCAGAGCCCCAAACCATAATGCCCTACACCCTAGATCCCTAAAGCCGTAAAGCCCTAAACCCGAAGCCCTAAACCACTAATGTAGGAACCTGATTAAGAAACCTTGGACCTATAACCCCAAAACAGTGGGATTCAGATATGGAGCCCCAATAAAGGCCCAAGGTTTCTTAATCAGGTTCCTACATCAAAACCCCCCATAGTACCCTTGTAGTACCCTTATAGTACCCTTATAGGACCCTTGTAGTACCCTTTAAAGCAACCCTAGAGATTCTGCGCTTCTGCAGAGACCCGAAAGGCCCAACGCCTCCAACCCCTCCAGCCCTGAACCTGAACAAGCCGAGACCGTAACAAAGTAGTCCTCATACAACTTGTAGCACTATATCACGAAACCCTATCCTAATTCGTTTGTCGCACGCACGCACGCACGCACGCGCGCACACACACACACACACACCCACACACACCCACACACACCCACACACACCCACACACACACACACCCACACACACACACACACGCATACAAACAATCCAAACGCGCACCCCTAATCCCTGTAAACCCTAAACCGCACACGAGCACACCACGATGCAGGCCCTGTGGGACTCTCTGGAGCCATGCCACAGGCCTCTGAAGGGTGTTTAGGTTCAGGGATTTAGGGTTTAGGGTTTAGGGTTTAGGGTTTAGGGTTCAGGGTTGCTGCAAACCCACAGAGTTTGGGAGTTTAGGGTTAAGGGTCTAGGGAGGTTCAAGGGTTCAGTCAGAATTCAGAATTAGGGTTCGTTGGGTGACGAGCTTAGTGAGCGTGTAGAGCTCTGGGTAATCGGGTTCAGGATTTGAGGCTTTGGGGTTTAGGGCTTGAGGTCTTTATTTTGTAGAGTTGTGGAGCTCCGGGTATCTCTGGGTAATCGGGTTTCAGGATTTGTGGCGTGAGGTTCAGGACTTAGGGGTTTAGGGCTTGAGGTCTTTTATTTTACGGCTTTCGGGGGTCTCGGGATGAGCCAACGATTGTAGAGCACCATTTGCTTGTCCAGGTAGGCCTTTGAGATAGTGTCCATGTCTCTTATCGGGCTGAAGACGATCTTTTTCCGTGAATATGTTTCAGCAGCTTGAAATGTCCAACCTAGTTGCTATTTCGACTGCTTCAACAGACTAGACTTGTTTGGCATTGTTTGGCTATCTGCGCACCACGGCCGGGATGATCAAGAATAGTCTTCGTCTAACAGCTGTAGGCACTAAACCCGACATAGACCCTAAACCCAAACTCTGAACCCTTGAACCCTGAAACGTTCAGGCAGTTCAATCGGACCTAAGAAGCTTAACACTACTGTAGCTTACAGACAGTCGCCAAACTCAAGAGCCCTGACGAACATCTGTGGTGCAAGCGAACAAGGGCGGAAGCGCTACCTCATCGACCTGGACGCCCTTTTTGGTCAAACGCTTGGTAGAACCTTTGAGACGCGTCGTGCCGAAGGACGAAGAGATCCTCTTGATCTGTGACTCGGGCGGAGGAACATGGCTATTTGCATTTGTCAGTGCCCGTTATCTTCACATGCATTGAGCACAAGATAAGGCCGTACATATACGGCCATACCTCACTCGTGCACTCTGCGCCTTGGACCAGGAACCACACTCGCCCATGTCACGTCTCTGGGCTCGGTTCAAAAGCAGGTGGAAACAACATCTACCACTCTACGTCGCCATGAAAGCTCTCAAAATGCTGGAGCAGACCATGCCAGTTAGAAGACGAAGGAGACGACATTTCGCTGGACGAATCTCAAGCGCAATGGATGTTTCATGCGCCTCACAAGGCCCTCAGCTACATACATCCCCCAGCCCAAGGCAATTTGGGGCTCAGGGGCTTTTGTGAAACCCTGCCCCCAAATGCTGACAATGCAAGCTGCTGAACTGGAAACGTTGCAGCTCAGAAGGTTTGGGGATGTGACGGCTAGGTTATAGGGTGGGCATCTGAGGGCTATGGCTATGGCCATATTGAATCGTACTTAAAACGTAAAGCCTTTCCGAAAAGCATAAGAGATGAAGTTCATACAGCCCGACAAGGCTCGTACGACTAAACCCCTACAAACCGAATGAGAACGCCGTAAAGCCTTTGCCCTAAGTCTTAAACCCTGACCCGTTGAACTTGGGCCCTAAAGTTTTTCGTGCAGGTGATCGTAAACCTCGATGTATTCCGAATCCCCATGGATATATCTCAGACCCACCGAAGCGAATCACGCACCACCCTAAACCCTCGACCCTAAATCTTGCTTGAGGCTGCCTCCGGGGTGCTCGCAGCGCTGGCTTCCTGGTCTCTCCTGTAAGGGAGCGCCCTCGCACTGAAGCAGGGTTCAGGGTTTGGGGTCTCGTAGAAGTTGTTTCAAGCAAGGGTTCTGTGATGGCGGCATACACAGCAACAGCTTCAACACCAAAAATAACCACCACATTAACAACACTAACAGCCATGAGAATAGCAGAACAACAACCCCAATAGTAGCTGTAATACTAGTAACAATGTTCATAATACTCGTTTGAATAATCATAATAGTGGCAATAGCCACAATCATCAACAGAAACCACAAGAAGTCATTATAATTAGGTCGATCACCGTGATAATCGCAGGGATCCTTGATGAGATCCCTAAACCCCTAAACCCTTCGACCCTTAAACCTTGAACCCGAAATGCGAAACCCTGAACACAGCTCGGGGGTGCTCCTCGGGTTCACGACACTGCGCCACGAGGGCCGAACGTTACAACGACGAGCACCAGCTGCGGTAGAGCTTAGGGGTTCAAGGCTTTTAGGGCTCAAAGTTCAGGCTTTGGGGTTGAGGGATTTGGGGATTAGGGTTTAGGGATTTGGGGATTAGGGTTTAGGGTTTTGGGGATTAAATTAGGGTTTAGGGATTTAGGGTTTAGGGGCTTAGGGGTTTAGCGTTTCGGGCTTTAGGGTTGAGGGCTTTTAGGGTTTTGAGTTTAGGGCGTTAGGGTTTAGGATGTCGTTTGGAGATGGGAGGTTTTCAGCGCTTTATGGTTTTAGCTGCAGGGTTTCAAGGGGGAGGGAACATTGGGGTTTCCGAAAATAGGAGACCCTAATTTAGTACCCTAAATAATGGGATCCCCATTATAAGGACCCCAAAATAAGGTACCCCTAATTTTCGGAAACTCCCACATTGTAGGTCCGTACCCTGAACTGGTACCTCGAGCTGGTTCTATACGTAGGAACCTGCTGCGGGTGAGGCCTATGCGGGGTCTGGACTCTGTTACATGGAGACTCCATGCTTGGGGGTTCATAGGCAGCGATAAGTGGGCTTATGAGTAAGGTAACAATCGTGGTAACCCACATGAACGGACTTACAACCACACTTATGCCTACCCATGAACCTCCAAGTAGGGTTGCATGTGGTTGTCGCTGGGGGTTTCGGGGTTCTGAAGATCATGGCGGAACGCTCTTGTTAATAAGAAAGAATTCTAAATCTTCTTAATTTTATTTGAATTTGTTTCATGAATTCTCTTGGTAAATATATCTAATATTTTTATAGAGTCGTATTATATGCTATTAGGCCCCCCAATATTATCTCCCTCTTTTTCTCTTTTCGTCCCCATAGTATACACCTGAAATCCGTGAGAAGCGATATTTTTATTTTAAAAGTACTGAGAATCCCAAGGATGCCAGGCCCTGTGCGAACAGGGGCTGGAATAGCTACTGTAGCAGCGAGTGTACCCCCTAAACCCCTATTAATCTGAATCGTTCTAGAAGGTTTTTTCTTAAAGTTGTAGTATGATACACCCCAAAAGCCTCCACTCCTCAACCCCACACTCTTTCTGAAAACCCTAAACCCTCAACCCTAAACCGCATTTCTGACCCAGAGGCTTCAAGCACCCAAGGCCTTGAGTCGCCCCAAGCTAACCCTAAATCCTAGCTCCCGAAACCCTCAGCCCCTAAGCCCCTACCTGGACCCTACGGAACCTACCTTTTTAGGGCTCCTTATTATGATTTCCTTATATAAGTCCTTAAAAAGGTAGGTTACGTAGGGTTAAGGCATACTATACTCTGAACTGTTCCCTAAACCCAAACTACGCTGAATTGTCCTCTAAACCCTAAACCCCTATTACTCTGATGCGTTCTTCTTATCCAGGTCTCAACAATTCCCAAAATTATTCCATAAGGCCACAGGGTTCTCTATCATTTTTCGAGTAAAATATAAACCCCCGAACCTACTGTACTTGTCAAGGCCCCTCTATAAAGTCCGGCTAGTTGGGCACTTGGACGTCTCTTTAAGCACGCCGCACCTTGCTCCCTGCCCCGGTGAGGGTTTAGGGTTAGAGTTTAGGGTTCAGCTTGTGGGGGTGACTTTACCGAACCTTTTTAAGTGGGTGGTTGTCAAAATTATGGTCCCTTTTTGGATCCCTATTATAATACGGCACCTACTATGTAGGGTACCCAAAAAGGGACCATAATTTGGACAACTACCCAAGTAGAAAGTAGAACACCCCGTAAAACAAATGCCGCCGCTCGGGCTGCGGCAGCCGGCTGCAAAAGACAAGTCGGCCGCCCCACGTTCTTTGTCTGGCCACAACGATTTAGAGGCAGGGACCAAAAGCAGACTCAGACTGTGACAGAGATCTAGACAGATTGCCAGTCATGTTGTCTTATACCAGTATAGGGATACGACCTGTCTTGTTGGTCTCCAAGAAATGCTTGCAGAAGGGCCGACCCCAACATTTGTCCCATGTGCGGGCTTGTCAAACATTGGAGAGGCTCTGTATTAGCTTTTCAGGTTTAGAGTGTAGGGTTTAGTTTAGGGTTTAGGGTTTAGGGTTTAGGGTTTAGGGTTTAGTTTAGGGTTTAGGGTTTAGGGCAAACATTGGAGAGGTTCTGTTTTGCAAGTTTCTGAAAAGGTGTGACCAGGGCTTCGGTTCTGCGACTTTAGCAGCTTACTTAGAGGATCATGGGACTTAGTAACTAGGGTTATAATTAAGGTAACTATACTTATAATTACTTATAACCCCAGTTAGGGTACTTATAACCGTACTTACTAAGTCCCATGATCCTCCNGAGGATCATGGGACTTAGTAACTAGGGTTATAATTAAGGTAACTATACTTATAATTACTTATAACCCCAGTTAGGGTACTTATAACCGTACTTACTAAGTCCCATGATCCTCCAAGTAAGCAAGGCTTCAGCGATGGAGTTTAATAGGGCTCTGGTAGAGCCAAGCGTTTGTGGGAGTGCAGGGATTGAGGGTTTAGAGCTTTAAGTTTTAGGGATCTAGGTTTTGGGGCTTAGTGTGAGGATTTATGAGTTTTCGGGATTGGGGTTGGGGTTTTGGGCTTCCGAGTTTTCAGGGTTTCGGACGTAGATTTCTGGAACAGGGGGCTGTTTTCATTGGTCCTTCTGCTGACTCAGATCGCTCCGTGTATCTCACATTTTTGAGCTCTCTGGCCGTCCGACTGAGACGCCTCAAAGACACGAGAGGAGTTCAAGACATGCTGAAAGCATGCAGCCGTAGCTCGTTGCCGCTCTCATTCGGCGAGATCTCTTCTGGGCGCGCTGCGTGCCCGAAAAACTCGGGGCACTGGTTGACATGAAGCAACATTGAAGCGCAATAGTCAGTAACGCTATTGCTTCGGCTTCATCAGTCAGTCATGATCACGTTACGAAATGCCCGAGCCTCAAAAACCTATTCTGGCTGTTCAGGCCCGTATATTCAAGGAAGTGTGGCCTCGCACAGCTCTTGCGTGGTGCCCCCTCAGGGTGCTACTAGTTCTTGTGAACCCTGACGGGTTTAGGGCTTAGGTTTAAACCCTAGAGAGCCCAAGCCCAAATCCTGAACCCAACACAGTCAAGCCGAAAACTCAAGAATAAACCCTTATGTATGCTTGCATTGAAGGTAAAGCACTATAGTTATGGGCTTCATCGATTGAGTAACTAAGGATGCTATGGAAGTTAAGGGGATGTGTAAGCCTTTTGAAATGGCGCTACATGGTGGCTTCTTAAGATTCGAAGACCGAGACCGCTGCTGAAAGCATCCTGATTGAGGCAACCATCATGCATCCGAGTAAGGTAAGTGCCTAAACCCTAAACCCCTAAACACGCGCAACCCTAAACCCCTAACCCAAATGTCGTTCTGGGACATACTCCCTAGGATCCCCCGACTTCGTGGCTAATTGGGTTTAGGGGTTTGGAGTTTCGGAGCGGTATGTCGTCGTATGTTGAACAACTGCCATACGAAAGCCCTAAAAGCCTCGCACCCCCTGGAAAGCCCGTTATCAACGCCATGCATCTATGCATTGCGTAAAGGGCTAGCTCGAGGTACATCGTTTTGGAAATTTTGCTTGGCTCACGTTTTTGTCCTTTTGCCGGGTTGCTCCGTTTCTATTCCTGGCCGTACATGTCGAGAGACGCGAAAGCTTTCCTATTGACTCCCTTTTCAGGATGAGGCACACCTCAAGAGTCATGCCTATACTAGTTTTGGCGTACTTCGCGGCCTATACATCTACATGGCAGAGCTGGCATCGTAAAGGCAGGTACCCCAAAGTAGACATACCGTATAATTATAATGCTCCAGTCGTTCGGTAGAATTTAAACCTCAACTTCTCCTTCAATCCCAGACCGCGCATGCTCGAAGCTTCTGGGATTTAGGGTTTGGAGTATTCGGCTCCTTCCGTGTTATGGAGTCAGCAAACTCCCAACCCTTGGGTTTAGGGTTCAGGGTAACTCTAAACCCTGAACCACAAAAAGACATCCCATGCTCCAAACCCCAAGCCCTGGAAATCCGAGCCCCGAGACCCTTGTAGAACCCTCAAAGCTAGGTGGGGCTTTGGGACATTTTATATTTACCCTTATTGGGCTTAAGAGGATCCTATTTACTAATATTTTTCAAAAGCTTTAACAGCAACACCTAGAAAGGACCTAGAAAGGACATGCAACAGCAACCCTAACAGGAATCCGCAACCCTAAACCGTCATAGACCCCTTCTCGACTTGTTTTGGAATTCTTAACGGAACCCGATAAAGCCTAACTCCTAAAACAACGTTTACAATTATAGACTCCTCTATGGAACCCTTATGGAACGCTTGAGTGAACCTTGCTTTATGTATAGTATAATATACACCTCATAGCGCGCGTTTAACCATTCTATATCACAGAACTGGGGTAACTGGAAAGGGATATGTAAGGGTTCTATAGCGTTTCCTGTGCGGGTTCCCTGGAAGGAACCCAGGGTTCGTTTAAAGGGATCTCTCACATAAGGGGTTCTATAATCGAAGAGATAAAGGTTCTACAGGGTTCCCTTTAAGGGTCCCTTTAAGGTTCCCTGTAAGGGTTCCCCTTTAAGGGGTCCCCATTTAAGGGTTCCAACCCTAAACCCTAAACCCTAAACTTCCCTTTAATGGTTCCCTCAGCCCTGGGCTGAGGACGGGAGAGGGTGTCGAGTGCTGGATCGACGGCCACTGGGCAGAAAGGGGCGTTTCCGTTTTGGCCTTTAGGGTTTTAGGGTTTAGGGCTTAGGGTTCAGGGATTTAGGGTTCAGGGTTTTTAGGGGTTTCGGGGTTAGGGTTTAGGGTTTAGGGGTTTAGGGATTTAGGGATTTAGGGGTTTAGGGATTCGGGGATTGGGGTTTAGGGATTCAGGGTTTAGGGGCTTAGGGGTTTAGAGTTTCGGGGTTTAGGGGCTTAGGGGTTTACGGATTTGGTTGGTTTTAAGTAGGGGGTTTTATGGCTTTAGGGCTTTCAGGTTTGAGAGTTCACGGTTAGGGAACCCTAAACCCTAAACCCTATCCCCTAAACCGTTAGGTCATTTTCGGATTTTGGTTTGGGAGTTTTCTTCGTGGCATCCGGGAGCTCCTGGCTTTAGTTCCGGTAGTTTGGGTTAGGGTTTAGGGTGTAGGGTTTAGGGTTTAGGGTTTTAGGGTTTAGGGTTTTAGGGTTTAGGGTTTAGGGTTTAGGGTTTGGGGTTGTTTCTGGGGAGGACTAATCACACCGGGCCCATGGACATTTAAAGCTGTACATCATGGCTTCATTATAGGAGCTTTCTTTTCTGTGATATTTAAATGTGTATGTCAATGTCCAATCAGTGATTTTTCAGGATGTTTTAATAGGATTGATACAAGGGTTGCGGGGTGCAGAGGTTGTGTCAGGGTTTCGGGATTTTATGGATTTCGGATTGTTTGGGGTTAGAGGTCTCATGTGGGGTCTTCTCATGGATGAGGATTTTTAGGAAGGCACTTGGGATTCGGGATTCGGGTTTATAGGGTCGACCAGATTTCCCCAAAACCCCAAAGCCCTTCTCGGAAGATTCTGCCATGTTGCCTGGTGCAAGGCTCCTCCTACAGCGGCCGCTACAAGGAGTGCTGGGGCCTAAATAGTTACCAATACCGGGGGTCCTTCTTAGAAGTATAGTATAATGGGCCCCTCGACCCTGTCCTAATTTTTGGAGGGAGGGTCCTTATTGTAAGTATAGCATAATAGGCCCCCGAAACCCTGTCCTAATTACTACGGCCCCTCTAGTATAGTGCCCTTATATATAGATCCCTTGTAGTACCCCTTTAAAGGACCCCTTTAAAGGGAACCCTATTCAAATCAAGGCCCCTAGAGTACTATCCCTGCATTCTGGGTCGCCTCCCGGAGGCACCACCGGAATTTCAGAATGCCAAGTTTAGGGTTTTGGGTTCAAGCTGCTGAGATCCCTGGCCCAGTAAGCTTATTTAGGGAGTTTTTAAGGCCCCTCTAGTATAGACATGCCCTTATAGATAGATCCCTTATAGTACATCTTTAAAGGACCCCTTTAACTGGGCTTTGGAGTACCATACTCTAATACTTTTTTCCCTTAAAGGAACCTTTATGAAATAAAAGTGTATACTTTTTTCTCCCTGGTTACTTATTTAGGGAGTTATTAAGGCCCCTCTAGTATAGACATGCCCTTATATATAGATCCCTTATAGTACACCTGAAAAGGACCCCTTTAAAGGGAACGCTTAGTACGTTTGTGGCTCCAGTAAGTCATTGAAGCCATGGCTCCTCGGCTCTGGGGGGTCGCTGGGGATTTAGGGTTTAGGAGGTCCAGAGTGAGGATCCTGGTTCTGGCGACTCCCGAAAAGGAGCCTCTTGAACCCCGAACCTTACACCCTGAACTTTAAACCCCGAACTCTACATCCCAAGAGGAGGGCCCTTAGAAAAAAAACAACCCCGAATGCTAAAACCCTAAACCCTAAACGCCGAGAATTGGCAAGCCAGGTTTTACAGGTGATCTTGCCTAAGGATTTTGAGCGTAGAAACTTGGAGCTTACCCTAGGCCCTCAACAATAGACTTAACCCACAACCGGCCCATAACCCTAAGCCAAAACCCTGCACCCTAAAAGAGCTGCCGCAATTTCTAAGGTTCGGGGTTTCGATATCCGCAAGGGCCAGCAACAAGAAGCCCTAAACCGCAGGCTTAAACCCTACCCTACACCGTTTTGGGTTTTGGGTTTCAGGGCTTCCAGTGTTTAGTGTACAAGGTGCTCAGCTTGTTCCAGGAGTCCGACCCTGAAAAAAAAACCAGTACTCAGCATGGTAGGACGAGTGACTGCGATTTGGGGTTCATGTTGGATCCAAGAACCATGCCATACAACGTGGTTTGTCACGACCACTTGGAGGCTTTGGGTGAATGCTCCCCAGCCCCCTTCCACGATGGCGCCTTAATCCCCCAAACCCTGAGCCCTAAAACCGCCCTAAACCCTAAACCCTGAACCCTAAATTCCTTCATGCCCTAGACACCAAGCGCGAAATCCGAAACCCTGAAACCCGGAGGCCCTGAAGCCTAACAGACCAACCCCTAAACCAAAGGTGAAGGCATTGAGAAGCGAGCTGGCTGCATAAACTAGACGTCCCTTCGAAAGGAATTCCGTCATTGGCACATGCTGCCATGTTTTTCGACCCAGCTCGTATCCGGACAAGGTACTTTTGGGTTTAACCCCCTCAAACATCCTCAAACCGATAGCATAGCCACTGCGATTCAAGCCTAGCAAAAACTTGTGTACTTGGGTATGGCTGCAAGCTTGAAGTTGGAGTTCCACCAAGCCACAGCATCCAAAGCCAGGCCTGCCCGGGTCCTGAGGTGGCGCGCGCCAAACGCGTGAGAGATATGACATTAATTTCGACGAGGGGAGACTTACCGAAGGAATGCCAGCAATCGCTGGGAGCAGGACATGAACCGGACATCCTGCTCCCAGATTGACTCTAAGGCCTCTGCCTGGGTTGCCTGGAGATTCCGTACGTCCGAGCTGGACTCGCAAACTGGCAAAAGTCCAGACGTCCACGATCGACAGCTTCTCCGGACACTCCTTGAGCCTTCCGGTCCGGCCATCAACATCAAGTGGAATCGTGGTGCCCATTTAATCTGTGGGTTACTCTACCGATGAGCACTCTGCAACATGCATTGCGAGCGGCTACCCATGAGTTTACTTTGGCATGGTCGGACGTAGAAGACTTAGACGTAGAGTGGGCAACCTATCTGTGCATAAACGCAAAGGTAAACATGGAGTTCCCCTAGGCCCTAGGATACTGGACAAGTAAGAAGAAGTAACAAGAAAATGTCCTTACTCTCAGGGTGCTTGATGGTGCCCTTCCCCTCTGCTCTCCTTGAAGAGTCCCAAGCCCAGAAGCCTACTTGGAGGTTCGGGGGACTTAGTAAGTAGGTGCGAAGTACACTATAGGTACCCTGCCCAGGATCCTCATAAGTTTAAAATTTAACTACTTATCAAGTTCCCCCGACCCTCCAAGTATAACCTTGAAGCCCTGAAACCCTTAAGCCCCCAGCAGACAGGACGGCCTCAAGCACGGTCGGGGTACTTTCGTGTGGGTCGATGGTTCTGCAGCGCGCCCAGCACCGACAGAGCATGGTGCATGAAGGGGTTTCATGGGTGATTCGAGTGCTTGTCAAGACGCCACCCTTAGCCCTAAGCCTAAGGCAATAAGCCTGAACCTTAAACCGTCTTGATTCCTCACTGCCCCAGCTTTAGTTTGACCCTGAACTCTAAAGCCCCAAGCCCTGAAGCCCGAAACCCTAGACTTAAGCCCTAATCCCCACAGCCGTAAAGTCCTAAAGCGCTACACTCCTAAAGCCTGATACATTCGTATTGTCTCGCTGAGAAATACATCGGCGAGTTCGCAGCCAACGACATCGAGGGTGAGGCCTTGAGACAGAGATGACACTTGTTGGGGTTTCGGGTTCCTTTAAGGGGGGTCCATTTTAAGGGGTATTTCAAGGCTTCCTTAAGGGTTCCACTTAAGGGTTCCATGTAAGGTTCCTCGAAGGGTTCCTATAAGGGTTCCTTCAAAGTCTGGTTTTTTTTTTGGAGGTTTCGGAGTTTAGTGGTTTGTTCCCTAGTCCCTATAGCCAGAAGCCCCAGCCTGTAATCCTAAACCAAGCCTCTGAATCGCAGACCTCGCTCCTCGAAGACCTTAAAACAAATAAATTCAGCCGCAGACTAGCAGAATCAGCATCTGACCCAGCCCTGCGCCTCAACCCACAAATCCGGCCCAGGCCCCTAAACGTTCGTTCGGCTTGGGGACTTCGGCTACCTGTGAATGCATTCCCCGACCCGAACACCACAATACCCGTAATCAAGCCCTGGGAATAAAATGCCAAGCTTCCCAAACCCAATGCCCAAAGCCCACCTCAACTTTTTAAGTTGCTGCGAACTAAACCCTAAAGCAGAACACCCTTCAAGATTTGCAAAGTATCCCCGTATAGTCCTGCCACAATCCCTGTGTTACCAGCAATCACCAAGGCCACCGCCGTTAACTCTTGAACCCTAATCTAGGAATACTACTATAGGGGCCTAAATAATTACCAATACTATTTTGGGGGGCTCCTTACTATAATTATGGTATAATGGAGCCCCACAACCCTACTCTAATTATTAAGGCCCCTATACTAAAGTACCCTCATATATAGATCCCTTATAGTAACCCTTATAGACCCCTTTAAAGGGGACCCTATTCTAATTATTAAGGCCCCTATATTACACCTGACAGGGCACCTACATATGGTCAGATGGCAGGAGGCTCCTGGAGGGTTCCAGCGTTCCAGGCTTCTGGGTTTTGGGCTTGTGGGTTTTGGAGTTTATGGTGATTAGGGTTCAGGGTTTTCCAGGGTTTCTACTTTAGGGTTTCGGTTTAAGGGTTTTAGGGGTTTTGGGCTTGTGGGTTTTGGAGTTTACGACTCACAGGGTTCAGGGATGCTCAGGGTTTAGAATTTAGGTTTAGGGCTTTAGGAGTTTGGGGGTTTGGTGTTTATGCTTTTTACGCTTTTGGGCTCTGGCAAACACCGTCTAGGGGTTCACTCAGTTTGGGACAAGTCTGAATTTTCCTTTATAACCTCCAACATGCAGCCCGGTTAGAGTTATAACCACATTCAGCGACTTACAGCCCACTTCCACCTACACATGAACCTCCAAGTAGGCGCTTAGCTTGTGAGGTTTAGGGTGTGATCTTTAAATTCTGGAGCTTAAAGTTAGTTATCGGGTTTGGGACCTCTTTATCCCTAGACCCTCTTCATACGACCCAGGTTTTGTTGATAGAGCATCTTCTCAACCCCTGTGAACCCGGGGTTCCTTTAAAGGGATTCTTAATGGAACCCATAAAGGAACCCTTAAGTCAAGGACAGTTTCAGGTGGGTAGTTACCAGGTGGGTACCCTTAAAGGAGGCCTAATAGACCTCATATAGCCCCATTACCCTTATACGAGCCTTAGATGAGCCTAATATGGGGGTACCCACCTGTAAACTACCCACCTGAAACTGTCCTTGATTAAAGGACCCGTTTAAAGGGATTCTGAAAAAGGACCGTAAAGCGTACCGAAAAGGCGCCTTAAATGGGTCTAGAAGTGCTCTACGCAAGTACCTCAAAAGTACATAATCAGAATTACAGACTTATAGATATAAAACAACGACCAAACAAACAAAGTATACATAAATAAGCACGTAAGTAAGTTTAAAAAACATATGTAGAACTCTATGTATATATATATATATGTGGAAGTTGTATTTCGAGGTATAAGTAGAGAAAACTATATAGAGTTACCTTAAGTATGACCCCAGTTGCTAAGTCCACCCCTCCTCTTAGCACCCCTCCTCTAAGTGTCCCCTAAAGCCCATATAAAGCTTCTACAGAAGAGCCTTTTCTGTAACCCTCCTGAAGTCTAAACCCTAAATCCTAGACTAGAGCAATCTAAGGTCTAGTAAGTCCTCTTACCCCCGAAGCAGTGTGTGAGTTTAGTGGCTGCTTGGGTCTCCTTTTCCCCGGCAGGGCTGGGGGTTGTACAAGGGCTCTATACGGGTTCAGGGTTTAAGGTTTAGGGTTTAGGGTTTAAGGTTTAGGGTTTAAGGTTTGGGGTTTAAGGTTTAGGGTTTAGGGGGTTCTCGAAGTTCCAAAGGCGAAGGTTGTAATTCTTCTCAGGGTTCTTTGGGATTTTGGTGTTTAGTTTGTGAGCCCTAAAGCCTAAACCAAAACTCTAGGAAACTCCCCAACCAGGGAAAAGTGTCAGGAATGCAAAAAAGCAATTGATACTCTACATCCCCAACTTCCCTGAACCCCATCAAAAATGCAGCTGATACCCTACACCTTAAACTTCCCTAAACCCCATCAAAAGAACTAAGGCAAATCTTGTGCCCAAGCCTTCGCAGGTACACGGGCCAGTGGAGGGGCAATCGCATGCACGGGAGGCCAGTGACAGAAAACCAACAAATCAGTCAACTCCCCAAATCCTAAATTTAAGAGCCTCCGGCTCAGGCCGCCGACCCCGTAGGAGTCAGAGAAAGGGCGATAGCGGAGGGAGTAAGCCTTAGGGTTCGTGGGGCGGTTTAGGTGAGGGGTTTAGGGGTTTAGGGGTTGAGGGGTCTAGGGGTTTAGGGGTCTAGGGGCCCAGGGGCTGAGGGGCCT
>BGNK01000212.1:91580-188357 GCA_003297005.1 Symbiodinium sp. clade A Y106
AAGAAGGCGTTAGGTAGGCTCGTGGGTGAGGGTTCGCCAAGGGTCGGCGTTAGGTAGGCTAGGGGTTTGGGGTGAGGGCTCGCCAGGGGTCGGCGTTAGGTGGGCTAGGGGTCTCGGGTGAGAGGTCGTTCAGGTAAGGGTGCAGGGCGTAGTGCC
The DNA here is from genome assembly GCA_003297005.1 of Symbiodinium sp. clade A Y106. Taxonomy (NCBI): domain Eukaryota; class Dinophyceae; order Suessiales; family Symbiodiniaceae; genus Symbiodinium; species Symbiodinium sp. clade A. The sequence goes on from BGNK01000212.1 coordinate 91,737, forward strand.
TCCTGGTCTAGGGTTTAGGGTTCAGGGGTTTAGTGGTTAGGACGTAGGGTTTAGGGTTTAGGGTTACATTTAACTTAGGGTTTAGGGTTTAGGGTTTAGGGACACCCGGAACCCTACTTTCTGATTCTGTCGAGCCGTGCTAGAGTTAGCCTGTTACAATACGAGCTCTTTAGCGGTCCGGGGTTTAGGGTTAGGGTTCAGGGTTTCGGGTTTAGGGTGNGCGTCCTCCATGAAAAACAAAACGCGTGGCCCCCCTCCACCCTGCGGGCTCTCTCGCGCGCGTTTTTTGGGGGCTGTAAAAGGAGGGAAAAAGGGAGGTTTCACCTGGACTCATCCAACGCGCCGCTAGGTCGGCGGACTCCTAAACTTTAAACCCTAAACCCCCTAAAAACCCCTAAAAACCCCAAAACCCCTAGACCAATAAACCCTAAACCCCCAAGCGTTGTGGAAGCCTCCGGCCCAGGACTTGATGTGGGACTTTCCGAAAATAGGGGACCCTACTTAGAGGATCATGGGACTTAGTAACTAGAGTTATAATTAAGGTAACTGTACTTATAACTACTTTTGACCCCACTTAGGGTACTTATAACCGTACTTACTAAGTCCCATGATCCTCCAAGTAGTAGGGTCCTTATTATAAGGAGCCCATAGTAAGGTACCCCTAATTGCGGAAACTTCAATATGCATGCCGAACCGAACACCAAGGCTCAACGCCCTCAGCCTAAAGACCAAGCGGTTTAGGGGTTAGGGGTTAGGGTTCATGCAGGGCTTAGGGTTTAGGGTAGGGGGAAGCCTTAAACCGTCAACCCAAAACCCTAAATTATACTTATCAAGCAAGCAAACTCAATCTGCACTGCCGATTGAAGTCTAAGTGTTCAATGACTCCGCGACCTGGAATGTTTGTCCTTTATATCGTGTTGTTCTTGTTCGTTCTAGGGTTCAGGGTTTAGAGCTTGCTGGAGCTAGAGTCAAAAACTGGCGTTGCCAGGGAGGGTCATGGGGTCAACCTTAGAGCGTTAGAGTCGATCTGGGGGTTTCCGAAAATAGGGGACCCTAAAAAAGCACCCGAAATCGTAGGATCCTTATTATGAGGACCCCAGAACAAGGTACCCCTCATTTTTGGAAGCTCCCATTTAGGCCCCGATCTTACACAGGAGCCCTGAGCCCTAAACCCTGAACCCTAAACCCAGGATGACACAAAATAAGGATAGGGATATCCCATATAAACCCCCGTATAATAATGAAGCCCATTAAGGTAGGGATATCCCCATAAAATGCTTATGCTTACTGTTTTTGAGCTTGCAGGGCTATTGCTTTAGTAAACCCTAAACCCTAAACCCTAAACCCTAAACCCTAAACCCTAAACCCTAAACCCTAAACCCTGAACCTGGGCCCGAGCGTCTGGAAGCACAGGGTTGGTGTTAGGTTCGGCATGTACTATGGGGGCCTTTATAATTAGAATAGGGTTCCCTTTAAAGGGGTCTATAAGGGTGACTATAAGGGATCTGATGATCTGGAAGATCGTGCACGTTGGGATTTGCGCCGTCCATCTCAGCTCAAGCTTCGTTCCAAGTTTATCGGATGATCCCCGAAGCGGAATCCAGACAACTGAAACTGCACATGGNTCAAGCTTCGTTCCAAGTTTATCGGATGATCCCCGAAGCGGAATCCAGACAACTGAAACTGCACATGGCGCTCGAACGGAATGTTTTCTCACTTCACTCGACAAAGCTCAGAAAGTACGATGAGAGGCTACGCCCTTCTATGCCTGTAATGGCTGTTCGGCCTGTGGCCAAGTTGACGACTCTAAAGTCTTCTAGCATAGGGGCCTTGCACTCTCTCACTTGAAGAACCACAAGGGCTACGACAAGTCACTTCAAACGAAAGAAACTACTCGGGAGGTGAGGGCAGACTCATGCTTCAACANTAAAGTCTTCTAGCATAGGGGCCTTGCACTCTCTCACTTGAAGAACCACAAGGGCTACGACAAGTCACTTCAAACGAAAGAAACTACTCGGGAGGTGAGGGCAGACTCATGCTTCAACAGGATCGATATAAGGGTACTGTAATATAGGGGCCTTAATAATTAGAATAGGGTTTTGGGTTTAGTAAACTATAGTTATAATAAGGGACCCCCAACATGAATTGCTCAGCAGCCGATGCTGCGATGAGGTCGTCTCGGGGGCCAAATTGCGTTGCACGGATTCTTGTGAACTCTCCGAGGGTACCTAGCCCTATCCACGTAACGCCTGTGCCCCAAGACCTCCCGAAGCCCTAAACCCTAACCCTAAACCTTAAACCTCCCGAAGCCCTAAACCCCAACCCGGCACTGTGGTCGTGGCCCGCCCTAACCTTCAACTCTGAGGAAGCAGCACAAACGCCTAGATTCTGAATGCCTTTGGAAACCCGAACCCTTAACCTGAAGTCCGAAATTCAAAGCCAGGAGGCGTAAATCTTCAACTATGATCTTAGTCCCTAAACCCCAGAAGCCTGCAGTGTAAACTGATCACCAGCCTGCTGCCAGGGGCATGTTCACATGGCCGGATGGGCCGGCATCCAAGAGGGTGTAAGGGTTTGGGTTTAGGTAAAGTTTAGGGTTGACACGGATATTTTGAACAACAAGTTCTCTGTTTATGATACTTCTTACCCGGACGGTTATTGTGTTCTTGCTGTTGTTACGGTACATGGCGTGGTAAGGGAGACAGTTCTGTGCTAGCGGCGTTTGAATTTATGGCGCATCTGCCTCGTTGGGCTCTGCTGTTGTCTTAGTAGCTGAGTAGGTAACCTTTAACCTTTTGGGGTGTATATAATCCTAAGCCCTAAACCCTAAACCCTAAACTATACTCCTACCATAGTTGAAAAGGTTAACCTTTTTGGGGCAGCAGCAATTCACGCGTAACTAACTAGACGGTACAGGTGCTGTTTGAGGCTCATGGGTGGCGGTTTCCGAAAAAAAAAACCGAGCCCATCCGCTGAACTCAAAGCCCCAAACCCTGAACCTAAATCCGGCACGATGAACCCTAGATCCCGGAAACCTAGACCTAAAGCCCAGCCGTTTGACACGTATACAATAATGTACATAGACTATGGCATATCATGCTATATTATGCTATAGTACGTAAATTATACGCCTAAGCCCGCTACAAAATCACGAGCCCTAGCGTCCTCATTTTCAGGAAGCCTAGAGAAGCCACCCCTAATTGTAGCAAAGCCCGCATACCCTTCCACATCGATTTCGAATCAGCAACGCAGCACTTGAAAGTTCATGGTAGTTCCAAGAAAGGTGCAACTAGTCCTTTGTAACCATAAAAAGAGAGAGAGAGAGAGAGACAGAGATAGAAGAGAGAGAGAGAGAGCGATTTCTGGCTTGCGTATTTCCGAACTTACCAGATCATGATCCCTGAAATAACACCTATGACTCCTGGGATCCTGTAAACCCCTGCAATTCTCCAGATGAAGAGCCCTCGAGGTAATTGACCTGAATGGAAACTTACCACCTACAAGCGATATAAACCCCGCTACCTGAACACTAAATCCTAAACCCTAATCCTAAACCCTGATAACCTTTATATATGGCTTTCAACACTAAACCCTAAATCCTAAACCCTCAACCCTTACACAGCCCTTGTTTTAGCAACCGACATCTTGGGATGCTGATGAAGTCGCTGGGTCTTGCACCGAGGCGCATCTACGAGGGCGAGTGCGCCGGGTGTAGCTTCGGGGCGGGGGCAGAAACAAGGGTTCGAGCAAGGATTTACGCGGTTTCTAGAAGGGTTTCGTTATTTACAGAGGGTTTAGGGTTTATGGTTTTACAGCTTTCTTCGGCTTGGGGTAAAAGGATTCAACGCTTTGGAGCTTCCGGTCTTCACGTAAGACTTCCTCGAAACTGCGAAGCTGTTCAGGGTGGCGATTTTGCGGTAACTGCAGAAATAGTCTACTTGCAGTGATTTACAGATTCCTAAACCCTAAACCGGTTTCAGTTTCAAGTCCAGATCCCACAGTCCTTTTCATCAAAGACGAGGGACACGGAGAAGAAAAGATTGAGACAGGCCGACGCAGGCCTATACGGCCTATACGGAACATCTCAGAAGTCGACCGGCTCATCGAAGACCGGGATCATCTACATGGGTGGTTGTCAAAATTATGGCCCTTTTTTGGGTCCCCTAAATAATAGGTGCCGTACTATAATAGGGACCCAAAAAAGGACCATAATTTTGACAGCCACCCACATGTCCTTCACCACCAATCGCCCGAAGGGAACTACTCTTCGCTTGCCACAGGCTCTGGGCCATGACGACAATAAGGACTTGGAGAGGACATACCGCGACCGAGAAGATTTGTTTGAAAGATCAGAGGACGGCAAGCTGCACTGCAGCGACGCGTCCTCGTGGGACTTTTCAGTCTCAGCCCCCACATTTTGGGGGAGGCTGGCAGTTGAAAGTGAGTCCCACATCTGATGAGCGCCACGGAAGGTTGGTCGTCACTGGTTCTGGCAAGGGGACAACGAGCAACGGCAGTTCTTTTGTGAAGTACATGTTTGTGCTGTTTCTGTTGGGCAAGGGTTACAAGGAGGTCGCAGAGATGAGGGTCTCCGTATGTTCAAAAGGTACCTCTGGTTGCTGCAAAAAGCCAAAGGAAAACCCTATCCCTAAAACCTCAGCCTTAATGCCCTGAAGCCCTACAAAACCCTATAACCCTGAACTCCAAAACCCCCAAATCCAAACCCTAAGCCCATAAAAGTTCTAAAATGACCTAAACCCTAAGACCCTAAACCCTAAAACCCTAAAAGGTACCACGAGGATGTGAAGCACGGGCATGGCCATTTTAAATGGCCCGACAACCGCGAGCCGGAGTCTCAGAAGCGGTTGCGTAGATAATGGGACTACCTAATGTAGTACCCTAAATAGTAGGATCCTTATTATAAGGACCCCTAAACCCTAAACCCTAAACTCCTAAACCTTAAACCCTAAACCTTAAACCCCTAAACCCCTAAACCCTAAACCCTAAACCCCTACCCCTAATTTTCGGAAACTCCCAAACACTAAACCCTTCGGGCTTAGGAATTAGGTTTCCTGCTTTTTGGAGCTTCGGGCTTAGGGTTTCGGGTTTGGGGTTCAGTGTTTAGGGTTTAGGGTTTGGGGGCTTCGAGTTAAAGCTTTTGGGACTATGGAGTTTAATTTATCCGTTTGTTTTCTTGTTGTTTGTTTGTTGGGGAGGACGGTTGATGGACAAATTCCTGCATGACCCTAAGGACCCTAAACTATGGGAATTATGGTATATTCCTTACAATGGGGCAGGATTTTGTCCCCTAAACCCTAAACCCTAAACCCTAAACCGTCTTGTGTTGTTTTGTTGGGGAGGATGGGGGGGGGGGGGGGNGGGGGGGGGGTTGGGGGTTTCGGTCTTCGGGTCTAAGGGTTATGTTGGGTTCCTTTAAGGGGTTTATAGGGGTTCCTTTAAGGGGTCCTTTAAGGGATCCTATGGGGGTTCCTTTAAGGGATCCTTTAAGGGATCTATAGGGGGTTGTAACTTGTTTAGTGCCCGGCGCGCACATGTCGCGACGGAAAGCCTGAAGCCCTAAACCCTAAACAGCCTAAAACAGCCCTAAACCCTAAACCCTAAAACAGCTTAAACCCTAAACCCTAAACAGCCTAGACCCTAAACCCTACACCCGAAAATTAAACCCGATTTAACCCAAAGGCCCCCCTAAAAACCTGCCTGTCCTTATCATGATTTCCTTATATAAGTCCTTGAAACGGTCGGTTATTCAGGACCCAGGTGCCCTTGAAGCCTTTATAAAGTCTTACAGAATGCACTTGGAACCATTGAAAAAACACACCTTCCAGTGAAGCAGCGGGATGTTTTGTGTTTTAATGCGAGCGCCTCGTGGTAGCTCTTGGTGTTAATTTACGTCGAACTACCAAAACCTACTCTTTTGTAGCGTCCTTATAAATCCTAGAAGAAAAGAATCTACAAGACGGTAGGTTCTGATAGTTTAACAGTATGGGCCCCCATCACTAAGACTACAACATGGAGCCCAGCATAGCTAATCGCTCTAAACCTCTTGCTCTGAACGTTTGTATATCCAATCCCTCCCAAATTCTTGGCGTTCTTCTGGTTGACTCTGAGGACTTTAACTTTTTGGGTTGGTATATGAACCATAATAAGTAGGCTAAAAGTTTAACTTTTAGGAGGGGTTCAGAAGACAGCCAAGAATTGATGAATCCTTTTAGCCCCAAGCTGTAACCTGAACCTTCAACCTTGACGCTGAGTCCGAACACTGTTCCTTTCCTATAGTTGGGTAACCTTTTACATTTTTTTTGGTATTTAAAGCCAAAAAGGAATAAAAAATCACATTTTTAATCCTATCCCAACTATGAACTAGGTTCTTCATGCCATGGAGGGATCCTGGCGCAAGACTCTTGAGGTACGTCGGTCAATGGAAAAAGGGAAAGCAACATGGGTGCCGAGCTGAGACGACCAACTTGGGGGTGTTAGGGGCTAGGGGGCTTAGGGTTCAGAGCTGTAGGGTTTCGGATTGTAAAGGTTTCGGGCTTAGGGTTTCATTCAAGTTGTGTTGCGGGCCCATGGGGGTTTAGGTCAGATACTTGCGGGGTCCTGTGTGTGGCGAGGAAAAAGTTTGGCATTGCTGAGGTCCGCAACGAAAGTCACAAGCAAAAGCAGAGGCGGCTGCGGCGGCAAAAGCAAAAGCGCCTGCCACGATTCAGGCTGCTTCGAGCGACGCCGGCAGCACATGCTGACCAGATTCCGGCTACAGGGGGAGTTTCTGATGTATATCGGGTCGTCGCTGGCCGAAGCTTGCACGCAAAGCAGAAGCGCGGTTCAAAGAGCTGACCTTGATGAACCCAGCAGTTCTCAAAGCGTCCGCGCAGTCTTTTCGTGTTGAGGGCTTGGCATCTGGGAGTCTGGGGACTTGTTGTCACGTATTTGTTGTAACTTTTGCTTTTACGGTTTCGAGTTTAGGGCTTTCCCACGAATTTTGCGATTAAGCGTCTGATGTTTAGGGTTGAGGGCTTAATAGGGGCCATACATGCATTGATGTGGCTGCAGAACCGTTGTCCACCATCAGCTCGCCATGACCATTTTCTTCAGGATCGGGGGGGGGGAGTCTTGGTATCGGCCTTTTAAACCCTAGAACCTAAACCAGAATCCCTTAATGATTAATGTGTGGAAACCTTAAGCCAACTGTGGAGACAATCCCAGCGGGCCCAGAATATAAGATCTACGAACTCCTTATGGGCCTTTAAACCCTAAACCCTAAACCCTAACACTTAGGCAGCACTTAACTGCTGCTGTGATACGGTCCTATCCGGTCTTGCCCTCAACCTGCTGTCCCCTCCATGGGCTGAGAGCGCTTATCCCTGGGTAGGTCATGTCCTTGAGCAAGTGGGAGTTTGTTTGGGGGTCTTTACAATAAGGATCCTACTAAATAGGGTACTATATTGGGGTCCCCTATTTTCGGACACCCCCAAGTACTGCGCGTGCGGAATCCCTAAACCGCTGCAATGGCCCCAGCGTATTCCCAGTCATATACAACAAACCCCAAGTTCATACACACCCTTAATTGCAGAAGCCGCATCGATGCCTGTGGACAGACCCCTAAACTAAAGCCATGCTTGTAGCTACTCCATGAACCTCTAACCAGGATCGAGGAACGAGTCCTTAGTGCCTTGCGAGGCTGGAGTTGCCTTGGGGTTTAGGGTTGAGGTTTAGAGTTTAGGGTCTTTTCATGTGGTTTTGCTCAGGATCTTCATGGTTTTCCATGAGGTTTACAAGTCGCACGGCATCGATGCCCCACAGAAACCTAAAGCTACTTAGAACTAGCCTGGAGCTTGTGGGCGCGGAGCCCTAAACCCCCAATTTCTTGAACCCCAAACTCCATAACCCTAGACTACCTCCGTAAGCCCTAAATCCCTAAGAACCCGCAAGTGCGACCCAGCCCAAGGCGCGGGAAGTGGACCGAGTCCAACGGCGTGGCGACCGGCATGTGTTGGAGCCACCAACACCCTACTTAGAGGATCATGGGACTTACTAACTGAGGTTATCAATGCCCCGACATTGCGCCCTATACACCGCTGGAAACAGCAAAAGTTCCTAGCAGCGCTGCCAAGAAATCTAGTCCCATTAATAGGGCCAGGCAGTAGTTCAAGGCTGGGTCAGTGGTTTTGTATTCTAGGGTCCCTAAAGCCCTAACCCTGAACTCTAAACCCTCAACCGTAAGCCCCTACAGAACCCGCAAAGGAACCCATAGAGGAGCTCCCAAAGGACACTTTAAAGGAATCCTTGAAGGAACCCTTAAAGGAGCCCCTAAAGGAACCCTTGAAGGAACCCTTAAAGGAGCCCCTAACGGAGCGCTTAAAGGAACCCGAAGACCTAAAGCTTCAGCCGGCCAGGTCACAGGTGAGGGCGAGTGGAGCAATGGCCACAAGGTCCGCTGGGTCGAGGCCACTTGGCTCATCTCCTGTGCCGCTGTAAGGTTTAGGGTGTTAAGGTTTAGAGCTTTAGGGTTCAGGGTTTCGGATTTCGGGTTTAGGGTTTAGGGTTTAAGGTTTAGAGCTTTAGGGTTCAGGGTTTCGGATTTGGGGTTTAGGGTTTAGGGTTTAAGGTTTAGAGCTTTAGGGCTCAGGATTTCGGATCTAGGGTTTAGGGTAAGAGTCTCGGGCTCAGGGCTTAAGCCTTCGAGCTGTGCTTTTGAAGGTTCTATCAGGGCGCCAGGTTTAGGGGTTTAGGGTTTTAGGGTTTAGGGGTTTAAGGGTTTAGGGTTTAGGGTTTTAGGGTTTAGGGTTCAGGGTTTAGGGTTTAGGGATTGTCCTGTCTTGTAGCCCCTTCGTCCTAGCAGTGTCGCATCATCGGCGCACTGCACGTTTGCTGCAAGCCCGTCACCCCAACCCCACACTCCCTTCAAACCCAAAACCCCACTCCGTAGCCGCACGTCCTAGACATTGGTACACCTGGAACCAACGAGCTTTCTTAGCCTTAGCGGCTGCGTAAGTAACCTTTATCATATACATATCATATACTATACCTAGAGGCTCCAAAGTAGTTCCTTTTGGGGGTTCATACTTAGAATTCTGTAAGGGCATCCCAAAAAGGAACTACTATGGAGCCTATGGGTAGGGGCGTATACATACCATACTGAATCGATTCAGCTTTTTGAATGTGGGGCCAGGGATTTTTCCTGAAATTCCGGTGGGGACTCGGTGAGGCGAACCGCAGTGCAGGGATAGTACTGTAGGGGCCTTAATTGGAATAGGCTTCCCTTTAAAGGGGTCTATAAGGGTTACAATAAGGGATACTATAATATAGGGGCCTTAATAATTCGAATAGGTTTTCGGGGGTATATTCTACTATAATTTTAATAAGTTGCCCCCAAAATAGTATAGGTAATTATTAGGGCCCCTACAGAAGTGACATTAGAAGTTGAACTCCTGTTAAACCCGTGTGGAATCCTTCCAGACCCTTACGCAGACCTGATGCAGCCGGTATGGCCATCAAAGCCAGATAGAGGACACCTTAAACAACAATAAGAGCCGAGAAAACTCCGACGAACCCTTTGACACGTTGCCACACTCTAAAAAGCCGGAAAAAGTCCGGAGGCACCAAGCCAGCCCGTGGAGAGTGAGGCCACAGCGCCCTCATCATAGCGACGGCCCGAGGAATCTAGGGTTTTGGGTTTTTCGGGTTGGAAGTTGAGGGACTTGCAGCTTAGATCGTAAGGCTCAGCGTTTTCGGCAGCGAGCGCAATTCTCTGGATGCCGAGACATCCATTGTACCGTAGAACCCACCGCCAAAGTGCGCAGTGATTCTGACTGCCCAAGGAATTCGGGCTTGGGTTCATCCCTTGCATTCCGAGGGTGCTACGATCTCAGCCCATGACCTGTTGCTCATGGGTTAGCTAGTCAAGCAGTTGAAGCAAATCTGCACGAGCTATTCAAGTAGTTCCTTGATTCTTCATTTATTCGGCGCATGATTAGCTAGACAAGTTATTGGTTAGAAGATTCATGATTTATCCAGCTCGTCAGATGGTTCATCGGTTAACTGAGAATGTCGCTATGGCAATGGGATTATTGTCATGCGAGTAACGAACGAGCTAGCTTGTTAACGAACTGACTTACTAGTAGGTTACATGAATGAGCAAATTGAGTAAGTCGCGAGCCACCGCGATCGAATTATCAATCCCTTGTCACTGGCAGTGCAAAAGATAGACCACGGTTAGGGCACGGGGATGACGGGATATTATTATCATCCGTGTTGCTACAGGTCTCATAAAGAACATTGAGTTTTGAAGTAGTGCCTACTCTGGGCGAGTCGGAGTGGTAGATGGGTAACCCCCTGGGCACCCTTAACCCTAGCCATCCCAAAGCCCTCTGGCAACCGGCGAAGCTTCACAACTGTCATGAACTTAACGCTGCAGCCTAGGGAATAGTAGAGCCCAATACCAGCCCCATACTTCCCACCTCTTTGAGCGTCCAACCACCACCGAAGCCCTTACAGAAGCCATTGGCGACCCCATAAAGCACAGGATCCGACCGTAGAGGATGAACTCAATCACAGGCTGGCTAAGGCTGAGCTCTTTTGTTTCACTTCCTGCTGTGCTCAGTTAGGATTCTATAGGGACGAGGGTTGAAGGGTAGGGATGAGAGTTTAGGGTTTAGGGTTGAAGGTTTAGGGTTGAAGGTTAGGGATCAGGGTTTAGGGATCAGAGTTTGGGGTTGAGGGTTGACACCGTGGTTTGAGATGTGTTCATAAAGCCTACCAAAACCTACTCTTTTGTGGGTTCTTATTATAAACCCTAATATAGATTTTATAGGGACCCTACAAAAAAGCAGGTTTTGGAGGGTTAAGGTAGAGTCTATGCGGCCTGCAGCTTAGGACCGGGGCTTAGGCTTTGTCTAGAGTTTTGAAGGTGGAGTTGAAGCTTGAGAGTGAAAAAGTTATAGGCGAATAGGGTTCAGGCCGAAGAACTACATCCCCTAAAACCCTAAATCCTAAACCCTAAACCTTAGACCGTAGCCACCTTCAAAGGACCCCTGTACTACCATGGTAACCGTTAAAGACCCCCAAAACCCAGACAGGCAAGGCCACCCTCCATGGGACCATCAATCTCTTAGCCTTGACGGACTTGAGTTAGGGTTTAGGGCTTAGGGGATTGAAGGTTTTAGGGGCTTAGAGGCTTAGGGTTTAGGGATTGAAGGGTTTGGGGGCTTAGGGTTTAGGGGTTGGAGGGTTTAAGGGCTTAGGGTTTAGGGTCTGGGTTGTTCCCGCGAAAATAGCGCTTTGATCCAAGTCTCGGAAACCATCGATATAGAAGCCTGCATAAACATTGCCAGTGTGGGTAGTTAATACTATATTTCGCCCAGTAAAGCCTTCATCGCACCGTTGCTTGAGCATGCTAACCCTGCCCCAAACTCTACGTTCGAAAACCCCAAACCCTAATCCTAAAAGCCTGGAATCTCATACCAAACGCTAACCCCAAAACCCTAAAACCCTAAACCCTGAACCCCTAATCTCATAGTCTTCTGAGCACAGGAGTTGCGTGGACGTTCACAGAACTCCTCGAAGGACAAATCAGCATCCTGGGGTTAAACCCTAAATGCCCCAACTGAACCGATAGAATTCTGAAGCCCCACCCCCCCCCAAAAAAAAAACAAACAAACAAAATAATAAAAAAAAATCATACAAGCCCTCAAACCCGCGCTATAGAAGCATAGTTACTTGGAGGTTCATGCTATAAGTCGACCTATAGGTGGGTTATAAGCCACATTACGGGACTCAAAAGCCCCACTTACAACTACCCTACACCCCTGAACCCTAAACCCCTAAACCCCTTAACCCTAAACCCTCACCTAAACCCTAAACCCTAAACGCCTCTTATAACCACCCGGCAACCGCCAATTAAACCCAAAACACGACCTAACTTCGAAGTGGGGCTCCTCGTCTCTGAGCCCGCAAGGGAGAGTTTGCACTAGCACTTTTGGGCATGCAGCGTTTAGGGCTTTTAGGTTTTAGGATTAGGGTTTAGGGTTTGTGGTTGAGGGTTTATAGGGATAAGGTTGAGAGTTTTCGGTTTTGGGGATTTAATGCTTAGGGTTTAGCGAACTATCAGCCCAAAGACGAGATAGCACTAGCACTTGTACGCGAATTTTGCTTAGGGCGTTGGGCTTGTGGTTTACGTTACCCTCAGGTTCCATGTACCCAAATAGTATATATGCCTTGGCCCCAAAGTACCTATATGGGGAGTACTTTAAGGGCAAAGTATATACTATTTGGGTATATGGACCCTTAAACCCTAAACCCTAAACCTTTATGGTACCCTTATAGAACTCTTATAGTAACCCTTAAAGGGAACCTTGTTTGGGTACATGGACCCTTAGGGTTATACCGGCACGATCAGGGACTTAGGGCTGGTGAACTTGACGGTTGGGGGTTTAGGGATCAGGCTTAGGGGCCCTTTAGGGTTTAGGGCCTTTTGGGTTTAGGGTTTAGGGTTTAGAGCCTTTTGGGTTTAGGGTTTAGGGTTTAGGGCCTTTTGGGTTTAGGGACATATGGGAGTTTCCGAAAATTAGGGAAACCTTATGTTGGGGTTCTCATAATAAGGATCCTACTATTTAGGGTACTATATTAGGGTCCCCTATTTTCGGAAACTCCCATATAGACACGCAAGCTGCAGCAATACAACCGGGTTCTGCTCGGGGCTTCTCTTTTCGGAGCAATGAATGGAGAATTCAACCAAGGGGTTCTTCACACACAACCAGGGCCCCAGGGTGGTTGGGGGTCTAAGTAATTATTCCCCTAAACCCTAAACCCTTCAGCATGGGGCCCAGGATTTGAGGGTTCAGGGACTGACAGGTCCAGGGTTCATGGGGCTTCGGGTCTGTGGGGGCTCAGGGACTCCGGTTTAGGCTTTGCCTTCAGTTTAGGGAACCTACGTTTTGGGGGGCTCCTGATTATGAGTTCCCTAATTTTTTTGTCGGTCCTTAGGTCCTTAAACAGGTAGCTGGCTATTATCGGGTCTATAGGTAAGGGAAGAAGAGTATAGCACAACTTCGATGGTAGGCTCAAGAGGGCATGGAAGCATGCTGCATGGTTGCAACCCCGCAACACACAAAACAACTTTTCTGGTGCTTCAGTATTCCGACTGCTTCAGGCGAAGCACAAGAGAAGCCGGCAGCTATGTTTCTAGCAAGCTGAGGTTCCAGACTCAGGTCTCCCTTCTTACAAGGGGCACCCACACCTTAGCCATACCTTTACCCGGTAATTCCGTTTTGGACATCAGCAAACAGTGAGAGCTTTGGGTTAAGTTTTGTTTTAAGCTAAGGCGCTTTTCCTGCACCGGCCATGGCAAAACTACGACGTCGGCGCGTCGGCGCAGCAGTCGTTTTGCTGGCAACTCGCCCCTTTATTTATTTTCGCACCCCAAACCCAGCCATGAATCGAGGAATACACATGCTCAGACCTTGCTGTAATCTCTTGATAAGGTAGAGCCGGTTCTTTGGGCCGTGATCTCTTCAGTGCTGTCCGGGTTTTGGGACAGTTTGGGCTCTGAGGTACACGCAAGCCCCTAAACCCTCAACCCTAAACCAGGGCCTTTATCTTACCTTACGGGTCCATGTGCTGAATAGTATATACTTTGGCCCAAAATATCTATATGGGGAATAACGAGCCCCACCCGAACCCGAAACCCGAACCACAACCCCCCCCCCTCCGTCCTAGAAAATTGTTTCGAACCCGAACCCAAACCGGAACTCCCCCACCCCCGCCCCTTCCAAAAAAACCCTAACCCTAAACCCCAAACCCTAAACCCTAAACCCTAAACCCTAACCGAGTACCTAGAAACCTCAGAGCCTCGGAACTTCGGAACCTCCGACCACCCCGCCCCGGCCTCCACCAAAAAAGCGTCTCCTCGGCTCTCTAACTTGAGAACCTCAGAACGCGGAACCTCACCCCCCATCCTACAAAATTGCAGCAAACCAGAACCCAAACCAGAACCTCCACACCCTTCTCCACCAAAAAAAATTCTTGGTGCTTCCGAACCTCAGAATCTCGGAGCCCCCCCATCCCAAAAAAAGATTTCCTGGCCTCTCCGAACCTCGTTTCTCGCCCTCTCGCCCCAGAAGCTCAGAACCTCGGAACCTCCGAACTCCGAACCCCCCTCCCACCCCCATCTTGCAAAATTGCATCGAACCCCAACCCAAACCAGAACCACCCCCATTTCCCTAACCTCAGAACCTCAAAACTTCGGAACCTCCCCCCCCCTCCCCTCCCTAAACATTGCGTCAAACCTCAGAACCTCGGAACCCCGCCACCCTCCCATCTTACAAAATTGCAAGCCTGGGAAGTCGCAAGTCCGGCAGGTCCGGGGAGAGCGGAAAGCGTGGGAAAAGTGCAGCCAGTGGCGTTGTCACCGCAACCTCGACAAGCTGGTGGAGATGGTCCATGCTTTGCTTACCGGCTCCCTCGCGAAATTGGAGGGCAACCAAGTGGCAGATGCGTGTGCGGCCTGCGTCCACTCGCGCATCTTGTCGAGCCCACATTGAGCTACGCACCAGCGTTGCGAACTGGAGCTGGACTTGGACTCGACGTCGGTGTCGCTTCTGTGCAGCTGTTCAGGCATCCCACTGCCCGATGCTTTGGCAAAGTGCTGGGCCACGAGGTTGGTGGCGAACTGTGGTGGGGCCTTGGGGGATGCAGGCATCGCCGCCTGGGTCCTTGAAGCGTGTGAAAAGGGATTGGCATGCAGCTTTCGACAACATCCGGCTCGATGTCTCGGTCCCGAAGATGTGGTTGCAGCAGTGATCAGCGTGCCGCCGCAGCAACGGGATCTGCTTCAAGGGCGCACGCATCAAACGGTTGGAAGCTGCTGCATTTACCAAGCTGAGGAAAGCTGACCGAGGATGGAGCTTGGGGTTTCGCTTGGGGAAGTGTTGCAAGGACTAGGGTCACCGACAAATTTCTCACGGAAGCACTGGAGATGCACAACCCCTTCCTCAGAAAACTTGTCCTTCATGATATCTGTCTTTCCCACGGCAAAGCCCAAGAACCTCGGCTTTGCTCTATGAGTTTGATTATGCATGGGACTTAGATGCAATCCTTGGCAATACCGAGTGTACTCCAGTAAGCAAGTCAGTGTGGATAATCAGAACCAAGGTTTAGGTTTTAGGGCGTTACGCCCCAGCCCTTGACCCATGGACCAAAGTGTGTCTTGGTTGTAATTTTGCAACAACGAAGACTCCTGCTCGCCTTGTAAGTTCAGAACCTCGGAACCTCCCCCCACCCCTCCGCTTCAAATTGCATCGAACCTCGTTTCTCGCCCTCACCCTCTTCCTTTCCAGGTCCAAGCCCCGGATCGTCAGAACCTCGGACCCCTGTCCCTCTTCCCGCAAAAAATTTCACGTGAAACGGCATCTCCAGGCTGTGAAACCTCGGAACCCGAACCTGAACCCCAACCTCCCCCCCACCCCTCCGCTTCGTTTCCGAACCTCGGAACTTCAAAACCTCGGAACCTCCGAACCTCCCCCCCTTCCCGGATGCAAAAAATGAAAACCGAACCTCCGAAGCCGAACCTGAACCCGAACCTCCCCCCCCTCCCCTTCCCCTGCAAGTCCGAACCTCGGAACCACAGAAACCAAGTCTGCAAAACTCACCAGAAAAAACGCATCAACACCAACTCCTAAACCCTGGATGCATCCTGAGCCCTTCCACAGAAGCAACAACAAGAACGAGAAAGCACAAAACAGAAGCCTTAAAGAGAAAATATAATACCCGATGGAACCCCTAAACCCCTAACATCCTAGACCCTAAATCTTTAAACCATAAACCCTACATCCCTACACCAACAACAAAAAACAGCCCGCTCTCAGCCCCTAATCGCCTTTAAAGGGGACCCTATAGAACCCTAGCGTACCTTTCAATCAGACAGACTCGGACCTGAAACAGCCCTCCACGCGGTCAGCAGTTCAATCAGTATGCCCTCGCTATAGTACCCTATCCTCAGCTCCTGGCTCTGCGCCTCGGCCGCGGATTCATCGGTGCGCCGCTGACGCCGCGGACGCGGCGTTTGGCTCTCCGGGCCGAGGTTTGGGGTTTAGGCGGTATTTGGAGGATCATGGGACTTAGTAAGTACGGTTATAAGTACCCTAAGTGGGGTTATAAGTAATTACAAGTATAGTTACCTTAATTATAACCCTAGTTACTAAGTCCCATGATCCTCTAAGTATAGGGTTTAGGGCCGTTTAGGGTCTATATGGTTTTGGGTATAGGAATCGGGTTGAGGGTTTAGGGTCTAGGCTTCAACAACCACTCCTTGCGAAAGGACTTTGGGTCCTATTTGTGTATACTTAACCATAAATAAGGACTACAGAACATTCATAGGACCCTGATCATTAAGCACCAGCAGAAGCCACCTTAAACCCATGATTGTTAAACAACCCGCACCAAGAAACAAAACCCTGTAAAGCCCTGCAGAACCCTTGTAAACAAAAAGTAAACCCAGAAAGATTTAAAAGGAACCACCTGCCGAATCCCTCAAGGCAGACATAATGCCACCCTTACAGCCTTACAGCACCCTTCTTTAAGAAAAGTCTGTAAGCCCGAGAAGCCGCAGGACCCCTTAAAAAAAACCCGCTCCTAAACCCTAAAACCCTAAAGCCTAAACCCTAACCCTGAAGGGTTCCAGTTTGGAAGGTTGTTTTATAAATAAAGCAAGAGATTTGCAAGGGTTTGGGGTTTATCAGGGTTTCAGCTGCATTCTACGGGGGTTCTAGATGGTTTCCGTGAGGGTTCTTGTGAAACCCGAAAGCTTCACCACCAAAACCCTGAAGCTTCGATGCCACAACCGTGAATCCTCGAAAAATCCGCCTACGCATCTCCATCACAAGAGCCGGTATGGAACAACGTCGAAAAAAGCACAAACCCTAAACGTAAGACCTGTGAATCCTACGCCAAAGATCCGAATAAGCCCTGTAAGCTTGATAAACCCTATAAACCCCACACGTCCACAAACCCTGCAAACCCTATAAGCCCCACACGTCCACAAACCCTGCAAACCCTACAAGCCCATATCCCACGAGGCAGTTGCTGAAACCCTAGATCCTAGCCCATAAACCCCAAACCCGAAACCCTAACAAACCCTAAACCCTGAAGGCGACAGGCGAACCCTTACGCTTCAATCTGCCCTAAACCCTAAATGCCCTACATGAATGCAGGCCACTACCACCAAGGATGGGTCGCCGGACCTCAAGGACAGGAGTACTTGGAGGGGCAGGGGACTTAGTAAGTAGGTTCTAAGTAGAGTTATAAGTAAACTAAATGGAGTTACCCCAATTATGACCCTACTTATAAACGACTTACTAAGTCCCCTGCCCCTCCAAGTGCATGGCTTTAGAGTTCAGAACAGGATTTCGTTAAGGGTTCCTTTAAGGCTCGCCCAGGGCTCTGCAAGTAAGGCTTCAAAAGGGATTTGGGTTCGAGGGTCATGGGTGCCTTAACAGGAGGTTTTTGGGTATAGTATGCGCCCGAACCCGGTTCTAACTACTGAGTATACATGATATGTTATGATATGATATGACATGATATGATACGGTATGATGCAATGTGATATGGTATGATATTGTGTTGTGTTGTAATTTAGTGCAGTGTACTGTATTGCACTATTCTATAACAGATCAGATGTATACAAGAGCTGTATGCAGCAGCGAGGAGGCAAACTCCTCGGCGGCCGAGGTCCGCCTGAGTGCTTGAGAATAGGGTTAAGGGTAGGGTTCCTTTTAAGGGCTCCTTGAAGGGTTTCCTAAAAGGATCTAAACGGGTTTAGGGTTTGGTGCTTGAGACGGGGGCATGTTGATCATCAGCAGGTGTTCAGGGTTTAGGTCTGGGGGTTAAGGATTTGGGGTTTCGGGTTTGGGGTGCAGGGATGCTTAGTATGTCAAGTTTCGGGCTCAGGGGTTGAGGGTTGGACAGAGGAGATAAGTTTTTTGCATGAGTCAGCTTGTGCTGGTTTTGCTTTGGCGCTGCTTGCAATGAATAATGAGAAAAGGGACAACCTTATCATGAAGCGGCCATTGGAGGTCTGGTTCACGCCTTGACTGGTTTAGGGTGAAGGGCGTCGTGGGTTTCGGGTGCGCTTTGGGGAGTCGTTGCGCTGTGCGCTGGTAGAAGCCTAGAGTACACCTCCAGATCCATTAACGGAACCCTCAAACTGGGCTTTGGAGTACCATACTTTAATAATACTTTTTTTCTTAAAGGAACCCTTATGAAATAAAAGTTTATACTTTTTTCTCCCTGGTTACTTAAAAGCCCAGTAAACCAGCCCTGACAGGAAGCATTCCTGCAAAAGATCCCCTAAAGATGCCCCCTATATTCAAAATATCCCATAGAGATGCCTTTCCCAACCCATATGAAAGATCCCTTAAAGATACCCAAACCCTAAACCCTAAACCCCAAACCCTAGACCCTAAACCCCTAAACCCTAAACCCCTAAAGCCCTAAACCCTAAACCCCAAACCCTAGACCCTAAAGGGGATTTGGGATTTGGGGATTTCGCCTAAACCCTAAACCCCAAACCCTAGACCCTAAACCCCTAAACCCTAAACCCCTAAAGCCCTAAACCCTAAACCCCAAACCCTAGACCCTAAACTCTATACGACACTAAACCGAAAAGCCCTCGATCCGCTGTGCTCCGTGCCATGCCAGGCTGGCAGCAGGATCGCGGGTCAACCTGACAAGGCCTCTTGTCCCAAAATAATTTAGGGGCTTTTGGTTTAGGGTTTAGGGCTTTGGGTTTAGGGTTTAGGGTTTAGCAGCTGTGGGTTTAGGGTTTAGGGTTTTTGCCACAAGGGTCTTTTGCCTACGTAGTATACATCTTTAGGATTCAAGGTTTGGGGTTTAATCATAGTTTGGCCTGAAAAGGGCTGTTATATAGGTGCTGTAAAAAATTTGACAAATAATTTAGGGTTCAGGGTCTAAACATAGGGTATAACTGTACTTTGGTTTCAAACAAGTTTCTTTATAGGTGCTCCACTTATTTTTGAGAGTATGACCTGCGGTCGTAGAACCGATTGCAGGCCGTGCCTCCCCGCATGTATGGGTAATTATTTAAAGTAGGTTTAGGGTTTAGGCCTTTAGGCACTCCGACCAGGCGGCGGCCTACTGAAATCCTAAACCGTCAACAAACCCTAGACCCCGACACCCTGAAACCCTGAAATCCCGAAACCCTGACTGCTAAACCCACACCCTGAACCTCCAACCTTTAATTGCGGTTTTTATGGTCAAGGGTTCGTGCCTAGGATCCCTTATGATGTCAAGCCCGACACCTGCAAAAGATTCCGAAAGCCTCAACCCCTTCAGCTCTAAACCCTGGCCGCAGCCACAAACCTCAATCTAAAGATCCGGCAGCGCCTATGCCCTAAACCCTAAACCCTAAACCCTAAACTCTACCTATGAGCCCTAAATCTTCCCCTGTCCCAGGCAAACCCTATGCTTGCACAGCGACTTCGCCGCAAAGCTTGGGCTGAGGGTGCTTAGTTGGAAGTTTCAGGTTTAGGGTTTAGGGTTTAAGGTTCAGGGTTTAGGGTTTAGGGTTTAGGGTCTCCCCCGACCCCCCGGTGTTTCTGGGTTAGGTCCGGGGCTTCAAGTAATACGTCAATCTAGCGTATGACTGGGCCTGGTGGAGGCCCCTGTCCCTTTAAAGCTCTAAACTTCACCCAAAACTAAGCCCTCGTCCCTAAACCCCTCTTGACCTGTTGCTGTTGCTGCCGAGAAGGGGCCATTGCATTAACGACCGTTTTGAAATGTGTAATTTTTCTTCCAAAATTCTAAAGGTCGCACTGCCTGATGCTCAGGGTTTAGGATTTTTGGTTTAGGCCCACGGGCGCTATAGTTCTTGACAGGCTGGTTACACAGTGCGTACATATGAAATATGCGTGTATATGTCATCCGTTAACTTGTTAAGTTTCGAAGCCTACCATCCAGCCTAGTTCAAAACGATGTTGGGGTATATAAAGTCGAGTTTGTCAACAATGCCAGATATCTCTTGACAAAGGGAGCAACCCGTAAAGTGAAGTAGACGTTTCAGAACAGTGACCCGCAACTAAAGAATGTGGTTAACACACACGCAGACAGTCAAAAGGTTAGATCGTAGGGGACTAAGATAATCGGAACAGTAACAACAAACAGGTGGCCATGAGACTCCAAGACCCTTGAACCCTAAACCCTAAACCCTAAACCCCGAACCCTGAACCCTAAACCCTAAACCCTAAACCCTGAACCCTAAACCTAAGGCCGAACGCCAAACCTTAACCTTGAAGCTCTCTCGCTCGCTCTCTCTCGCTCTGACTCAGCCTTTGACTCTCCCTCTCAATCTCTGGTACATACAGTGAACCCCATAAAGTTGGAAACCGGATTAAGGCCAAATAGTGCTGGGATTCCCTATACACTACTCTTAAGGATTGAGGCTACTGGGTTTCCAACGTTTTGGCTTCTACTGTAAAGCTGCAAGAAACCCCAAGTGCTTTGAGGTTAGAGAATGCCGTCGGGGACGCTGCCCGTGGAGCCGCAGAGCAGCTCAAGAAGGAGGCGCGAGTGGTGCATCCTGGGTTTGGGGCTTAGGGCCCGCAGGGTTTAGGGGGTTAGGGTTTAGGGTTTGGGATTTAGGGTTTATGCTGTTTAGGGTTGAGAGTCCAGGATTTATTTAGGGTTCCGGGTTAGGGTTGAGGGTGTGCTTCTTTTTCGAAGGTCCAAACAGGCGGTGATCTTGTAGGGCCCAAGAACGTAGTTTTGTACAATTTTCGATACTCCTTTTCTTAGTAGGTGAGTAGGTAACCTTGAACCTGTTGGGGTTTAGATAATCCTACCATAACTGAAAAGGTTAACCTTTTGGGGCTTCTGAACTCAGCCTAAACCCTAAACTCTAAACCCTAAACCCCTAAACCCTAAACCCTAAACCCTAAACCGTGTGCAGGTCCAAGAAGGGAAGCCGAAGGGCTTCTAAGGGTTGAACAGAGTTTCGTAGGCCTTGGGGTGTCGGGCTCTGTTTTAGAAGTCACTGAAATACAGAAAGCCCTATCCTAAGACTTTCAAAAAGACAATTTGGGGGATAGAGAACTGAACGCTGCATGCTTGGGTTTAGAGACGACAGGGATCCGGGTCTTTTCCCGTTTAGAACTCAGGCTTTAGGGTGGGAGTCACTGAGACAACCGGAGGTCCGAACCTTACAGAACCCCTGCAGCTCCCTTGAAGGATCGCTTAAGGGAGCCCTAAACCCTAAACACTAAGAATCTAAGAGTGTTGACCAGAACCCAAGAAAGCACCGTGGGCGCTCGCATTTCGAGGTTCTGGCCCCTCCCTAAGGGGTGGAGAAGCTCCAAATCTTTAGGTTCCTTTGACATTTGTGGTTTTGGGTTCGCGGTTTAGGGTTTCGGGTTCGGGATTGCTTAAAGGAACTCTCTCTCTCTCTATATATTCATATACACACAGATATATATATATATACATATGTATAGAAGCCATTTGAAAAGGAACCCTAAACTTTACAGTAGAAGCTAGAAAGTTGGAACATCATTAGCCTCATGCCCTTAAAGTAAAGTAAAGGGAATCCCAGCATGAATCATCCTAAATCGATGTTCCAACTTTCTGGGGTTCACTGTAGGTTTTTTCGGCCACAGGTAGAAGTCAAGACTTGCAGGTTGATTTCAGGTTGCCCAGCTGCAGATCGAAGTTGCGCTCAGGCTTTAGGGTTTAGGGTTTAGGGGTTTAGGGTTTAGGGTTTGGGGTTTAGGGGGGGTTAGGGTTTAGGGTTTCGGGTTTAGGGGCGAGCCTATTGGTCCAAAGGACCTGGTAAGTAGGTGCTTGGGTTTAGGATTGTGGTGGTGTAGGTTCATATCTCGGAGAGTATATGATGAGGGACCCAAAAAGCACATAAGCATAAGCATTTTATAGGTATATCCCTACCATATTGGGCTTCATTATAGGGGGGGTTTATATGGGATATCCCTATCCTAATGTTTTGCTTATGTGCCTCTTGGGGCCCTATATGATTGCTTTACAACAGTGTATGCTCATTCGCTCTGCAGTTCTATCGCGCCCCCGTATGTCCTAGAGAAAACCCCGGAACCCTACGAAACCCTAAACCTCTAGCCGCTAAGCTCTAAACCCCAAACCCCCACACGAAGCTTCTAAGCCCTAAAATCTCCGATCCTTGGAACCCGAAGCCCGGAGAATGACTCTTCCCTAAACCCTAGACCTTAAACCCTAAACCCCTAAACCTCTAAACCCTAAACCCCTAAACCTCTAAACCCTGAACCCTAACCCCTAAACTACACTAAACCCTAAACCCTAAACCGCCGGCAGGCCACTGCCCTTCCCAGCAAGGCAGACCCTGGGTTGTCTCTGGATTGGTTTTGTTTAGGAGGGTTTGGGGTTCAGGGCTTGGGGCTTTAGGGTCCAGGGTTGTAGGGTTTAGGGTTTAGGGATTTAGGGATTTAGGGTTTTGGGACTTAGGGTTTAGGGTGTAGGGATTTAGGGTTTAGGGTTTTGGGATTTTGGGTTTGAGGGGCCCAGGGTTTAGAAGTTTGGGGCTTATGACTTATGGGTTTAGGGTTTTGGGGTTCGGGACTATCGGGGAATGTTTATGCGGGATGAGGAGTATCCCCCAGATAGGTACTTAGGACCCTTTAGGTTTTGGCAGTGTTAGTGGTTAGTGCTTGTGTGTGTGCTCTACCGGACCTTATGCGAGCTGGAAATATACGGGCTTTAATAATTAGAGCAGGGTTTTGGAGTATATTATACTGAATGCATAATAAGGAACCACCCAAATGGTATAGATAATACTAAGGCCCAAATATTACGCCCGTGTGAAGACATGTTGGAGCCTCTTTACATGCTGTCTGTCTCTGTCGGACTTTTCGGGTGCATCGGGTTCTACGAATGTCTTGAGTTCAGAGGATTTCCATGAGTTTCTCGTGGTTTCTATGGTGACTACTTCCATAAAGACCCTTCGCAGGCAGCCTGAACCCACAAAGTTTAAACAATATGTTTACTGAGCTATGTAGAACTACATAATACGCAGGCCAAGCTGCTACGAAGGCCTTTGCAAGTCCCACACGATTCTTACCCAAGTCCCTAACCCCCCTCCCAAACTTACCCTAAACCCTAGACCCAAATCCCTAAACCACAATCGATCCCCAGCCCTAAACCCCCACACCTTAAGCCGTAAGCCTAACTTGACCCCAAACCCTCAACCCCTTCTGGCCTTGCCGTTGATCAGCATGAAAGGCGGGAAAATGCAGCTTACCAAAAGCAACCCTAAACACCCTAAATCCTAAACCCCACACCTTAAACCGCAAGCCTAGAATCCTCGGGCCGGTGCTCTGGAAAATGTAAAACTTGCAAATTCCAACCCCCCCGAAGACCCAGACCCCAGCATGAAGGGTTTAGGGTTTATGGGTTTCCGGGTTTAGGGTTTAGAGGACACAGAAACAACCCACAGAAAGCCTCGCATTTTATCAAACCTTCATCAGGCACCCTGAATCATCCCCTATGACAATTGCAACTCTCGGAGACAAAACCCTCAAACATCTAAGCCTGAAGCCCGAAAGCTTGTCTCTGGAAAAAAGGTGGGCAGTGCCGTGGCCGCAGCAGCACAGGCGGCAGGCTCCACATGGGGCAGAAGTGGGGGGGGGGGGGGGGNAGAAAAATCACAAAACATATAGACTCACACCGCAAGAGGTGTTCATGGATAAAAGGAGGGAGGCGTGCAGGCCCCGAGAGCACAGGGGGCAGCCGACGAGAGGGGGAGAAGGGGGGGGGGGGGGGATAGGTTCGGATGTTCCTTGAAGGAAAGGGTTCTATGAGGCCGCTCTAGGGGCGAAAACCTTCTAGTGCCCTGATTCCCCGAGCCCTTAACCCATATAGCGCTTGTGAAAACAACAGCGCGAGAAGAACCCTAAAATCCCGCTTATACCTTAAACCCAAGAATGGGACCCTCCCTATTATGGCTACTTCGGAGAGCTACAGCATAATGGCAGCCTTAGACAGCGATTTGGGATTTCATAAGGGTTCGTTGAGTTCTATGTGTGATTTCAGAAGGGTTCTGCAAGGTTGTCCTTGTTATAACTATACCAGACTAGTCCCAAAACCGTATTCCAAAATTGGAGCCCATGTATTGCGATCTTTTGCGAAAGGACGCCTTGAGATTCGTGGGTTTTAGGATTACCTTAACCCGGAATAACCTACCTTTTTGAGGACTTATATAAGGAAGTCATAATAGGGAACCCTAAAAGGGTAGGTTCTTTAGGGTTAAGGTAGGGCATACGATTCCTCGCGAAAGCAGACCTTGAGATTCGTGGAGTCCTCAGAGTGGGCGGCTTGGTGAGAGGGCCAAATCCACGAGAACGCGAGTTTGCTCCATGGGTTTAGGGTTTAGGGTTTAGGGGATGATCCAAGGCGTTCTCGGATTTCAGGTTTGGTTCGTGGGAAAGGCTGCTGAAGTCCTTCAAGATATGGTGTTCCGACTCGCTGCTGGCTCCAGAAGGTATTGTGAGGCTTCATCCGACTTCATCCTGCCAGGGCTTCTCAGATTAGAAGGCTTTCACCTGGCTTGATAAGGTTACGAGGTGCATGGGTAGTTGTAGGTAGGGTTGCAAGTTCTGGGTACCAGTACCTTCCCAAAGAGCCCAACTATCCGTTAATCATGGAGTATCTCCGGAACGAAACATCCCTGAACCATACCCTATACCGTGCCCTAAACCCTAGACGCTATACCATATACCCTAAACCCTGAACCCCAATAACCGAGAACCCTAAGCCCCACACCTTCGACCTCAAAGAAGAATATCTGACTACACCGTAGGCCCCAACTGTAAAGCAAGAGCCTCAATACGTAGTTTCCTTTAAAAGGGGTCCTTTTTTGGGGGTTATTATAAGGGAGCTATAGTAGAGTTCTATGGTATAGGGGCCTTAATAGTTAGCATCGGGTTCTGGGGTGTATGATACATGTAACATAATAAGGAACCTCACGGAATAGTATTGGATCTCATTCAGGCTTCTACATTAGGATGATTCCTTGCTGAAGGGGTGCTGGACTCCAAAATCGATGCCCTGAAGCCGAAGTGCCCCCCTTGCGAGATTTTAAGTCTGAAAGCCTAAGCTGTACAATGCTGCAAACTCTCATGATCTGTCGGAAAACCAGCATCCACAGTATGCAACCCCCAGAAGCCCCTGCAATAAAAGGTACAAATCGTAACAAACAATCAAAATAATTCAATAAAATTCTAAGTATAACCTCCGGAACCCCAAAGTCCTAAAGTCCTAGATCCGCAGCCTTAGTTGCAATCCCTTTCTCAAAAGCCCCGAAGACAGGTCAGAAGGTTGCTGAGGAGGCGCAGAAAAAGGCAGGGAAAAGTACCAGCGGTTCAGGGTTCAGAGGTTCACGGCGTGGTGTCTGGGGGCGAAGGTTTACAGTAGAAGCCTAAAAGTTGGAAACCCACTAGCCTCTATCCTGAAGAGTAATGTATAGAGAATCCCAGCACTATTTGGCCTTAATCCGGTTTCCAACTTTATGGGGTTTACTGTAACAGTGTAGGTAGAGCTCTTACAATGTGTCTTTCTTGCGTGGTGTTGCTAGAGTTGTAGAGGGCTTTTATCCCTAAACCCTAAACCCTAAACGGTTTTGATCCCTAAACCCTGAACCCTAAGCCCTAAATTCAAAAAAAGCCCTAACCTCACGGGCTTCGTGGGTTGACCGGGGGTTTGGGTCTTGCAAAATGTCGCTGAATGGGGCTGTCTTGCTTTTGGGTCGAAGACTTGAGGTTTCACTAAGGTTTAGGGGTTTAGGGGCTTAGGGTTTTGGGGGTTTAGGGGTTTTAGGGGGTTTAGGGGCTTAACTTAAACCCCAACTCAACAAGGGTTACGGCTTGTAGTTTAGGAATCTAAACCCTACCTTGGCTTGCGAAGGATGTGTTGAGGAACACCAGAACGAAGGAGCGCTGCATTGCAGGATTTGAACTCGAAGTTGGAACGGACTCACGACAGTGAGCCGAAAGCCCTACCTTTGCAGGAGAAGCTTGAGCGTATCCGATCCCATAATCAGCCCTCCTACGCCCTGATCGATAAAGCCACTCAGCAAGCTGACGACCAGGTTTTGCAATGGATACCCCTGGCGAAGTGCAGCTCCCGTTATCAGGAGTGCACCACGGACAAAACCGCAGCCTCACTTCGCTTCAGCCATGACGGTTCCATCAAGGTCACCAGCCCGGCACCGGAGATGTCGTGTGTGACGTGACATCGGCCCATTGCTTCGCGCTGCCATGCAGCGCAGGGCTTTGGCTTACGACATACCCAGAGCCTCCAAAACCCCTTAATTAAGGAATATACCTTAAATTATAATAGGATCCCGAATATGATTTAGTGGCAATTTAGTGGTATATTCCGTAATTAAGGGGTTTTGGAGTCTCTGGGTAGCTGGAGTCGCCTCACTCTCGGCTCTCGATGGACTCAGAACTCTTTGATCGGCTCGGGTGCCCTGCTCCGCTGGGTTACGCCCCCATGTGGGTGGCTGTCAAAATTAGGGTCCCTTTTTGGGTACCCTAAATAATTTTGGGTACCCTAATTAATAGGTGCCGTATTATATTTGACAACCACCCATGTCTCTGCCACAGTTGATTGCCACTGATCAAGCATTGTGGATGCGGTTGTCTGAAAGCACCCGAGGCAACGTCAAGGGCCGCAATATTGACACTGGCCGGCTTTTCACCTAAGAAGGAGAGGTTTCTTAGACGTCTTCGTTGGTCTTGATATCCGTTGGGGGTTGCACGGTCATGTAGTTCGCTGATAAATGAAAACTCAGTTTCTTCGAAGGCTTCAACTCTCGGAGGCCATTGTAGCTCTTCTATCTTCTTCTATAAGGTAGGATGGTAGGATATAGTTTACGAACGTAGAGGGTTTATATCAATCAGGGTTCTACTTTGTATTATATGCGCCTATGGGATTCTCAAGTGAGGCCTTCGGGCTAGGGGGTCAGGATGTTCGGCTGTCGTGATTTCAGATTTTGGCTGTGCTCGTGAATGCCAACCGGCTGCAATGCTTCCTGGCTACCTTCCAAGCCGCGCTCCACTACCATTTGGATACCTGCAGGCTCTGCGTGCTCTTCGAGGGCATCTACTTCGGCATCGCGGAGATCACAGGCAGACGCACAGCAGGCCCTCCACAGGAACGGGACTTGGAGGAGCAGGCTGACCTTTCCAGACCGTCGGCGGTCCCGAGGCGCTGTGAATTTGAGGATGTGATTCCGGTGGGCTGGGTTCAGCTTGCCACTGCGGGCACGCCGGATTTGCCGGCAGATTTTATTGCAGCTTTATGCCGGTTCGTTTTTGTACAGGACGCATCGGCAGACCAAGCTTTCGAGGTGACGTGGCTGGAGCTTGTTTTCATGTTAGAGGCTGTTGGGGGCTTTGTGTATCCTGCTGCCGGCCAGTCCGGCTGGGTGTCTTCAGCCACGGTAGCTTTTCTGCCCCCTCCAACCAAGTGGCGGCACATACTTGAGGGTCATGGGGCTAAGTAACTAGGGAAACAACTACGGTAACTATATAAACATAACTAATTAGTTATAACCCCACTTAAGGTACTTATAACCATACTTAATAGGTCCCATGACCCTCCAAGTAGGGTTCATTCTTCAGGATTTGGGAGCGTGGTTACAGGGTTTATGCCTCAAGTTGTCCGAACCTTCCGTGTGTCAAGTTAGTAAACGGAACAGCCTGAGCGGAAGAGATACCATTGGGAAGACATTTCCTCTTAACCTCTTGGCCATTTGACGCACCGGAATTATTCGAAACCCTGTAAGCCCTTGACCCTAAATCCCTATCCTGTTCATGAATTGCCCCTGACACACAAGATGCTGGAGGAACGCGAGCATCTCAACCAAAACACCCGATGAAGCAAAGCCCTAAAGCCCACACCAAACCCTAAACCCTTAAACCCTAAACCCTACCCTAAGCCCTGAATCCTAAACCCTAAACCAAAGACTTTTACACCCGGTACCCAGGATTCTAGACACTAAACCCTAAACCCTAAACTCAAACCCTGTGCCCCGAATTCCAGACGTTCCGAACTCCGCGGCAGGTGGACGCGGCCACCGCATCTGCTCAAGCCGAGGCTGCTTTTTGGTTGGATCCTCCGTCCTACTAAGTGGGGTTTTGGGTTTAGGGTTTGGGGTTTGGCGTTTAGGGTTTAAGGGTTTAGGGCTTCGGGTTTGGGGTTTAGGTTTAGGGATTAGAGCATGTTTCCACTATAGGCATCTGAATGATTAAATAGGGCTCTTTTAACAAGGGGATACTTTACGGGTTACTGGGTTTTGTTCAAGAGGTTACTACAGGTTACTTCACTATGGGCGCCTTGATAATTAGAACGGGGTTTTTGGGCACGATATGTTGTAGTTTAATCATAATAAGCAGCCCCCGAGGAATTGTCGTATATTGTAGTATACTCATCATAAGTATGACGAGGCCTGAGAAGTAGTATTGGTTTTATTTTATCCGGCAGAATACATACTCTACCCTTTGATGTAGGTGACTGCCTAAGCCTAGTTCGTAACGGGATTTCCTCCCGATCAGTTTCCGACGATATGAGGGTTGGCACTTATGAGCCGTATATCATTTTGGGGTGGTCTTCTGAGCTACGGAACAGTACATATCCTTGCTATGAAGGGTTGCAGGTCAACGTAGCCAGGTTGGTCTAGTCTCCATTGCAGCTGCGATTGTCGGCGTCGGAGTCTTACCAGAAGGTTGGTGAACCACGTAGGGGCTATGATGCAGACTACGACAGGTGGGTTCAATGCACGGCTTCTGGTTATGTAGGTGGGTGGTTGTCAAAATTAGGGTCCCTTTTTGGTGTCCTTAATATAATACGGCACCTATTCTGTAGGGTACCCAAAAAGGGACCCTAATTTTGACAACCACCCAGGTTGTAGGGTCATGTCATGCCGGGTTGTAGGCTTATTTAGCTTTCGGGAGTCACCGGAGTCTCCAGGGTTCAGGCTCCTGGGGCTTGGGGATAATTGATAAGACTGCGCTGGTTTGTATGGGTCCACTACGCCCATAGGCTGGGAGTCTTTTTGTTCAGAAACTTGGCTTAAGTTAGCATAACAGTGTAAGTTCTCTAACGAATACAAGAACCCGTTTCGTATACCCAATTACACGGACTCACCCTAACGCGTAGCCCTCAAACCTGCATCGAACCCTTATAATATACCATTTGCTTGAGGGCCCCCAAAAAACAAGAATTGAGAATCCCTTATTAAGGGTACTATAGGGATTATTTTTTTTTATTTTTTGGGGGCCCTTAAGCAAATGGTAGTAATATAGAGCCTTCATAAAGCCTTGAAGCAATCCCCTCAAGAGCCTTGCAGCCATCCTCTTTTAAAACAAGCATAAAGCTGTAGAGCCCTCTGTCAGTGGCTTGCCCGTGGCTTTGGGTTTCTGTTTCGAACGAACTTCCAACTGATACTTCCGGATTGTACAAACAAAGTACAAGATTGTACTGGGTTTCATATTATGAGGCCTGAATATGTGGATCCTACTCTTTAGAGCTATTGAGGTTTTAGTTTAGGGTCCCTTGTTTTCTGCATTTTCCACTTGGTGGTGGCCACCGCATACTCTGCCTCGGATCTTGCAGGTTGTGTACAAGCCCTATGCCCTGAGCTCTAAACCCTGCGTCCTAAACCCTTGGCCCTACACCCTCAACCCTAAACCTTTGGCATAGTTGGGTAACATTCTACATTTTTATGGGTACTTAAAGCCAATAAGGAATACAAGTTTAAATTTTTAATCCTATCCCAACCATTAACTAAAACCCTCAGCCGTAAACCCTACGCGCTGAACCGTAAGACCTAATCCTAAACCTGAGGTCCTGTTCCCGAAGCCTTAACCCATCAGCCGTAAACCCTAAGCCCTAAACCCGAAGCCCCAAATCCTAAACTATAAACCTTAAGTCACTTAAGTCCTAAACCTTAAGCCCTGAGCCCTAAACTCGTATAGCTTGCTGCATACAGCTCTCGTCACCTTAAATTGAGGCGTGCATTTAGTACGTACCTCGGCCACTGTAACACCTAATATCAGGACAGGAATGTTTCGGAATACTTTTGCTTGCGGTTCATATATATATATATGTTGAGTTGCCCCAATGTAAAACTCAGGAAAATGGTTAGACATACTTTTAAAACCCTAAAACAACAACCTAAACTTTGTCGGGTTTAGAGATTAGGGCTTATCTAGGGCTGAATAAGCCGCAAATAACTTGCCTGTTTAAGGACTTATATGAGGAAATCATAATCAGGAACCCCAAACAGGTAGGTCTTATAGGGTCCAGGTGGAGTTTAGAGTTTAGGGTTGTTAGGTTTAGAGATCAGCGTTTCAGGAGTGGAGTTTATTTATGGCTTCGGACTGAGGTCTTATTCTTTAGGCTTTGGGTTTTTAGGGTTGAGGGTTGATGGCTGAGGGTATTGGGGTGTTATTCAGACTTGTTTTTGGGGCTGAAAGCACGAGTCAGCTGTAGTCCTTTTTGTTGAGTTTGGTTTCGGGGGGCTTTGGTTGCAGAACTTCTGAAGGCAAGGAAAGGCCCTAAAGGCAGTTGAAAATCGCACTTTCTGTATCTGGGCTTTGTTAGGTGTCGCGGTGACCTGTCGTTCTGCAACATGCAACGAATGGACACTTGGCGGCAGACAGCACAAGCCAACGGTCAACGGCACCGGCGAACCTTAACTTCGGCTACGCAGCTGCGAATCGCTTCCGGGACCAGGCGATGCAGGTGTAGCTACGCGAAGACACAGACGGCGAGTGATTGCAGTTCCGCACAATGCGGCCAAGGCCCGATATGGTTTCGGCAAGCTGAGGGCGGAGGCGGCGGGCCGTGGGACTGGGATCTCTTCGATCCCAGATGGTGGCGCAACAACAGGCAAGGTCAGAGCAGGAAGTATAAATTTACAGCCTAGCTCTATTTTCCCTTGGCAGGGGCCTGTCGCAATACAACCGCGAGAGGTGGAACGACGGCACGGGCCCACATCATGCGACGGCTAATCAATCACGTCCGTGGCCTGCCATGAGAACTTCCATGTAAAAGCCTGGGGTTTTGCGCACTTGAACCCTCAGGGCCTAAACCGTAAACCAACGTACAATCTGGAAAGATCCCTCCTAGAACCCATATCGAGCCTTTACAGCGCCTGTGCAGATGCTTTTTACACCCTCTAGAACGCTTAAAGAACCCTATACCCTAAGAGTTTGCATATCCACACTTTTATCATGTATAGAGCGCTCTCCAACTTATAGAACCCGTGCCCTAGGCATTAATCCCCTCGATCAACCAAAGACATTGAGCATCTTCATGAAATGAGCAGAAAGCCCTTCTGGAATCACTATATAGAATTAGAGTAAGCATCTTTCCATATTCAACTTTGAACACTAATAGCTATCAATGAAACCACAACCAGCCCTGAAATGAATCAAAAAGCCGAGTTCTCTTCAGATCACTTCCATCCCCGACAAGATCGGCAGCGCTGCCAACTCCGCCGTCGAGGCCCAGACGCAGAAGGCCGGGAGGGGTCCGGAACCGGAACCGGGGCTTGAAAAATATGGGGCGCCCTACAGTAATAATTTACCTATACTCTTGTGGGGGTTCCTTATTATAATCATAGTATAATATGCCCCAAAACCCTATTCTAATTTTAAGACCCCTATATTAAGGGTCCTGTGATGTTATAACTTGGGTTTAGCAAAGGGCTGTCTGTAGGAAGCAGTTGAGATTTTGCCGAACCTGGGTGTTCATGTGGGGGTGGCGGGAGTTTAGGGTTAGGGTTTTAGGGTTGAGTAGGACTTCGGATTTCAGTTCATGGGCTTTCTGATTTTGTGTGGTTTGAAGCTCCCTTAGAAAGGTTGGGGTTACTAGGGTTTGGGCATCAGAGTTCGAGATCAGGATTCAGGCCAACTTCCTTTCGTGGGGATAACATGCAAGTCTGAGTTGCAGGGGCTGGATGGGGCTCTCCAGGTACATGCAGCTTGATTCGTAAACGGAGTATGTGGGCGAAAGTTCACGCCCCTTGAGTTGTAAATGGGCCCTTGTCACTGCCTTAAACAACACTTGCAACACCCGAGTAAGATCCCTTGTAAGACGTTCTTACAGCCCTCAGTAGTCAGAAGTTACATTGACCGAGGATGTGTTTTCAGTCGCTTAGGTTCGTGAGCAAGAAGTAGTGGCTTCAGGCATGTTTGGGGTGTCGGGTTTAGTGGCGTTTATGTAGGGCTAACCACCTAAAGCTCATGAAAACCCTAGAATCAAAATTCACTAAAGCACGTTTAAAATCCATGACCTTAAACCCTATACCCTTTGTTAAATCTAAGTGAAACCCTAGATGCACCTACACTGACTGAGATCTGGAAATTTCCGTTAGGGGAAGCCACAGCGGAACATCCTTAAGAACGAGACAGCTGCTGGGTTAAGGCGTTTAGGGTTCAGGATTTAGGCTGTGCTCTGTGGTTTGCTCTTCAAAGTAGCTTGTCTACGATTAGTCCGTAGAACGTGATGGTTTCGGCTCGTTGTAGTGTATTTGTACTCTACTAGAGTTTCAATTGTGTAATAACTGTACTGAAGTTGTCATGATCTTACTCTGCTGTAGCTATGCCTTAATTACAGAGTGTGTCATTCTCCGGGCCTTCACGCCGCATGCTTTGGCCTGTGAATTGCTGCTTTGTTAATCCGGCAGAGCATAGGGTAGTTCTCTAAATTAGGGTCCCTTCTAGGGTGTTTTTTTTTTATGAGGGTGCCGTACCATTTTTTCGGACCTTAAAAAGCGACCCTAATTTCGAGAACTACTTGTGTTGAAAAGGGTGCGACCGTATAGGTATGTCTTGAACCCCAAATCGGTGCTTAGGCTTTCGCATTCAGCTTATGCAGGCTTGAAGGCTTGATGACTCCTACCCAAAACCTTAAACCCAAAACCCTGAACCCTAAACGCCTAAACCCTAAACCCCTAAACCCAAAACCCTAAACCCAAAACCCCTAAACCCCCTAAAGCCAAATCCCGAAACCCTAAACCCTAAACCTCCAAACTTACACCCCCAAGCCTTCCCAAAAAGCCTATAAGCTCTAAATCTAAACCCTAAACCCTAATCCTCCCCTAAACCCTATTCAAAACTTAAAAAAAGGCCGTCCCTAAATCCTATTGAAACTTAAAAAAAGGCAGTCCCTAAATTCCAAACCCTCGACCTTGAACGCTTCCTGTTCTCACGATCTGCGGAGGTCAAAGACGAGGCTGCAGCTGACGCAGTGGTTCACGGGTTTCCTTTTCATACTGAGGGTTGAGGCTTTAGGGTTCTTATGGGAGTTTCCGAACATTAGGGGTAGCTTAGGGTTCCCTTAAAGGGTTGCGAAAAAGGGTGCTATAAGGGTTCCTTTAAAGGTCTCTATAAGGGTTTAGGGTTTCCGAAAATTAGGGGTACCTTATTTAGGGGTCCTTATAATAAGGATCCTACTATTTAGGGTACTATATTAGGGTCCCCTATTTTCGGAAACCCCCTTATGGGCTTAGGGCTTACGGTTCTTGTCGGCTTGGGGCTGTGGGCTCTTATAAGTGCAGGGTTGAAGGTTCAGCAGTTTTTTTTATTGAATATGGGTAAGCAGTCGGGCTAAGGGTTGAGGGTGTGTGGTTTAGGGGCTCAAGGAGGCAGACTTCCCTTATATACCTTGCAGATGAACCTTCAAAAGCACCTTATGCAGCTACTGGACCCTAAACCAGTAGCCGTAGACCCTAATTGACCTTTGTGGATCCCTTGTAAGGAACCCCACACCTCTAAACCCTACCTTAACCCTGAAGAACCTACGTTTTTAAGGACTTACTTATATAAGGAAATCATAATAGGGAACCCTAAGAAGGTAGGTTCTTCAGGGTTAAGGTAGACCCTCAAGCCGACTGATTAAAGACTAATGCTCTTGATAGACCCCTCAAAGGAACCCTAAGCACTTATAGAACCTTTATACAGTAAACCCCATAAAGTTGGAAACCGGACAAAGGCCAAATAGTGCTGGGATTCCCTATACGTTACTCTTAAGGATTGAGGCTATGGGGTTTCCAAGTTTTTGGCTTCTACTGTAGAGCCCTCATTGACTTCTATAGATTCCCTTACATCAAGGAACCCTTTACCCTAAGACCCCAAACCCTGAACCCTTCAGGAATCCTGATAGATCCCGTATATATAGACCGCCTTGGAGTCCAAAATGGAAGGCCCCATAAAACCCTATACCCACCCTCGAAAAAACTTACAATGCCCCATGTAAGCCCCAAAATCCTCTAAACCCTAAACCATCCTAAACCTCTATAAATCCCAACTCTACTCCCTAAACTCCAAACCCCAAACCCTAAGCCCTAAACCCCTAAACCCCTAAACCCCTAACCCCCTAAACCCCTAAACCCGAAACCCTTAATGTAGGAACCTGATTAAGAAACCCTGGGCCTATAACCCCAAAATAGTAGGATTCATAAAAGGAACCCTAAAACCCCTAACCCCTGGGCCCTCAAACCCTAAAGCCCTGAGCCGCAAATTCCTCACTGGTTTAGAGGTGGGCCAAGCTTTGGAGCGCGCAAAGCGAGCGCCGCAGGCCATGAGAAAACTCAGAAGGCTTTAGGGGGGGTTAGGGTTTAAGGGCTAGGGTTTAGGGGGTTTAGGGTTCAATTTTGAGGGTTGAGGGTTTAAGGGGTTCTGCAGGATTTTGGTATGGGGGCCGGTGAACTAGAATAGGGTTTCTTTCAAGGTTGCTGATAAGGGTGCTCTAGGGTTTTGGTGTGGGGGCCAACATAGTATAATGGGCCCCAAAAGCCTATTCTAGTTATTAAGGCCCTATATTATAGTACCCTTGTATGTAGATCCCTTATAGCAACCCTTATAGACCCCTTTACAGGGAAGCCTATTCTAAGTAAGGCCCCTCACACTAGGGGCCTCTCGGATTTAGAATAGGTTTTTCCTTGAATCGTAGAGAGGTACTTGGAGGATCATGGGACTTAGTAAGTAAAGTTATAAGTACCTTAACTGGGGTGATAAGTATAGTTACCTTAATTATAACCCTAGTTACTAAGTCCCATGTTCCTTTAAGTACCGATCTTTTGCAGGCACAGATCATGAAGAACAAGCAGTTGTGCCATCCAGCGTCTCGCCAACTTGGCCGTAGGCGGAGGGCTACCAGGGTCACTGGTGGAACGACGCCAAAACATATGCACCTTGCAGCTGGCCTGCAAGTGTAAAAGGAAGTTCGCTGACGCCATGTCATGCCATGTGTCTCATCACACAACCGAGGTGCTTTGCAGCATTTTCAGCCTTGTTGGCAGGGTTCGGCCGGCATGCACGCCTTCGGGTGTACTTCCAGGGTGCGGGCACAAATAACTATAGATTCTGTTTGGGACGTATATAAGGAAGTCCTGTCATGGTAAGGAACTCTAAAAAGGTAGGTCTCTTAGGGTCCAGGTAAATATTGGAATTGAAATCTTTAAACGGCTCCTTTACAGGTGCCAACAGTAATATAGATGCGGCATAGGGCTTATGGTTTCGGGTTTAGGGCTTAAGGGTTAAGGGTTAAGGGTGTAGGCTTGAATGGTTTCCAGTCGAAATCCTGCCTGCGCCTATTGAAACCTGGGTTGATAGCCCTTGCGTTGTAGGATCTACACAAACGCAGTGAGCTAAGGAATATACTTAAATGATACATTATAAAACCCCGTCTAGTTTCAGTCAGGTATATTCCTTAATATTGCCCCAAAAGCAGCTGCCGCAAGAAGGGGCTTAGAAGCTCTCGATGGCCGGGGTTTAGAGAATCCAGGGTTTAAGGGCTTTTAGGGCTTGGGGGTCTTGTGCAGGTTTATGAAAGAATCCTGACCTAAACCCTAAACCTTCAACACGACCAGGAAGCCGCCGAGAAAGCCTTGCAGAGACTGGCGGAGCTTCCAAAGGTGAGGGTCTTGGGTTTAAGCGGGGCCTCTTAGGGTAGTTTAGAGGGTGTAGGATGTATTAATGTTCAAGTTTAGCCTTTAACGTTCGAGGGTTTAGGGATTTAGGGTGTGTATAGAGATAAAAAATAGGATTTACCTGCCTAGTCGTTGGGGAATTTATGGTTTCAGGGTTTTTGAGTGCTTGAGAAGGATTCTAGGGTGCTTTATACGGGCTCAGTGCTTCTATGGGATTCAATAGGGCCTATAGGGTCCTACCAGCCCTCTTGTGCAAGGGTCTAATTACGGCATTTAGGGGGGTTCGGGTGTGGGGTTGACTCGACAAGAACATTAAATCTCTATGATCCCTAAGGCCCTGTATACAACCCCCAAACCCGAAATCCTAAAGCCTAACCCTAAACCCCTAAACCCTAAAACCCTGATGAAAGCTTCTAGCACCGTGGAAACTCGGAAGTTGCATAGTTTTCGTCGGGGGTCCCCCAGACCTTCGGGTTTAAGGTTCCCCAGCTCAGGGGTACTTCGTGGGGATTTCCGAAGATCGGGGGACCCCAATATAGTACCCTAAGTAGTAGGATCCTTATTATACGGACCCCTAAACCCTAAACCCTAAACCCCTAAACCTTAACCCCTAAACCCCGAAACCCTAAACCCTAAACCCTAAACCCCTACCCCTAATTTTCGGAAACTCCCTAATGTTTTTGTAAACCTTGAGGACCATCCTGGACCCGACGCTCTACCCCTCACACCACGCGCCACGAGAGTTTCAGACTGGTTTGAGCCGCAGGATACTTGAAGGATCATGGGACTTAGTAAGCACAGTTATAAGTACCCTAAGTGGGGTTATAAGTAATTATAAGTATAGTTACCTTAATTAACCCTAGTTACTAAGTCCCATGATCCTCCTAAGTAGGATGGCCATCAACCCAAGCCTCAAGCCGTCAACAGCACTCCGTACGTCAAAGCCTTCTGGGCTTTCTTTAGGATTTTTTCATCCTTCCCATAAGTAATCCTCAAAGATCTGCTTGAAGCCCTACATAGAACCGTAGAAATATAGATTGAGGAAAGTTTTTCTCGACTACGGATACTTTCGTACACCATCAGGTGACAACTTGCGTGGTTGCAGAAGGCGGAAGACTTATTAATTCAAACTCCTGAGTTAGTTATTGGGTTGGGGATGCTTTGGCATCCCTTGCGGGACCTCATCAAAGCCTTAGAAAGCCCGCGGATGCCCTCGCATACAGAACGACGAAAGCTCTTGAAGCCACCCTCCGAAAAACCCTGAGCCCCACACCCCATGAAGACTCTTTTCAGAAGAAGCACCTTGGTTTAGTGAGTTTAGCGCTTAGGCTTAGGGCTTGTATGAGCTACTGGACCCTTAATGAACTCCCGTTTGCAAAAAGCAATACCCTCCAGTCTTAAACCCTAACCCCCCAGCTATTGTAGAACCCTTTGAGGGAACCCTTTCAAAGGAACCCTAAATATTCCAACAATCAAGGCTTCTATTGGGTGGTTGTCAAAATTATGGTCCCTTTTTGGGTCCTTATTAGAGTACGGCACCTAGGATTTAGGGTACCCAAAAAGGGACCCTAATTTTGACAACTACCCTATTATAGTATGAAGGAAGCTGCGGATCGCGCGTCCGAGCGCCTCTCAAAGCTTCCACAGGCACCTTTGCTCGTAGGGCTTTGCGCTTAGGGTTTTGGGTTTTAAGGTTTAGGGTCTACCTCCTGGGGCTTACCCATAGGCCCCATAGTAGTTCCTTTTTGGGATTACCTTATAGGATTCTACATATGGGTGGTTGTCAAAATTAAGGTCCCTTTTTGGGTACCCTAAATACTAGATGCCGTATCAGAATAGGGTTCCCAAAAAGGGACCCTAATTTTGACAACCACCCATATGAACTCCAAAAAGGAACTACTATGGGGCCTATGGGTAAGCCTAAGGGTTTATAGGGTTTAGGGTTTAGGGCCTATAGGGTTTAGGGTTTAGGGCCTACAGGGTTTAGGCTTAGGGCTTGGGCTTAGTGTTTGGGCTTGTGGCTTAGGGTTTGCTTAAGTAGGGTTTAGGTTTTAGGGTTCTTTGTAGGTAGGCCTGTGGCATTGGGACATTTTTAATTTCAGCCCCTGAGTGGCCTAAGAGGATCTTCTTTACGACACTTTTTCATTTCAGAGGCTAAGTTTAAACTTTATAAGAATGGCACCAACTTGGGGTTTGGTTTTAGGGGTAGGGGCTCAGGGTTTGGGTTCAGGTTTTAAGGGCTCAGGGGTTAGGGATGAGGGGTTATAGGGGTAACGTTTCAGGGTCGTTTGGGGTTTGGGTTTTGAGGGGTGGGGTTTGGGGTTTAGGTTTTAAGGGATAAGGGCAAAGGTTCTACAAAGTTAGCGTAGGGTTTCATGCTCGGGTGTTCTTCAAGAGCTGCAGAAGGATTCTATACAGTTCTCGGGTTTCGAGGGTTCTATACGGCTTTGTAAAGGTTTCATCAGGGTTCTATTTGTAGCCTACATAGCAGTATCCTTATTATAAGTATTATACGGATCCCCAAAATAAGGTACCCCTAATTGTCGGAAACTCCCTACTATGTTCTTCAAGGTCTCATAGCGGTTCAATCGGCTTATGGGCTTTATAGGGGCTTGGACCATTGGGTTTCAGGGCTTTGGTGAGGGCTCAAAAAGGTTGAGGCTTTATAGTCTATTGGTCTATGGCAAGTTAGAGGATTGTTAGTATTTCAGGGTGTTTAATTTAAACCCTAAACCCTAACCCTAAACCCTAAACCGTTTAGGGTTCAGGGTGTTTAGGTTGTGGATGGTTTTCGGGCTCACTTATTTTCGGGTGTAGGGCTCGGAGCCCGAATCTAGACTTCTGATAAATAGGGTTTAGGTTTAGGGTTTAGGATAAATAAATCGACCCTATAAACCCTAAACTAAACCCTGAACTGGATTGTAGTGGGAGTCCTTATAAGCCCTAAACCCTAAACCTTTAAGCAAATAACGGGGCAAGCCTTGAGCCACCCCAAATAGGAACAATGAGTGCGCTTGTGTTTAAGGGGATGCTACGGGACCGAGTCATCGTATCCTCTGTGCGCTACTACCCATGAAGCTTGGAAATCAGATGAAACGCGAACAAGCCGTGGTTGTAACTTTACAATAAACCGGAACGGTTAAAACAAAACACGAGTCTTAACTTACTTGAAGGTTCAGCAGTAGCTACAGGCAGGGTTACAAGCACAGGTGCATAGTAGTTTTTCGCTATAGTTACACGTCTTATCACCCTGACCCCGCAAAACGACTCTGGCGCACTCTTGGTTATGGTCTCTCTTACAGGGATCTCCAACGAACTATCTAATCTTCCTTCCCTCCCAGGGAAAGGAGAGCGTAAACCCTACAAACCTTAACCATAAACCAGCATACAAGTAGCCCGCAGAAGCCCCTTGTAGGAACCCATATGCTTCTGCGCGCCGAGTTGATGATGCTCATTGGGTCGAGGTACCTGTGGTCCGTGTCAGTTGATGGGGAACCGTGTTTCTATGGAATCTTTCGTATATCGCTGGACGCGAGCTTTCCCTGCAATGTTGCACAATCGCAGAGGTGACATGTTGGCTGTTTTGGAGCAGGACACAACACTGTTCGTCCGCACCGAGCGGAAGGGCGACTAATGTGCTTTGGCAGCCGTGAAGTCAGAACTGCTTGCAAAGATTTGTTGTGGCTGGGATGGTGAAAATCCATAAGCCAGATGAGCAGCGCAACAGGCACAGATGAGAGATCAAAGTGTATTGTTTTGGTCAAAGGAGTGGATATGTCGTGCGGTGCCTGCCCCAAGACTCTTTGTGAGTAAGATTTCTCGAATCACGACCCCATGTGTCCACTTGTGCAGCCGGCTTTTGCGTGAAGGAAGATCGATATACAACAGATCCTTTAAAGTGGACCCGATTATGGAACCCCATAGTGCTCTTTCAAGCAGTCCCCTTTGGTGGAATCCGATAGTACCCGATTATAGAAGCCCTATAGCTATAGTATCCTTTAAAGACGACCCTATTGTAGAACCGTAATGCCGGCCCTAACCCTAACCCCTAAACCCTGATACACTAATACCCTGATACCCTAATACCCTGATACCCTAATACCCTAAACCCTAATACCCTAAACCCTAATACCCTAAACACTAATACACTAAACCCTAATACCCTAAACCCTAAACCCTAATACCCTAAACCCTAATTCTCTAAACCCTCATGCCCTAAACCCTAAACCCAAAACCCTATACCCTTCTACCCCAAAAAATGGGATATCCTGAAGGGAACCCTTCCTCCGACGCTCGGGCGAAGGAAGCCTCCGAGCAGCTGTCCTCGGCGATCCAGGCCGGGCTTTTGGGGTTTAAAGGCTTTTAGGGTTTTTGGGGTTTAGGGTTTAGGGTTTAGGGTTTAGCTTTTAGGGTTTTTGGGGTTTTAGGGTTTTTAGGGTTTTGGGGTTTAAAGGGGTTTAAAGGGTTTTCAGGGTTTTTAGGAATTTTAAGGTTTGGGGTGCTTAGGGTTTAGGGCGGTTTGGGGACTTTTGGGGGTTTAGGGGTTAGGGGTTTAGGGTTTAGGGGCGGAGTTTAAGGGGCTTTACTTGTAGCCGACAAAGCCTACCGTTTTGGTTCCTTATTCTGGTTTCCACATATAGTTCAATACAGAGGTATGTCTTTCGGGCCAAAGGTAGGGATTCCCGTTAAGCTGTAAGGGTAGGGCTTATAAGAGTTCCAGAAGGCTTCTTAAATATGGAGGCTTTAATGTAGGGGTAGCCAAGCATCTTCGCAGGTTCCACTAAGGGCTAATATCGGGGGTTAGGTATAATGCAAGGTTCCTGAGGGCTACAGGGCTTACCTAAAAGCAAAAGACTCAATACACAGGCCCAAAGCGTAGACCTGTAGTTCGGTTTAGGGTTTAGGGTTTTCGTGCTTTGAATAACACCGGACCTTTGCTGGCTCCAACGGGCCGGATCCCTGTGCAGAGTCTTGTTTCGCCTTAGGCAGCTGGGTGACGTTTGTAGACGTTTGGGTCGAGGCTTTTAAGGCTTAGGGTGTTAGGCTTGAGAGTGTGAGGGGTTGGGCTTCAGGGCTTCTAGCATTTGCAATAGGCGTTGGGGTTTGGGGTCTGTCACATAGGGCTCTCTAGAATAATGAGATTCAGAGGGGTCTGTAAGGGCTCTACAGGAGTTTGTCGCTGTTTTTAGGGTTCTATATAACTATGCTAAGGTTACAAGGCTTTTGAGTTTGGGGTCTCAGGGTTGAGGGAGTTTCTTACTGCGTCGCCGCCATGGTCGCATCCTTGGTGCAAGTACGTGGGACCCCCCAAAGGGTTGCATGAACCCGGAGCTTGGTGTTGTTATGCCCGTAAGGAAGGACATGTGCTCCAATGCTTTTCTTTTTCGGCTAACCAGTTCTATGGTGAAGGAAACGGCAAGGTAGCCAACATACAAAGGCTACATATGAGGGTCGAGGGTTTGGGTAGACTCTAAACCCTGCAGCCCTGAACCCTTCACCAAAGTATAACAGTAACCCCCGCAACACTCAGCTCCTGAATCTCTAATGATAAGTAGGATATGTGCATTGCTAGTTACGGAGGTGCAAGCGACCCGGGCACGGCACCCAGTGAGGATTGGGTTCATGTTTCAGCATACGGGCTCCTGTGAGGGGCCCTGTAGTAGCATCAGGGTTCTGATCACTACTTCACTACTTCTCGTTAAGGCTTTCTATATGAGATCCCTATCAACATTTCTTTTGCTGTAGCGGGGAGAACAGGTTCTTCAGTACTACTACTCGTAGCTACCACCAGGGAACCGTATTTTGAGAGAACTCTCTCTAGCTGCGAAAAAGCTTGTTAACACCTTCGAACCCTAAATGTAGACTAGGGATTTTTTGGGGTTGTGCCGTAGGTATATTCTTTTACTCAGGAACCCCCACGAACAATTGCTGAATACTATGAACAATCATGCACGGCCCTTCAACGCCCTGCAAAGACCGCAAGCTGTAATTCTACTGCGCTCGATGTGGAACTCCCAAACTCTCAAGCACCATCAGCTTGCAGAACCCGGAACAGTGATGTGCAAATTGCCTGAGGCTAAACCCCACACCTGAGAACCCTCCTAAAGTCCGAGCTCCTTGTGGAACCCTTTGCTGTCACTGATCAGCGTGTCTGCTATAGAGTATAGGGCTCTGTGGCTTTGGATCTTGTGCCGTGCTTAGGCTTCGAGGTTCAGCGGGGTTTAGGGTTTAGGGTTTAGGCCTAAGGCCTTAGGGTTCGGGAGGTTTAGGGTTGAGTTCTAGGAGGAGGGCGTGGGACTCGTTCAGGGGTGTGAGAAGGAAAGCTTTTTGTCGTGAAGGACCGTTTGTAGGATCTCGTCCCTCCCCCCCAAAGCCTCCAAACCCCAGAACCCTAAACCCGAACCCCCAGCCACTAAACCCTAAACCCGAACCCCTCAGCCACTAAACCCTAAACCCGAACCCCTCAGCCACTAAACCCTAAACCCGAACCCCTCAGCCACCAAACCC
The DNA here is from genome assembly GCA_003297005.1 of Symbiodinium sp. clade A Y106. Lineage (NCBI taxonomy): Eukaryota > Dinophyceae > Suessiales > Symbiodiniaceae > Symbiodinium > Symbiodinium sp. clade A. The sequence goes on from BGNK01000212.1 coordinate 134,254, forward strand.
AAATCCCCATAGCCTGATAGGCTTTCATTCCTCAAGCCCTCAACCATAAGGCCCCATAGTAGTTCCTTTTTGGGATGACCTTATAGGATTCTACATATGGGTGGTTAATTTTGACAACTACCCATATTGGACCCCAAAAAGGGACTACCATGGGGTCTATGGGTAACCCTGAACGACTCAAGCTTTGAACCCGGAAGATCCACCAACACCCTTGTCGCTTAATGCATATAACTATGGAGCCAATGTTATTCCGGTNAAGCTTTGAACCCGGAAGATCCACCAACACCCTTGTCGCTTAATGCATATAACTATGGAGCCAATGTTATTCCGGTTTAGGGTTTAGGGGTTTAGGGTTTAGGGGTTTAGGGTTTAGGGTTTAGGGGTTTAGGGTTTAGGGGTTGCCTTCATCATAGCAGATAACAGCTATATGACAATAATTACACCCCCGCGACTAAACCCTACTACTCTACTTCTCAATTGAGGCTCCTATGACAGACCCTAAAATCGTGAGGCCCGAAGCCTGCATTTCATTGCTTCAAGCAACAATACTACTATTACTAATTTCAATATCAATAGTACAAATGACAATAGTCGCATCGTATACAATACAATGCCAATTATACTAAACGTACTAAGAATCTTATACCCCGAGGCGCAAGAAGCTCTCCAGAAAAGCTTCGATGGCGTCACGGCCCCGGCAACTGTCCACCTGCGAGGGTGGTGGGTTTAGGGTTTCGGTCAAGTTGGGGGGATGTAGGGTCTGTTTGGGTTAGCTAGAGTCAGCTAGAGGGTATAGGGTTCAGTGGTCTCGTTTGAGCAAGTTTTGAGGTTTAGGGTTGAGTTCTAGGACGAGGGCATGGGTCTTGTTCAGGGGTGTGAGAAGGAAAGCTTTTTGTCTTGAAGGACGTTTGTAGGATCTCGTCCCTCCCCCCCAAAGCCTCCAAACCCTAGAACCCTAAACCCGAACCCCTAAGCCACTAAACCCAAATCCCCATAGCCTGATAGGCTTTCATTCCTCAAGCCCTCAACCATAAGGCCCCATAGTAGTTCCTTTTTGGGATGACCTTATGGGATTCTACATATGGGTGGTTGTGAAAATTATGGTCCCTTTTTGGGTCCCTGTTATAGTACGGCACCTATTATTTAGGGTACCCAAACAGGGACCATAATTTTGAGAACTACCCATATTGGACCCCCAAAAGGGACTACCATGGGGTCTATGGGTAACCCTGAACGACTCAAGCTTTGAACCCGGAAGATCCACCAACACCCTTGTCGCTTAATGCATATAACTATGGAGCCAATGTTATTCCGGTNAAGCTTTGAACCCGGAAGATCCACCAACACCCTTGTCGCTTAATGCATATAACTATGGAGCCAATGTTATTCCGGTTTAGGGTTTAGGGGTTTAGGGTTTAGGGGTTTAGGGTTTAGGGGTTTCCTTCATCATAGCAGATAACAGCTATATGACAATAATTACACCCCCGCGGCTAAACCCTACTACTCTACTTCTCAATTGAGGCCCCTATGACAGACCCTAAAATCGTGAGGCCCGAAGCCTGCATTTCATTGCTTCAAGCAACAATACTACTATTACTAATTTCAATATCAATAATACAAATGACAATAGTCGCATCGTCTACAATACAATGCCAATTATACTAAACGTACTAAGAATCTTATACCCCGAGGCGCAAGAAGCTCTCCAGAAAAGCTTCGATGGCGTCACGGCCCCGGCAACTGTCCACCTGCGAGGGTGGTGGGTTTAGGGTTTCGGTCAAGTTGGGGGGATGTAGGGTCTGTTTGGGTTAGCTAGAGTCAGCTAGAGGGTATAGGGTTCAGTGGTCTCGGGTGAGCAAGTTTTGAGGTTTAGGGGTGTAGGGTTGAGATGCAGTTAAGGGGTTTCAGGTCAAAGAGGGCCTCGTAACGCGCCCTAAACCCTAAACCCCTAAATTCAGGTTGTTGATCGCTTCCACCTGTGGGGTCTTTGGGCTTTTCAGGCTTCCGCGCTTTGTCCTCTCAGGCTCTGCGGGGTTCTGCAGGGTGGAAGGGTGCAACATAGATCGTGCCATGAACGTCCCCTGATGAATACCCCCCCTTGTTTTAAGGGCCTTGCTTTGGATCGCTATCATAATCCTTCTTGACTTATTGAGGAAGGATCTGACAGCCCTGCAGGCTTCTGGACATGGTTTTAGGGTTTAGGGTTTAGGGTTTAGGGTTTAGGGCAAACACTACATAATAGATTTAGTGATTCCTACTACCCCAAACCCTAAACTGCACCTAGTAACCGAGTACTGGGACCCTCAGGGCAGGTGTGCGAGAGCACGGGCCTAGTCAAGTCTACTCTTTAGACAGGATGAGCTTGTAAAAGGAAGAGACACGCAGATTCGGAACATGCTGTTGGGCCTAGAGTTTGCGTTTCAGGGTGCAGAGATACGGTTCAGAGGGTTTGGGTTAGCTTACCCTAAACTGTGAAGCTGGCTCACGCCACCATGTACTGGATCGCCAACACCGTGAACAAGAGCTCGTGGAGCCTTGGGGGAAGGACTCCTGCCCTAAACCCTAAACCCCTAAACCTGGGCTTTGGAGTACCATACTTTAATACTTTTTTTCCTTAAAGGAACCTTTATGAAAAAAAAAGTGTATACTTTTTCTCCCTGGTTACTTAAAAGCCCAGAACCCTCAACCCATCTTCTCGACTTCCTTATCATATGTCTTCTCGAGGTTCTACACTGCGCAAGACTGTTGTAGAAGCCCTTCAGTCCTACAGGCTTTTTTGGGCTTTGCCAAAAAAAACCCTATAGAAACCTTGTAAAGGCTTCCGCAGCCCCTGCGCCCTGATCCCTTAAAGCAGTGACCTAGACCCTAAACATCCCTAAGCCCTATAAAGCAAACCTCTGGGGTGCTATTATGGGGTTTCCTTACTACAATTAGAGTATAATGGGCCCCAAAACCCTATTCTAATTAAGGCCCCTACTCTAAACCCTGAACCGTACTTGGTTGCCTCATTGGTGGCCCAGGCCATTCAGAGCCTACTGGCGCCCTGGATGCGTCAGCTCCGGGATGTTTTTTTTTTCAGGGGTTTGTGGTAGGGTTCAGGGCTTAGGGGTGTATGTCAAGTCCTAGGGTCCTAGGGTTTAGGGTTGCAGACTACGGGTTTACGGGTTTGGGTTTGCTCAGCAGACACTGGGAATTCGGTGCACGCCTGTTATTATGGACGACGACCATAACTTGATGGGGTCTCTTAAGGACCAAGTTGCCGTGATGGCTCCTAAGCTTGGAGCATGTGGGTAATATACGGGCCTTAATAATTAGAATAGGGTTTTGGGGCCCATTATACTATAATTATAATAAGGAACCCCCCAGAATAGTATAGGTAATTTTCAAGGCCCCTATATTAATATGTCTTCGCATGGTACTTGGGGAGGCTGTGCAAGGGCGGCTTATGGCGGCTTATGGCTTATTAGGGACCCCAAAAGCACATAAGCAAAAGCATTTTCTGGGGATATCCCTACCTTATTGGGCTTTAATAGAAGGGGGGTTATATGGGATATCCCTATCCTCATTTTTGCTTATATACTTTTTTGGGGCCCTACTTATGGGTGCATCATCTTTGGGGGTCTTCATCGGGAGTTGAAGGTGTAGGGGCTTTAGGATTTAGGGTTTAGGGGTCTATAAGGGTTACTATAAGGGATCTATAAGGGTGCTATACTATAGGGGCCTTAATAATTACCTATACTATTTTGGGGGTTCCTTATTATAGTTAGAGTATAATGGGCCCCAAAACCCTATTACTAAGGCCTCTATTTGCCTTACAGTAAAACTCGTTCTGACGGTCGGACTTGGCAGAGGCACCACAACTCCCACATGCAAGAATCTCCGCCTTTATCCTGAGCTTCATGGCATATAGAGCATATGGTGGCCTTACGCAAAAGCTCCAAACCTCGAACCCATAGAACCTGTATGAAACTGCAACTGTAGAACAACAGCCTTGCACCCAAATTTCATAGCCCGAACCCAACCTTGTTCCTAAATCATCCTAAACCCCAAACCCTGACCCGAATTATGCCGTGAACTATATGCTTCGGGAAATGTCACATCGCGATGTCGATCAATTCGATGCGCTGGGTGCGCATCTCAAACAGAAGAAGATGGATGGTGACGCGAAAAAAACAGTTCACATGCCAGCAGAAACTGGCAGCGCCAAGCGTGTGTCGAGCTGGAAGCTCCCTGTGAATCCAAAAACCTGCGGTTTTAGGGTTTAGGGTTCTTTCCGGAACCTAGGGCTTCAACCCTAAACCCCTAAACCCTATAAACCCTAAACCCTAAACCCCAGTTCTGGGGTCAGAGTTTCGGGGTTTGGGGCTTGGGGACTTACGGGCTAGACACAAACAAACATACTCTCAACCCTAAATAAAGCAAATCCGGTGCCCTTAACCCAAGGAGCCCCTAGAGACTAAACCCTAAACTGCCCATAGGCTCCATAGTAGTTCCTTTTTGGGATTACCTTATAGGTTTCTAAATATGAACCACAAAAAGGAACTACTATGGAGCCTCTGGGTATAGAAGCAGTGCACCCAAAAGCCCAAACCCTCAACCCGAGTCCCCAAACCTCCAACAACACAAGAAACCCACCCTAGAAGCCCACTTAGGGTTCCTCGTTTATGTAGGAACCTGATTAAGAAACCTTGGGCCTTTATTGGGGTTCCTTATATGAATCCTGCTATTTTGGGGTTATAGGCCCAGGGTTTCTTAATCAGGTTCCTGCATTACATTTATAACCCCTACATAAACCCTAAACCGCTTTGGCCGACACTGCGCAGAAGAGAGGTCCGTCATAAGTGAGGATGTGCAAGATGTTGGAGATCCCTCCTGGCACAAAGTGTTTGGTGCTTTGTGCTGTGGAATTTAGATCTCTTCAACAATAATGAAGACAACAAACACCCAATTAGACCCTTCCATTACCCCAGAACCCCGGGGCCACAGCCCTAGAGCCCTTAGCCCTAAACCCTACCTTAACCCCAAAGAACCTACCTTTTTTCGGACTTATATAAGGAAATCATAATAAGGAACCCTAAAAAGGTAGGTTCTTTAGGATCCAGGTAAGCCCTAAACCCTAAACCCTAAAGCCCTAAACCCTAAACCCTAAACCCTAAAGCCTAAAGCCCTAAAGCCCTAAACCCTAAACCCTAAACCCTAAACCCTAAAGCCTCAAGCCCTGAACCCTGCACCCTTTCCCCTTCTGAGGCCGCCCCAGGGGCCCTGGTCCAGAGCATCCTTGGCACGAGCCCTGGGGCATTTGGGGGTCTCTGGGCTCCCTTCCTTTTTTTAATTGGCATACCACTACGGGCTATTAGACCATAAGGGTACCTTAATCTACCCTTAATAGGGTCCTAATAGGGATCTTTAGGGTCTAATAGCCCATACTGGTACTAGGTTTGACAAGGTTTCATGCAGCATTTATGAGGTGTTTTGTGAGATGGTGATGAGTGTCTTGTTTTTGCCATGTAGGGCTTCTTAGTGCGCAATTAAGAAAGCCAGGGACGTCTATGAGTTTGGGTTTCATCAATTTGGGGTTGAAGGTTTGGTGCTCGGGGTTTTCTGTGTATGGTGTTGTTTTGGGTAGTGTTGCATTGCTGACATTAGAAGAACTTTTGACTTGATGTTGAGTGTGTAAGGACAGCGTAGGGCTGTGAGCTTGGGGCGTAGAGCTTAGGGCTAAAGACTTAAGGTTTCTGGCATTAGACTGTGCTAGGACGAAGTTGCGTCTAAAATAAGGGTGTCAATCATAGCATGCCCAAAGCGACAAACCGGAGTATACACAAGCCTCAATTCGCCTCAGGAGCCCTATTTACGGTACTCGGTAACCCGAAACCCCAAGAGATCATCATGTATCTGTGTATGATTATGTAGTATACCCATACATATACAAATACGTACATGCATACTACATACGTACGCACATGCATACACACACACACACATACGCTCACACGCACACACAGGCATTCATATATGCCAGATATGTATACAAAATGCATCCACCCACCATGCATGTATATACTTCTCCCAGCTTGTTCTTGAAGTCAGCTGTCCGGCGTGGGGGGCGGGCGGTCATATTCCTTGCATCCTCCAATGTTGTTCCTCGTTGTGCTGAACCAGATGTGCTTGGTGGCTGCAGTAAAAAAGCAACCCTAAACCCTAATCTCTAAACACTCTAAACCCAAGGGAACCAGAACAAGGATCGAGACATGCAGTGCATATGTAGCCATGCATCGTTGCCTCTGGACACATGGCTAGCAGGGTCTAGAGTTTAGGGCTCAGGTTTTTTGGGGTTCAGGGACCCTGAAGCCCTAGCCCCAGAAGCCTAAAGCCCTAGAGCCCTGAGGGCACAGTCGGAAGACTGCAGCCTAGGCAGCATACAGAAGCGGATCGACGAGATCGTTCAGGCGCAGGGCTCAGGGTTCCGGGGGCAGGGTTCAGAGTTTAAGGTTTTAGGCTTCAGGCTTTAGGGTAGTATAAGCGATATACAGGGTGCACAGGGTGTAGGGTAGAGGATTTTGGGTTTAGGGTTATGTAGCTGGTCCTGCACAGAGTAGCTGAGTAGCCGGCTCAGCGCCTTAGCTGATTGGGCTTGAATAAAATATGAGAAGGGGGCGATCAGGGTTTAAGGGTTTAGGGCTTTAGGGTTTTAGGTCACGGTTTAGGGTATAGTAAAGGGTTTGGGGTTTAGGGCGACTGAGGTTTAGGGGTTTAGGGCCTTGGGTTTAGGGAGTGGTTCGCCTTTCATTCAAAAGGGTCCAAGTTCTCAAAGAGCATACGCTTTGACCCCGACGGCGATTAAAGGGTTTACGGCCTTTTGAGGCCAAAGTCTCCAAAGAACTCACTCGATACCCCATGGCCTTCATGTCATTAAGGTCTATACCATAGATCATATTATCAGTATGTCCCCATAGTTAAAGCATAGTTTGCGGTTTATTCTTCAATTTAAGGAGTATTGTAATCAGGGGCCTGGATAATTACTATTCCTCAGAGTTCCCTGCCATACTTGCAGCAAAACAGCCCGCCCTCCAAAAACCATGCTCCAATCCACAAAGAACCCTACATTGTTGGGCTCTCTGGGTATCTGCACTTTCAGTCTTTTGGCCATCTTGGACCGTAATCCCTAAATCCTAAACCCTTAAAACCCTAAACCCCAAAACGTTTGCCCCTTGCAGAAACCCTATACATCTTTAGAGAACCCTTACAGGATCCCTATAGATTACCTTAGCGAGCCCTTATGAAAGGATCACTACAGATCCCTTGAAAAGAACCCTTAAAGGATCCCTAAACCCTAAACCTTAAACCCTAAACCCTAATCCAACCAACCTTACAGGATCCCTTTCAAGAGCCCCTACAGGCGATAGTTGACACACCCGCCGCTGCGCAGAAAGAGGCCGGGCCCACCCCGTGGGCTTGGAGATTGGGGGCTGGCCATTTCTTTTGGGAGTCTAGGGCGTATATAAGGTTTATAGGGTTTTTATAAGGTTTAGAGTGTTTAGGGGTTGGGCTTATATAAGGTTTACAGGGTTTAGGAGTCTAGGGTTTATTTAAGGTTTATAGGGTTTAGGGGCTTAGGGTTTATATAAGCTTTACAGGGTTTAGGGGTTTAGGGTAAGGTTCATAGGGTAAGGTTTATAGGGCTTAGGGATATATGATTTATAAGATTTATAGGGTTTAGGGGTTTAATTAGGGTTTTTAGGTTTATAGGGTTTAGGGGTTTAGGGTTTATATAAGGTTTATAGTGTTTAGGGGTTTAGGGTTCATATAAGGCTTATAGGGTGTAGGGGTTTAGGGTTTATGTAAGGTGTATAGGGTTCAGGGGTTTAGGGTTTATATAAGGTTTCTAGGGTTTAGGGGCTTAGGGTTTATAAGGTTTATAGTGTTGAGGGGCTTAGGGGCTTATATAAGGTTTATAGGGTCAAGGGGTGTAGGGTTTATATAAGATTTATAGTGTTTAGGGGTTTAGGGCTTATATAAGGCTTATAGGGTTGAGGGGTTTAGGGTTTAGTTTAGGGGTTTAGGGTTTATTTTCAGGTTTATAGGGTTTAGGCGCTTAGGGTTTATAAGGTTTATAGTGTTTAGGGGTTTAGGGGCTTAGGGTGTATAAGGTTTATAGGGTTTAGGGGTTTAGGGTTTATAGGTTTATAGGGTTTAGGGGTTTAGGGTTTATAGGTTTATAGGGTTTAGGGGTTTAGGGATTATAATGTTTATAGGGTTTAGGGGCTTGGGGTTTAGGGTTTGCTTAGGGCTTCGGACTCAGGGCTCCTAATGGGGCTTGGAGTTTAGAGCTTGGGCCAAAGCTTTTTGATCTGGGGTATCTTAGAACTCTTTCGGCAGGGTTTCAATAAGGGTCTACAGTAGAAGCCAGAAAGTTGGAACATCAATATCCCCATGCCCTTAAGGTAAAGTATAAGGGATCCTAGCACTAATCCTCCTAAAGCCATGTTCCAACTTTCTGGCTTCTACTGTATAGGGTTTAGCAGTCATCAGCATGTGGTGATTAATGTCCTTCCCGCTGAGCGAGTCCCCCAAATGGGGCAGCAGTAGAGGACGTAGAGACTAGGTCATGCCGTTTCTGAGTTGCGACGAGATGGCTTCTTGGCTTGAGGTTCGGTTTGAATATTTCAGATGACTTATAACTTGTAACTTAGTTAGCGGGGTAGTATACCTATACAGGAACTTGAAAGGGGGCTATCACTAGGGTTGGCTCAGCTTTTGCCCAATGGCTCTTGGGGGATTGGGAACTGGTGTTCGTACTTTTGAGGGCTTTAGGGTTTAGGGCTTAGGGCTTAGGGCTTCGGGTTTAGGGTTTAGGGTTTTGTTTCCTCCTCAAGGTTGTGTCTTGCTTGTTCTACATCATGGTCTTGAGTGGCTTACGCTACCTATGTTTTCGTTTTGGGCTGCACGGCTTAAAGGCCTAAGACTTCCATGGGCGGGGCTGCGAGTTCAAAGTTCGAAAGCGTCGTGATAAGATCAAATTAGGGTCCCTTTTTGGCTCCTTATTATAATACCGCATCTAATATTTAGGGTACCCAAAAAGGGACCTTAATTTTGACAACCACCCATATCCCTACGTCGAAAACCCAAAGCCCCTAGCCCTAGGAGCCCTCGAGACTCCTGGAGCCGAAACCGCAGTCCACAGGCCTTAGACTCAAACCTGAAGCCCTTACGGTTGATGGACAAAATCCTGCATGACCTTAAGGACTCTAAACTATGGGAACTATGGTATATTCCTTATAATGGGTAATGCAGGATTTTGTCCATCAGCCGTAGTATTCTTAAATCCCCAAGCCCTCAACCTAGTCTTACATCCGTAACTTCAAGCCCTTAAGCCTGAACCCTATAAACGGCCCTAAGCCGTAACCTCAAGCCCTAAACCTAAACCCTAAACGGCCCGGAACCGTAACCTCAAGCCCTAAACTGACACCCTTCGACCTCACACTCACTACTCTGATCTCAACGGTGCAGATCTGTGGCTCGCCGTCATATCGAAGCCCCTAATCAAGGGTTCCTATCAGGGATTCATTAAGTGTTCTATTTAAAAAAGGGGGTTGAAGGGTGCAGGGGCCTAATGTGTTACCGATATGCTGGGTTCTTGTTAAGGAAAGTTTTATCTAAGTGGCCATAGTAGGGGTCTATAGTAAATAATATGGTTTCTTTATTATGGTAACTTAAACTAAGTTGCTTAATAAGAACTCAGTATTCTTCCTCAGGGCTGTAAGCATTACTTGTAGTATATATTCTGACTACTTGTAGTATACACTCCCTGAACATCAAGCCCTAAACCAACAAACCCTAAACCCTAAACCCGTAAACCCTAAACCCTAAACCCCTAAACCCTGAACCCTAAACCCCAAACCCTAAACCACCAACTCGGCAGGTTTCTGAGGAGCTGCAGCGCATCCCCGGAAGCGTGCAGCAGAGCGTGGGAAGAGTAGGGCAAAGCGTCTCTGAGGTCCGTCCTCCCGGTGTTTCGGGTTTGGGGTTTAGGGTTTAGGGTTTAGGGTTATGGTCTGTAGGGTTTGGGGTTTAGGCATGGTTTAGGGTCTATAGTCTGTAGGGTTTGGGGTTTAGGCATGGTTTAGGGTCTATAGTCTGTGGGGTTTGGGGTTTAGGCATGGTTTAGGGTCTGATTAGGGTTTGCGAGGATTCAGGAGAGTTTAGGTAGGGTTTAGGATATCAGGGTCTAGAGTTTAGGGTTTAGGGAATCTCGGTGTTTCGGGAAGTTTCAGGGCTGTTAAGGCTTTGGTAGGGGATTTATATTACAGTGAATCCCAGAAAGTTGGAACATGGGTTTAGGATGATTAGTGCTGGGATCCCCTCTACTTTACCTTAAGGGCAGGAGGAGAATGATGTTCCAACTTTCTGGCTTCTACTTTAATTAGTTTTTCTTTTAAGCGGTTTGGGGTTCAGGAGGTATTTCGGGCTTAAGGTTCTTAGGGTGAGCGGATTTAGGCTTTAGGGGTGTAGGGCATCCGCAAAGCCCCAGTCCTCCATCCAAAACCTGTAAGCCCTGTGTGTCTGTTTGTTTTGCTTGCAGAGTTCGTGAGTGTTTTTAGGCCATCCGATTTCCAGGCTGCAACAACAACAATATTTCAACGCTTATAGGGCTACGGGTTTGGGGTGCTGTAGGATATACGATGATTTGTATTAGGCTTAATGGGGCTCATAGGATTAAGTCAGGGTTTCAGGGTTAAGGGCTCACTATTTGGGCTTCTAGGGTAGGGTCTATAGGGTTTGACTGTGAAGATCTCAGACGGCTTGCTTCTGTTGAAATGTCGTTTAGTTTCAACCGCGCATGAACCCCAATGTATGGGCCTTACAATAATTACCTATACTATTTTGGGGGTTCCTTTCTATAGTTATAGTATATTGCGCCCCAAAACCCGATTCTAATTATTACGGCCCCTATATTATGTATTTCTATTGTGTCTGTGTCAACAGATATAGACAGAACACACACACACACATACGTACAGTCTTGAGGCCCTTATATGGCAGCCACACCTCGGGCCAAACTTGCCTGTGTCTCTTTGAGTTTCTCTCAGAAAACCTAGCAGCAGAAACCTCTCCGTATAGTTGAATGCGTCAACACGGATCTCCATGAACCCTTATTGATCCCTTAAAGGAGCTCTGAAAAGGAGCCCTTATCGGAAGATAGCTGAATGCCCAGACACAGCCCTTAAATCCTACCCTAAACCCTTAACCCCGAAACACCAACACCCACATCCTAAACCTCAAAACCCGAACACGGTAAACCCTATAAGCCTTAGAGGTTTGCACCCATGAACCCGAGACCAACTCTAAACACTATATGCTCATCGAAACTCCCACCCTACATCCCGAAGCCCAAAATTAGGGACCCAAAAAGCACATAAGCATAAGCATTTTATAGGGATATCCCTACCTTATTGGGCTTTATTATAAGAGGGTTTATATGGGATATCCCTATCCTGGGCCCTATCCCAATTTTTGCTTATGTGCTTTTTTCGGGCCCTAAAAAACTCTATAAACTCTGGTCCTCTGATCGCCCAAGCCCTATAAATCTTATACTATAGGGACCTAAACAGTTACTAATACTATTTTGAGGGGGTTCCTTATTATGATCATAAAGACATGATATACCCCAAAGCACTATTCTAATTATTCAGGCCCCTATATTATCTGCAAACGAAACCTGATAAACTTTGCCTTGGCCAAGGCGGTAGAGCAGAGAGTGCAGAAGGTGACGCAGCGGTGTTGCTGGGGTAATCGCTTAGTAGCTGGGTTCATATATTCCTACCTAAATCCTAAACCCGACATCTTGCCATAATTGAAAAGGCCTTCAAGAGTTCGGGTCGAAACTCTTACATCCCGAAGCCTACACCCGAACCCCCAGACCCTGGCTGGGAAGGGGCCGGGGGTTGGGGGAGAGTTCGTATAGGGTGCAGGGATTAGGTGTCGCACCGGAAGGTTCCGAGTTGCTTCGGATTGACGTTGGGGTTCTAGGGTTCGGGTTACTGGTTTGGGGGCTCGGGTTTTGTGCCTTGGGTTTGGGGTCTAACGATACACCCGACCAAGACCCCCAAAGCACGGCAGCTTTGGATCTAGGTAAACCCTGACTCAAGAGGATCACGGGACTTAGTACGTGCGGTTGTAAAACAAACCTTACAATATGAGTCATACTCGCTTCGTTTGTTCCCTACCACATATAGTAGAAAGCTCTGAAAGGCGAGGGGGAGGGCAGGCTAAACCCTAAACCCTAAACCTCAAACCCTGGGCCCTAAACTCAAAAGCGAGGAACCAGCATGGGGAGGTTCTGAAAACGAGGGACCCTAAAGGTTGAACCAGGGCTTGTGGGGCTCAGAGCTGTAGGGGTCCAGGGGTCGTTGGGATTTGGATTTTGGGGTTTAGGGTTTAGGGTTTAGGGTTTGGGGTTTAGGGTTTAGGGTTTGGGGTTTAGGGTTTAGGGTGTAGGGGTTCATTCATTGTCTGGATGTTGGGGAGGTTGAACCTGTTATAGTGAACACCAGAAAGTTGGAACATGGGTTTAGGAGGATTAGTGCTAGGATCCCTTATACTTTACCTTAAGGGCACGAGGATAGTCATGTTCCAACTTTCTGGCTTCTACTTTAAGCATTTGATCCCAAGGTCGCCACAGATTTCAACAGCGCAAACTATTCCTGAATAATAACTCCACCCAACATCATAAAGCCCCATGGCCCCTAAAGCCTCAAGCCTGAAACCCAAAGCCCTTAGCCCCAAACCATCAACCCGTAAACTTACACCCTTAACCTTAATAGTTAAGTCGTGAAATTCTCGAACTGATGGTAGGGGTGCATCAGGGTCTAACTGTCAGGTTTCTACAACAGCGTGTGGAGGTTTGGGGTGCAGGAATTGCTTGAATTGAAGGTTCGTGAGTCTTGATAGGCGGGTGGTTGTCAAAATTATGGTCCCGTTTTGGGTCCTTGTTATAGTACGGCACCCAGTACTTAGGGTACCCAAAAAGGGGCCATTACATAGTAGGATCCTTATTATAAGGATCCCAAAATAAGGTACCCCTAATTTTCGGAAACTCCCATAGGTAACCCTAAACCATGAACCCAAAAGGCTCATGAGTGTTGAGCGGAAGCGATGCTTGCGGTTACTTCTGTGCCTTAAATGAAAAAGGTTGCTATGGTTCGACCTAAGGTTTTCACAGAGCTTAGGGGTTGTTGGGGTTTAGGAAGTTTAGGATTAGACCCTAAAGATCCCTATTAGGACCCTATTAAGGGTAGATTAAGGTACCCTTATGGTCTAATAGCCCGTAGTGGTAGGGTTTGGGTCAAGTACGGTAGATAGGTGGAAAAGCGCCTAGGAACCGAGCTCTGATCCAGTAGCAGTTGTCGTTAAGATTCAATTACCTTGAGCCTTTTATGGCATTATATCCTAAACCCTAAACCCTAAATCCTAAACCCTAAACCCTAAATCCTAAACCCTAAACCCTAAATCCTAAACCCTAAACCCTAAACTCTAAAGTAGGACGAATTGAACATTGTATACCACCCTGTTACAGCGGTCGGAGAGCAATGACCAAGTCTTCAAGGCTCCTGAGTCTATTTACACACTCATAACCCCCCGAAGCCTCTTCTATACTTGGAGGATCTAGTACGGTCCCTTAAAGGGTCCCTTAAAGGGTTCCTTAAAGGGTTCCTTAAAGGGATCTATAGGGTTTAGGGTTTAGGGTCTTCTTAGAGGATCAGGGGACTTAGTAAGTACGGTTATAAGTACCCTAAGTGGGGTTGTAAGTAATTATAAGTATAGTTACCTTAATTATAACCCTAGTTGCTAAGTCCCATGATCCTCTAAGTAACCCCCCGAAGCCTCTTCTATAGTGAGCCCCAGAAAGTTGCAACAAGGGTTCAGGACGATCCATGCTGGGATTCCTTATATTTGGGAGTTTCCGAAAATAGGGGGTGGTCCTTATAATAAGCATCCTGCCATTTAGGGTTCTATATTAGGGTCCCCTATTTTCGGAAACTCCCATTTCACCTTAAGGGCATCAGGAGAATGATGTTCCAACTTTTTGGCTTCTACTGGTGGATCCCAGAAAGTTGGAACATGGATTAAGGATGATCAGTGCTGGGATTCCCTACTGTATCTTCGGGGCAGGGGGATAATGGTGTTCCACTGTTATACTGTATCCATTCAGGCACCTAGACTGCTAGACTCAAGTCTATGCAAAGCAAGGCACAGTCCGACATTTCGGAGAGGTTCGATGCCGCCAGAAGCCTGGCATTTCAGGGTTTCCAAAGTGGTTGCTTCATGATTGAAGGTGCAGGATTTAGGGTTTAGGGGTTAGGGTTTAGGGCTTTAGGGTTTAGGGTTGCTTCATGATTTGAACTGCAGGGTTTAGGGTTCTGGGCTTTCATCGGATTTAAGACTAGGCTTGCTGCTACTCGTCGGGTGTGTGTTTGTGTGGCGCATGCGTGATTTTGTGAGTTCCGCATGGCTTCAGAAGAGTTCCCGGGTGAAGGGCTTAGGGTTTAAAGCTCCGGATTCTCGCAGGTACAGCTGTATGTGTACGTATAGGTAGTTCTGTGAATTAAGGTCCATGTTCAGTTCCCCAATATAGTACGGAACCCTCATAAAAAGGACCCCTGAAAGGTACCCTCATTTGGAGTACTACGCATCTAGAATCTACTGCCGGGTTTGGGGGCTGGAGGCCCTGGATAAAAATCTGCAATCGAGGCTCCACGGACCTGCCGCTCTGTTTTTATGGCTGAGGGCTTAGGGTTTAGGGGTTTACAGTTTACGGGTTGGGGTGTAGGAGTTAAGGTTTAGGCCTTGCCAGCACCCCCCAACAACCCTCTATCATACCCTAAAGACCCACTATTAAGGACCATAAGGGCTCTATTAAAGGGTACTTGCGGGGTGCTGGTGGGGGCTCAGGGGAGTGAAGGCGTCCGGGGTCCCCATGCTCCGTTTCTGCAGCGCTCGCCCGACTTCCGCAGCCTCTCCGCCAGGATAGCTCGGGGGTTTGGAGAGCAGGGTCATGATCATTGCTGTAACGATTAGTACTGTTGATGGACAAAATCCTGCATGACCCTAAGGACCCTAAACTATGGGAATTATGGTATATTCCTTATGATGGGTAATGCAGGATTTTGTCCATCAGCCGTATGATTATTGCTATTACTATTTGGATGATTATTGTTATCGTTACTACTATCATAAGTATTCAAGACACTCGACTTGCGGAGCTCCGATGCTTCAAGAAGCCTTGATGAAATGCTTCAAGAGCCTAGTGACTGGGCTTTGGAGTACCATACTTTAATGCTTTTTCCTTAAAGGAACCTTTATGAAAACAAAGTTTGTACTTTTTTCTCCCTGGTTACTTAAAAGCCCAGGTGAACAACTCATAGTCTAACCGAAAAAGACCCTAAACCTGAAACCCTAGGCACTAAAGCTAAACCATGACGTCATTTCACAAGCCGGCACGGTCAACAAACATCAAAAAGCAACACCTCAGAGAGCTTCCCTCCTAAACCTTACACCCTAAACCTTAACGTCTGAAACCCTGATGCCCTAAAGCTCTAAAGCTCTGAAGCCCTAAAGCCCAAACCCAAATTCACTCCCGCGCTTTTCCCCGCCTCTGCCGACTTTCGCTGCCGGACCTCTGAGCGGAGGCAGAGGGGAACAGAGGTCCTAGTTGGAACTGGCAAAACCCACGTTTTTGTAGGGTACGGGTTTAGGGTTCAGGGTTTGGGGTTTAGGGCCTAATAACTTCTTCATTAGGTGTAACAAGAACCATCAAGAAAGTAGGTCCTACCTGTAACTACCAAAGCCTAACTTTTTGTAGGGTCCCGATCCCTTGTAGCAACGGTGTAGGGTTTAGGGTTTACATGATCCTACCAAAACCTACTTTTTCGCAGGGGCCCGTAGAAGTTCTATGTTGGTTATAATCAGAACCTTCATAAAGTGGGTTAACGACCAAAACGTACGTTTTGTGGGGTCCCTGTAACTTTAGATTGGGGTTTGCAATAAGACTACAATAAAGTAGGGTATCATGGGTCAAGGTGGGGTTCCTTTCAGGGCTCTTGTAACGCTTCTTTGGGAGTTTTCAGGGTTTAGGGCTTGGGGTTTAGAGGCTTCAGGGTTTGGGGGTCTAGGATTCCGGTAAAGTGGTCCAGGATTCCGGTAAAGGGCGCATAATTCATAAGACTATGAGAGTTCTACAAAGGGGTATACAAGATTTAGGTAGATTTCGGGTTTGTTTTTGTTGTCTTTGTGTTTGTTGTGTTTTTCATCTCGTTGAATTCATTTTTTCTTGAGCCGGGGGGCGGGGTCCAAGGGCTTGTCGTGGTGTTGAAAGTGTTTGTTAGTTTTTGTACTACAAGGGCTGCAGTACATGTGTTATGGTCTTCTGTGGTTGATTTCTGTTCGGACGTTCTACGTGGTGAGAACAGGTCTTCCAACTGATCTATGAATCGTGCATGCTTTTCCAAGATTTCTCTCTCTCTCTCTCTGTATTTCTCTTCCTCTGTCTCTGAAGGGAACCCTTTTATCCAGCAGTGAGTATTTCTCAGACCACCTCGAAGTACTCTGTTTATCTGCATCGCTGTCTTTGGGTCCCTGTTGCAAGAAGTCTTCTTGCGAAGAGAAGCTCCAATCCGGCTTTTGGAACAGTGCAGCATCCGTTAGATTCATCAGGGTTACCTATGACAGCTTTAGTATACATCGATTTTTCCAGCTCTGTTCAACAGAGCTGGAATCTGTTCTGGTGTCAAGAAGACCCTTATCAAGATGATATACCAAAATCTTTCTGTATATAGTATACAGCTATGTATATATACGCAAAATTTATAGTGTCCATAAACTCCCAAGCGTCTCTCACACACCGCAGCTCATTTAGAGAACCAGCGTCCCGCTTGCTCCTGCGTCTTTCTTCGCCTCTTTGCAATGCCGTCCGCAGCAGCAAACGTCGCCATGGTTGGTGCCTTGGTCGGCACAGACGCGGAGGGACGCTCTATGTGGGTGGTTGTCAAAATTAGGTCCCTTTTTGGGTCCTTAATATACTACGGCACCTATTACTACCAGATTATTTAGGGTACCCAAAAAAGGACCCTAATTTTGACAACCACCCATGTAATTCCTAGAGAGTCCAAGTAACCAACAAGTAGCGTTTCAGGTCGCAGGCACCAGACTCCCAAGCATTGTTGACACAGAAAACCCTACTATGCCTTGTCTTTTGGGATGTTCAGAGGTCTTAAGACTAGCCGGGCCCTAAACCCCAGCAGAGTGTCAGCGGTGTTGGGGCGATTAAAGCCGTCTGAAATTTGTAACTCCCTGTCTCGATTCTGAGTTGGGCAGTATGGGCTTGAAATCTTCTGAGTTGGGGGGGTCATGGACCCCAAACGCCTTACAGATCTCCTCAAGGGAACCCTTTAATCGCTTAAGGACTATAAAAAAGTTTCAAAAACCCCCAATAAGGATTCCCCTAAACCCGTAAACCCTGAAGCCCAAACTCCCAACAAACCCCAAAGCCCCCCTAAACCCTAAACCCTAAACCCTAAACCCTAAACCCCCAACAAGGACTCCAGGCCTCGCACGCGTCAAGAAAGTTCGCTTCGGCGAGGTGCCGGCGCGCTGGCGGCCAGCTCGGCCTTCGCCTTTGTGGCCCCGGCCGGCCAGGTGAGACCGGACTTCTTAGGGTCTTCTGGCCTTTTAGGGTTTATAGGGTTTATAGGGTTTAGGGTTTTGGGGTTTAGGGTTTAGGGGTTTAGGGTTTTGGGTTTAGGGTTTTGTGATCTTATTGGCTGTAAACTCAACTTTTCAACTTTTGGGGTTCTTATAAGGTAGTCGATTCTGAAGTTTCAACTCCTATTTCCTCGGGTTTTGGGCCATTGAGTTTTAGGGTTCCTGATTTTGGTTTCCAAAGACCGGACATCTTCGGGCTTATATGGCCTTACCATTGAAGTTGTTGTTGTCGTTATGGTCTTTGATATTACTGTTATATTTAGGTTGCTACAGTACTGTCATCATGGTCGTTAATATCACTTTTTGATCACAAGTTATTGTTGTCTTTATGGTCTTTGATGGTACTCCTCCATGAAAGTCACTATTGTCACTCCGTGCTCGAGTATTGCTATACTATGAAGTTGCCTGCTGTCATGTTGATCAATATTAAAGTTATTATGGGCAATTTGGTCTTTAATATCACTATGCTATTAAAGCTGTTTGTTGTCATCATGATCCAGAATACTGTGATACTATTGAAACTATTATTGTCATTATGGTCTTTAATATTGCGATTCTTTTAAATGTGCCGTTGTCATCTGTCATTATTTTCTACAAAAATCAATTGCTGTTCAAGTTAGTATTGTCATTATTATGGTCCTTAGTATTGCTATGCTGTTTAACGCCCATAACCCTAAACCCCGAATCCCAAAAGCCTAAAACCATTAACCCTCAGCCGTATTAAAACTCCATATGATCGGGCGTGGAGCCCGATCCCGTATCACCTCACAGGTGCAGCGCCAGGCCCCAAAGACCAACCTCCGCGCCTCCGGGTACAATGCCTCGTCGCAGGCCAGAGTGTTTGCATGGGTAGTTGTCTCAATTAGGGTCCCTTTTAGGGTTCTTTTTACAGAGCTGGCATACTATTTGGGGGACCATTCTAATTCGGAGAGCTTCCCATATGGTTTCACAAAAAAAAAGTATGGCATCCGAGTTGCTGAAGGGAGGCTCACTGACAACTTGGGGAGAGCTTTCCAAGATCGTGTCATCCTCATGGCAAAAATACCACGACACAGTGCCTGGAATCATGGTTTAGGGTTTAGAGTTTAGGGGTTTAGGGGTTAGGGTTTAGGGTTTAGGGTTTTCACAATGAAGCGGATCGAAGATGCAGCGGGCAAGACATACCACTCGGCAGAGCAGTGGATGGCAATGTTGAGAATGACAATCTGCCAGCGCCATCATTGGCTGTGAGTGCTGAAAGAGCTTTCCCATGAGAGCTGCACTATACCCATCATGTATACTCATAATACTCATATCCTACGTAGTAGGGTTATGGAGACTAAATTCGACCCCTTGACAACAACAGCCTAAGTTCAGGCTTTATAGGATGTCAAGGTTCCGGACCATCCGCAGACAGTCGCTTCCCACACCCTACCTGCACCCTGTAAAGCCCACCTGTTTAGGGATCCTCGTGTATGGCTTGTATGCATACTTCCTCTTAAAGGTAGTTTTTTTTTTGGGGGGGGGGGGAGAGTTTCAGTGCAACGGAAATATGCACTCCCGATTTTCCTGACGCAAACCCTCGTATAGACCAGAAGACCTACAGCTCTACTTGGAGGATCATGGGACTTAGTAACTAGACTTATAACCTACTTATAACCTTACTTACTAAGTCCCATGAACTTGAAGGCTCCAAGAGCAACCCCTGAAAACCGTAAAGTTTCAAGGCCCTGCAACCCCCGAAATACACAAACCTGCTTGAAGACTCCCAAAGAAGGCAGCAAGCCAAAACCCTGAGCCCTAAACCCGAAACCCCTAAATCCTAATCCCCAAGACCTCCAGAGCTCTACCTTCATAGTTGCCTATAATATTTTTGGGGTTTCTTCTTCTGATTATAGTATACTATACCCCCAAACCCTATCCTAATTTTTAAGGCCCCCATGTTATAGTACCCTTATAAATCTCTTATAGTAACCCCTTATAGACCCCTTCAAAGGAATCCCATTCGAATAATAACAGGTCCCTGTATCAAGCCCCTGCACAGGGCTCCATGGGCGCCATGGCCGGCCTCGGCGCTGTGGCCGGCCTGGCCGCCGCTGGCATTGCGGGCCAGCGGGCCAGCAAGGGCCGCACCTCCATGCAGCTTGACGGTTTCGGGTTTTAGGGTTTAGGGATGTTTAGGGTTTAGGGTTCAGGATTTAAGTTTAGTGTTAGGGTTTAGGGTTCAGGATTTAAATTTCGTGTTAGGGTTTAGGGTTCAGGGGCTCCGGGTTCAAAATCATCACAGAACTATTCAGCTTGCGGACTTCTTGGTGGATCTCACAAAGCGCTTGTTCGGAAGACGTTTCGGGGGGTCAGGGTTTATAGGGTTTGGTGTTAAGGGCCTGGGTTTTGGGGTGGGGTTTAGGGTTTAGGGTTTAGGGTCGGTTTTAGGAGTTGGGGTCTAGATTTACTGTTGGGCCTGCAGGAGTTTTTGGGCTCGAGGCTTGGGGTTTAGGGTTTAGGCTGTCGATCCTACGGCCAGAGGAGGTCCCTGGATGCAGCTCCTGGGGGAGTAGGACGCGGTGCAAGATGCTACCGCAACCAGTGTGCCCGAAAGCCTCCCAAACGCCTCGCGGGAGTGTAGAATACAACTGTGACGAGAGCAGTCTTCGCACGTGCGTGTTTGCGTGGCCGGCCTGGCAGGTTAGGGAACGTGACCACTGGGGAGATTGGTGGCATCACTTCAGAGTGTTTGGCAGCCTCTTGTCATGTGGCGTTTATCAGCACGGAACCATCCGACTTGGGCTATGATCATTGAATGGCATGTTGGAGCGTCGACTGCGTTTACTGCATGGGCTTTGGGTTTAGGATTAAAAGGATTCTTAGGATCTAAACGGTTTAGGGTCCAGAGATTGGTGATCGGTGTTGAGGGTTTACGGTCTGTGGTTTCAGTGGCCTGGACAATCCTGGACATTCTTCTGTGGTTCCCGAGATTCTATCGCCTGTCGGGTCGCCCCTACATGGGTAGCTCTCTGGGCTTGGGTGCCTTTGGGGTCCTTGTCGAGAGGATCCGAATTTTGAGAACTACCAGACCCTATAAACCCTAAACCCTAAACCTACCCACCTTGAAGCACAATTTGCAGGGTCATCGCCTGCCAATTTATAGGTTTCGGGGCTACGGGGAGGGGCCTCTGATGGACAAGGGGAACCCTTGGCGTCCAAGTGCCTCAAATACTATAGGGGCCTTAATAATTGGAATAGGATTCCTTTGAAGGGGTCTATAAGGGGTTACTATAAGAGATTTATTATAAGGGTACTACAATATGGGGGCCTTAATAATTACAATAGGGTTTGGGGTATATTATAGTACGACAATAGTCAGGAACCCCAAAACCCTATTCTAATTAATAAGGCCCCTGCATTTCTTGAGAACTGAAGCTTTGTTGACACCTTGCAAAATCGACAACACACCGAACTACTGTAAGCCCCAAGCCATAAAACTACACCCTGTATGCCCTAGACTGTACAAGATATGTAGGTAGTTTCTTCTTGCAAGTGGAATCTAACAGCCTTGAAACCCTAAACCCTATAAACCCTATAAACCCTAAACCCCATAAGCCCTAAACCCTAAACCCTAAACCCCAAACCCTAAACCCTAAACCGAACCCGAGGCAGGCCGTGGGCGTGGGCATCAACGGCTTCGGCCGCATCGGACGCCAGGTGGCGCGCATCGCCATGAAGGCTTCCATGGCCTGGCTGGGGTTCCTTAAAGGCGGTCCTTTAAGGGATCTTTAAGGGTTCCTTTTGAGGGGTCTATGGGGTTCCTTTAAAGGGGATCCATTAAGGAGTACCACAGGGTTCTAAAGGGTCCTCTAGGGGGTGCTACAGGGTTCTACAATAGGGTCCCTTTTTAAGGGCTCCTTTAAGGAATCCTCTATATGTTCCTTTAAGGGGTCCTCTAAGGAGAAATACTTCTACAACAGGGTCCCCTTTAAGGGCTCCTGACTGGAATCCTCTGAAGGCTCCTTTCAGGGACCCTTGAAGGGCTCCTTTAAGAAATCCTATTGAGGTTCCTTTAAGGGATCCTTCAAGGGTTCTTTCTACGGGTTCCGTCATGGGTTCTACACGGCTGCGATATTCCGAGGTTCGAAATAAGGCTTCCAGTAGATCTATATGGGCTCCACAAGCTTCTATAAGGATTCTAGACGAGCATCAGGGTTTAGGGATCTTAGACGGGACTCTAATCTACGTTGTTTTTTTGTTGTTCTGCTCTTTCGCGTGCCCAACACTCCGATCCACTTCGAGCTGTGGGTCACCCTTCATTTCATTAGGATTTAGAAATTTAGGATTGAGGGTTTTGGGGTCATTCCGGTAGTTTTTGGAATCTCAGTTTTGCAAGACAATGATTGGGGTTGCTGACGGGATCGACATGAGTGTTTCGATTAGTGTAGGTTGTTTTTGGTGGCGGGTTTCTAGATGAATCTAGACCCCTGATTTAATGAATGTCTCTTCTGTAAGGTCGTATGGTATTGGCCTTATGACGGGCAAAGGAATTCCCGCTAAACTAATACTTCGAAGGGATTCCTGAGACACCTCAACCCCAAAACCCCTGAACTGCACCCTAGAGCCTGAACCCCTGAACCCCTAAACCCTAAAACCCTAAACCCCAAATCCTGAACCCCTAAACCCTACAAACTAAACCCCTCGACTCCTGCCTGGACTCCACCGAATCCATCTTTTCAGGGTCATAACCTCGATTTTCTGTGGGTCTTATAACAGCGAAGCTGGCCCTTATAAACCCTTCACCTTAAACCCTACCTAAACCCCCAAAAGTAGGTAAAATAATGGCCCAATACCTTCAAGAGGCTATTATTTTACATACTTTTGGGGTCCAGGTATAGCCTAAACCCTAAACCCTAAACCTTAAACCCTAGCCTAAACCCTAAACCCGACACCCTGAACCCTAAACCCTAAACCCCTAAACCCTAAACCCTACACCCTAGCCTAAGCCGTAAACCCTACACCCTGAACCCTTTTCATCAGTCTCCGCTGTTCGAAGGACCCTGAGACTGAGCTGAAGCTCATCAACGCCAGCTACGATGCGGACTACCTGGCCTACATGATGAAGTGACCTGTCCCTAGACCCTAAAGCCTGAATTCCTATATAATCCTCTATGTATGTATGTATATGTATATATATATATATGTATATTGAAACCCTACATCCTTGACCTTAATACTTCAACTACAAAATCCCATGCCAGAGGCAATCCTTGGGTTATCGGGTCTTTTGGGGGACTTTGTCGCAGCGGATTTTATGAGGCTTTTGGGGTTCAGGGGGTAAGGCTCCGGTTTTTGTAGGGATTTAAATTAGTGTGTTGGGGTTTAGGATTTCGGGCTTCGGGTTTAAGGTTTAGGATTTAGGCAATTAGGGTTACGAGTTTGTGTTCTCGTAACGCTTGCATGAGCCCCAGGCCTCAAACCTCCTGTCCTCTTGGCGCTTTTGCTACCCGCTGAAATGATTTGTGTTTTGGGCTGTAACTTTAGGGTTTAGGGGTTTAGGGGTTTAGGGATACCGTGAGTTTAGGGTTCAAGGTTTATCCCACCCCCCAAATACCAACTGTTAGGTGCCTCGGACCCTTAAAGCCCCTGTAGAACCTTCGGAAAACCCATTGGAAAGGTCCCGCCTTAGCTGGATCTTCAGCATCCACGTGCGACAGAGAGTCCTTACGCCATCGGGGCTTGTAGAGTGCGCCAAGTTTAATAGAAGGCCCTTACAGGTGGGTAGTTCTTCTTCCATAGTACTCCCATAAGACCCCCTTTACCTTATAGGAGTGGTATGGGAGGCTTATGGGAAACTACCCACCTAATAACTACCCACCTGTAAATGNAGTTCTTCTTCCATAGTACTCCCATAAGACCCCCTTTACCTTATAGGAGTGGTATGGGAGGCTTATGGGAAACTACCCACCTAATAACTACCCACCTGTAAATGGCTTAGACTTAAGGGCATCCGTGCTCAGCTCCAGGCTTCAAATACCATCGCCATTACTCTGCACTTGACCGCCGCAGGTTCGATTGGCATAAGTGGGAGTTTCCAAAAATTAGGGTACCTTATTGGGGGTCCTTATAATAAGATCCTACTATTTAGAGAACTATATTAGGGTCCCCTATTTTCGGAAACTCCCAAGTGATTGGCGGAAAGCCCCCAGCCTCCTTCCTGCGAGAGCACACAGGAGCTGATGTGAATGGTGGCACAGGCCAAGTAATGAAGGATGATTAAGAAACCCTGGGCCTATAACCCCCAAAATAGTAGGATTCATATAAGGAACCCTAATAAAGGCCCAAGGTTTCTTAATCAGGTTCCCACATTACACTTCTGAATCCTCTTGCGTCACAATTCATGTTTAGGGTTTAGGCGTGCGGTTCTGACCGGCTGAGACCCCTATGCAGCGCTCAACGGCGCCTTGTCGCGAGTGCCAAGCTTGGAATCCCATCACTCTCGCCAACAAGCACCCATAGGCCCCATAGTAGTTCCTGTTTGGGATTACCTTATAGGATTCTACATATGAACCCCAAAAAGGAACTACTATGGGGCCTATGGGCAGGTTTGCCCAGCAGAGGCCGCCCTTCTAGCGGTCTGCGCATGAGTTGTTGTCATCTGCCCGACTGTTTTGGATTTCCTCATGGTCATGAGTCATGACCATTCGGCCTTTAACTTTGGCGTTCGGCTTCGGTGGCCTTTTTCCACTTCACTAGGTTGTGCACCCATAGTCCTCGTCCTGTGTCCTATTGGCGAGTGATGTTGTAGTGCAGTTTCGGTAGTCTCACCTTGGGCAGCTCGTTTTGCTTATCTTATGCTTTCACTTGCACTCGGCTGCTGTTTTCCATCGTTGTTGCGGCAACACGACAGCCCGGAAGGTTGTTCTTTCAAGACGGAGGACGAAGTCAGGCTGTTTCATATTACTTATTGCGCTGTGATGCGGTTCACTTCTTGCTCCGTACCTCCCTGTTAGGGCCTGTTACGTTGCTTCATGTTGCTTCCAACACTCGCTTCGGTGAGAGATAGGTTGTTGCAGCTACAACTAAATAATAACCAGGTACGACACCATCCACGGGAAGTACGATGGAACTGTGGAGGTTGATGGCGACTCCCTGGTCATCGACGGCACGAAGGCTCCACACAGACGGAATTTGGTTGTTCTGGGTTGATTAGTTGAAATGCAGTAGTCCTGCTGAACTATGTTTTAGGATGCCCAAAAGGTTAAACTAATATAGGACCTTCAACCTAAGTGATCAAACAGGGCTGAGGGTTTAGGTTCTAGGGCCATAAACCCTAGCTGAAGGGCTTCGGGTTAAGCAGATTATCTAGTGTTCGACATCAAGCTCCGACAAAAACGGTACGCAGTTCAAGAACAATCGAATAACACGTTCTTGATTTTAGGCCTTTGGGTTTTTATTCGCAGCCGTCAACGTGTACGTCGCAAACTCGAAGGTGCACAACACTCCTCACGCCCTAAGGGCCTTAGCGCCCAAGCTTTCAAAATCCCGAAACCCTCGATATCCCTTGAGCGCACTTAAACGGCTGAAGTAGATCATCGAACCCCCAAGCCTGGATCCAACTGACCCAAAATGCTAAACTACCCATGAACCGCAAATTAAGCCGATAGAGGCCCCTAAACCCTAAACCCTAAACCCCTAAACCCTAAACCCCTAAACCCTAAACCCCTAAACCCTAAACCCCTAAACCCTAAATCCTTAAACCCTAAACCCTAAACCCTAAGACCGCTGTCTTGGGCCTGAAAGCCTGAAGCCCAAGACCCGACCTGCACCCCCCAAGCGGGGGGCCTTCGGCTTTAGGGTTTGAGGTTCAGGGTTTAGGGGTTCAGGGTTTAGGGGTTCAGGGTTTAGGGGTTTAGGGTTTAGGGGTTTAGGGTTTAGGGGTTTAGGGTTTAGGGGTTTAGGGTTTAGGGGTTTAGGGTTTAGGGAATACCAGGACCCCCCAACGGCCCTTGAATAGAGCCCTTATTGTCATTAAGAGTGGGCATTTGGGGTATATTGGAGGGTAGTTGGGGGGGGTCTGCGCAGCGCTGAACAGCGACACAGCACTTATAGGACCCGAAGACTCGTCGAAGCCTGAGCATTGAGCCTGAAGGAAGACTAAAACCTCAAGACCCTTAAAACTAGCAGCTCTCGAACCCCTAAACCTTAAAAATGCCCTGGACCCTAAACTCAGTAAGCCTTAGACAGAACCCACCCCAAACCTCAAAGCCCGAAACCCGAAACCCAAAAATTCACAACTTAGACCAGATCCCTGAAGTATCCCAACCTGGACTCTAGAGAACTTGAAGGTGGTAGGTTATTTAGGGTTCTGGAAAACCTTGAAGCCGTACCTCGACACCGAAAGCCAACTTTCTGATAGCTCCATTGTGACATTGTACAACCCTTGTGCAACCCCAACCACCGGAACTGTAAACCCATAAATGCCTGGGGTTCTAGACCCGAAGTTCCTTCAAGCCTGAACCCTAATGTAGGAACCTGATTAAGAAACCCTGGGCCTATAACCCCCAAATAGTAGGATTCATATAAGGAACCCTAATAAAGGCCCAAGGTTTCTTAATCAGGTTCCTACATTATGGACCGGCCTGAAGAAAACTCCCTCAAGGTGGCTTTGTCTCACACCCGTGATCCTGCCGAGATCCCCTTCGGAGAGACCTTTGGCTAGTCGATTAGACAAGTGAATGTTCTACAGGGGTTAGGATGTAGAGCTTTTATTTCTATACGGTTGTTTCAGGAATAAGTGGGTTTAGCAGGATGTCATTTTCCGGTTTACTGAGGGCTACTCGGGCTTGAAGAATTCGGGTGCTGGGGTGCACCATATAGAGCATTTTGTTTTACAGCGTCTACCAGGGTATTTATCACCAATGTTTCCAACCCCTATATTGACATTGTGGGCTTCAGGTTTTAGGGGCTTTGATGTTCGGCCTACTGCGGTTTCGGCACATTCTGGTGTTGGGTTGTACGGTTGTTGAGGGATGAAGAGTTTCACTAGGGATGTTGGGTATACAGGCGCTGGGGTGTAGACGGCTTCATGTTAAAGGAGTGTGGGTGTGAAGGCTACAGGGCTTAACGGGCTTCTATGAAAGAATTGCGCTTGGGGCCTGGGTTCATCCGAGTAGGTTTGAGGGTTTGGAGGGCAGGGTGTAGGCTACAGAGTCTACTCCAGTTCTGGGCTTCAACAGGACTTATTCTCTTTGTTGTTCGAACATATAAGTCCGAGGGTTTCTCTTTGTTGTTCGAACATAAATCCGAGGGTTCTTGAAACTGCAGGTACTCTTATTTTCATGGCGCTGAAACAACTAGTTTTCCGACCAATGCAGTGGGACTTTTGGTGCAACATCAAGATCTAACCCTAAACCCTGAACCCTGGATCCTCAAGCCTAGGCCCTAAACCCGACACCCTAAACCAAACAAGCCAAGCCCCAACGCCGCATAAGCCTGAAAGCCAGAAAGCCTCAGCCCTGCAGCCCTAAGCCCTAAACCGGGGAAACCCGGAAGCCCCCAAACCTCAACTCAACAGTCTGACACGGTTTAGAATTTAGGGTTCTTAGTAGCTGAGTAGGTAACCTTCAACATTTTTGGGCTTTGAATAATCCTACCATGAAAAGGTTTACCTTTTTTGGGCCAGGGTATTCAGCCCTTATGATGGGTCAAAAGCCCCACATCCTACACCTTGCCTCAAAGTTAACCCTAAACCCTAAACCCCAACCCTAAACCCCCAAACCTTTTGCAAGCGCGGAGGTATGGCGCCGAGTATGTTTGCGAGTCCACCGGCGTGTTCCTGACCACTGAGAAGGCGACCCCCAAAGCCTTCAGGATTTAGGGCTTATGACTTAGGGTTTCAGGGTTTATGATTTAGGGTTTTCAGGGTTTAGGATTAAGGGCTTATAAGGATATAATATAGGATTAGGGTTTTGGGGTTTAGGATTCGGGGTTTAGGACTTAGGGTGTAGGGTTGAGGGTTTAGAGGCTTGTTTAGTTAACGAGATAGGTTTCTTACAGGTTAATGGTTTAATAGCGGATTTTGTTGACCATGTGGGTTAGGCTTTAGGACCATTTCACGAATGGTTAGAACACGGTTTGAGTACATTAGATTACATAGGGATGGCAAGGGGATATCTAAAGCCATGCCCATGTGCACATTGTCCTGCATGCCCTACACTCGATCCTCAACCCGCATAACCCTTTGTCTATACAGCCCCCGCAAAAGAGCGGCATATTCAAATCAACCCGCGCAATCGCACTCGAAGCCTTTGCACTCCATGGGATTGCGGCGGTTGTGCACCGGGTTTTCGGTACAGGGCACTAGGGTGAGGCATCATAGAGCATCAAGAGCCTCTAAACCTTAAGACCCAAAGGAAAGCAGCCTACAACCTAAGCCCCAAATCCTAAACCCAACCCTAAACCCTAAACCCCAAATCTTAAACCCACAAATCTTAAACCCAACCCTAAACCCTAAACCCCAAATCCTAAACCCAACTCTTCAAGGTGCAGCCTCACCTCAAGGCCGGTGCCAAGAAGGTGATCTTCTCCGCCCCTGCCAAGGTTGGATTCAGGGTTTCAAGATAAGCCCTAAACCCTAAAGAACCTACGTTTTTAGGGCTCTTTATTATGGTTTCCTTATATAAGTCCTTAAAAGGTAGGTCATTCGGGGTTAAGGTAAACCTTAAATGAAATTTATGGTTCGGCTTTTCGGGTGCGATTGCGGGCTATAGGCTAGGGGGGGTTGGGGTTGTTTCAGTGTCCCTTTCTTTCGGGATGTAAGATTTGCTACAATTCTGAGCAGTTTGTTATTATATTCCTGGGTGCCCCCGGTGATAGTTAGGACCATACCTGGGCTTCTGTCGCGTTTCATTGGCGGATTCTAAAGGTGGATTGCCTGGCTGCGCGTTTGGCTTGGTTTTGATTGGGGAGGGATCATGACTAAAGGGTTTCAACTCGATCACGCTTTGCTAGGGTGGTTTTCCGCCATTCCCCTCCAACTTCTCGGCCGAAGGATGACTCTCACACCGTCGTCATGGGCGTGAACGAGGACCGTTAGATTTGTATGTGTTGTAAATTTCATGTTCTGAGGCTTGGAAACACCAGAGACACACCAAAGAGGATACCATGAGGGTACTTTAGATTCTCTGCTTGGAACCCGGTAACCCTCAACCCTAGACCCCTACTTATATATCCCGATTGGGCCCACCTGGGATCCTTCCAGCACAGTCACCGACCCCTCCATCCTAAACCCTAAGCGCAGGACACCTACGACCCCTCCATGGAGTGCGTCTCCTGCGCCAGCTGCACCACCAACGGCCTCGCGCCTGCTGTCCGAGTGCTGCAAGAGAAGCACCAAGGCGGCAAAGCGAAACCTAAGCTGCGGATATGGGGTGTTGGAGTGTCAGGCCCCGGAGAGGTTTCAGGATTTGTCTCTACATATACATAATAAGCATAGGTATATACCTAACCTACAAAAAAGTAGGCTTTGGTAGGTTAAGGTAGGTTTATATTGGGGCCCCCAATATTCGGACAAATCAAATCTGCCTCCTGATTGATCCTTGAGCCGTGAGCCATCAATCCCATGCCGAAACGCGGAGCCCGGCCCCCACTCAACAAACCCCGAAAGCCGTAACTCCTTTAGGAACCGTCATCAGAGCCCTTTTCTAGCTGTTATGGCACCTACATCAACATTGACCACTTAACCTTAATATAATTCCTGAAATCCTAAACCCCAAACCCTCTACAACCTAAAGCCGAAACTGGAAGCAGTATCGGAGGACAACCCCATAGGCTTCCTAGGTGCTGGACCCTATACACCCTACAAAACCCAAGAGCAGACTCTTTAAGGTTCGGGGCATCTCTCGGGTTTAGGTTTCAGGGTTTAGGGTTTAACCTACACCATAAAGCATCCTCAGACCTGTTGTAAACCCCAAGTACTCTTTGAGGATCATGGGGCTTAGTCTCTAGTTACCATGTCCCATGATCCTCGAAGTGCTCTTTGAGGTTCGGCATCAAGCGTGGTCTGATGACCACCTGCCACGCCATGACGGCCTCGCAGCCCACCGTTGATGGCACCTCGAAGAAGGACCGCCCAAGGGGCCCACAAGGCGAACATAGAGGCCCCAACACTTAGAATATGGTTTCTAAAGGGGTCCTATCAATTTGCAAGGGGTTCCTTAAACTGGGCCCGAATACTTAACATGGGGCTCCTTTAGCGGGTTCTTGTAAGAGTCCGTATAAGGGTGTGATAGGGTCTTGTCGGGGCCTTATGAGACTTGGGTTCTGGCGGTTCTGAGGTGGGTTTAAGTATAGTTACAGGATGGAACATTGAAGAACAGTTTTCCTATTCAAGCAGGCTTCCAAATTCTGGGTTTAGCGTTCTTTAAGGGCCCGCACATGTCTTAGTACTTGGTGTGCTACAAAGGTCAAAGCTGCAGAGAGGGCTTCCAGAAGCGATTTACAGAGGTTTAGCCTGGTTTCGAGTTTAGTTATTTGTTGGGGTGGTTCCCAGAGACACAAATACCCGACGATGACTATTCTTCGAACCACATAATGCCCAAGGCTTGTTTGATGTACACCTATTGCCCAATCATATGATTTGAGGTGCCAGAGGCCTAGGCCCCTGTCTCAGGCTCCTGAGCCCTAAACGCAAACCCTGAACCATCCTGAACCACTCAAAGCCTTAAGCCCTACACCGCAGATCCTAAACCATGAAAAACTTTAACCTCATGCAAGACCTAAGCAGGTTTTTGTATATCGTTGTGGAGAGTTTAGTGCTAGACTGCTTGGGGTTCAGGCTGTAGGATCTAGGGTGTCAGTTCTTGCATGTTGAGGGCATGTCATCGCGTAGGTTGTTTGTGTACACATATACATAATGCATGCATAACTAGTTTGCATATCATGTATGTACACCGTATGTAGGTATGTATGTATGTATGTATGTATTTCCATATACATCTATTCATACACATGTATATAGACACTGACATGCATATTTAGAGAGAGAGAGAGAGAGAGAAAGACAGACAGAGAGATAAATAGCCATAGAAAGGTTAGGTGATGAAGCCGCTACAAACCCTAAGAATCGTCGCTCTGCAAAAAGGACTGGCGCGGCGGCCGCGCTGGCCCAGGCAACTAACTTCAGAATCCGGTTCAGGATTCTTTTACAGGGATTCTTAAGGCTTCCTATAAGGGACCTAATAAGGGATGTATAGCAATTGGTTTCTACCCAGGGGGCTTTGGGGTTTCGGGGTGCAGCGTCTGAATTTTCCGGTCGCTCTTGTCATTAATTAGGCACCCGTGCAAAAGAATCCCCAAACCCTAGGCCCAAAACGCTTAAATCCTGAACTGTTAGACAACTCTAAGACAGGGCTCCCAAACCTACGTTGGTATAAAGTATGACCCTCCAGCTAGCAACTACGAACTGTGAGCTCGAGGTAACCTTGAACCCAAACCCCCAAACCCTAAATGGGAGTTTCCGGAAATTAGGGGATACCTCGTTTGGGGTCCTTATAATAAGGATCCTAATATTTAGGGTGCTATATGAGGCTCCCCTATTTTCGGAAACTCCCAAATTCCCCAAAGTCCTAGCAGGCTCCTGGCCCTGATCCAAGAGTTCAGGAAAAACCACACACTCCAAAAACCCCAAAGCCCAGTCACAAAAACCCTAAATAAACCCCAATCATGCACCCGAAGCCCCAAACCCCAACAAAGCCCTAAAGAGTTCCTCCTCACCTGCGCAACTCCACTGATACTTACCTTAAGCCCTTAAATTCCTAAGCCCCAAACCAGAAACCCCAACCCTTAACCCCCCAAACCCCGCAACCCTAAGCCCATAAACCCCAACCCCACCCCTA
The DNA here is from genome assembly GCA_003297005.1 of Symbiodinium sp. clade A Y106. Classification (NCBI taxonomy): domain Eukaryota; class Dinophyceae; order Suessiales; family Symbiodiniaceae; genus Symbiodinium; species Symbiodinium sp. clade A. The sequence continues at coordinate 165,876 of BGNK01000212.1, forward strand.
AACCCTCCTAAACCCTAAACCCTAACCCGCCCAGGCAACATCATCCCTTCCTCCACGGGCGCAGCCAAGGCCGTGGCCAAGGTCATCCCAGAGGTCAAGGCTCGTCTCTTCGCGATTTCTGGGGTTCCTTTCAGGGTTTAGGGCTTTAGTAGGGCTTTACGCGTTTAGGGGTTTAGGGTTTAGTGTTTAGGGGTTCCTTTCAGGGCTTTAGGGGTTTAGGGTTTACCTGGATCTCTCCGCAGCCCCATTTATTTGGACTTGTCTGAAAGAAGTGCATTGCAAACCTCCGATTCGGTCTCATGTAGGAAAACAGACCTAGGTCCAAATCCATGCATATCACCGNTACCTGGATCTCTCCGCAGCCCCATTTATTTGGACTTGTCTGAAAGAAGTGCATTGCAAACCTCCGATTCGGTCTCATGTAGGAAAACAGACCTAGGTCCAAATCCATGCATATCACCGGTTGCACACAGCACCTGCGACTGCAGGGGTCTGATTCTGCAACATGACAGGATTACAGGTCCATTTCTGTTTAGAGCATCACGTGCTCCAGTTAGCAGCGCCACTTCAAGCATTTCACTTAATTATCAGAGTTCCGTGCATCATTCCCCGATGGCATTGCTGCCAAGAGTGGAGTCCGGTGCCTCCTCCCCGCCAGCTGTGTACGCATTTGTCTGAATTCTTCACAGTCGCACTGTGCTCACTGTTACGTGGCGATTCGTGAGCTGTGTGGCTCTAGCTAGCTCGACTCCAGCCATATACTGTAGAGGCTTTTGTCTGGCTGATGACCGAGACCTTGCCATGGCCCATCATGGGCAAGGATCTCCAGGCGACCCTAGAGAAGAGAGGCCTGGCCAATCTCAGCATCCCCATATGATTCGTATGTTTAAGTGTCAATAGGGCCAATCGCCTCGAGGCTTGTTGTCGCTACCTCGTGAGTTTTGGTCGCGAGCTTTTGAAGTCCTGTTGCCGGGTCGCAAGGACACGGACACTGATGCACTTTTCGAGTTACTCTAGAGACGAGCTGGGCCCTTCACAGGACAAGATCGATGTCGACATGATTGCAGTTGTCGTCAAGAACTACGATTCTGATGGATATGCCCAAGACCTGGCGAAGTCCTTCGGGGAAGAAGGTTTCTTGATTTCGTTCGATAGCTTCGTTGGTTCCATTCAGTGTCATTTAGAGTCATCGACTGTCCCACTCGAGGCTCCTTGTCAGAGGGGCCGTCCACTGTGTCCAGGCTATGTTGGGGATGCTTGACAGGTGCAATTCGCGCGAACTTTTTAGTTCAAGAGCTGCTGCACGCCATCCAAGGATTCATTGCCGGCTGCATGGAACATCGATGGCACGCAGCTCGAACCGCCTGTCGAGTCTGTAGAGAGTCAGGAACAGGGCTGACCAGAGTAGTGTCAAGGCTCAGATGGAGTCAGCAAGCAAGCTTCCGTAGAAAACAGTTGGAGCAAACTGATCGGCCACCGACATGTCAAAGCTACAGTGCTAGGCGCATGGATGGGTGTCGTGACTGCTTCGCAGGTGCTGTGGAGTCAGCGTGGCCCCATCCGGCAGATTCAGAACATCGCCCGCGCGTGGGCCCTGGAGCTCCTTTGCAAGATGCCGGTTCAGGTTCGAAAGAGCTAGAACGTGCAAGCCTGTCACGTCCCTCTTCATTGCTCAAAAGTTATGATTATCTGCGGGCCCTGCTTTCTGTAGTTTCCGGGCCGATTTGGAGCATCATGGCAAGGGGGGAGGCCCAGGTCTTGGATGGGCTTGCAGCTCTATGGGAAGAAGTTCCTGCAGTCCGAAGACAGCTTCTTTGGGAGGGGCAGATCCTGGTGTGGGCTGATCCTTCTGAAACGGGAGTTCCCAGCTACAAGAATGCCTCCATGAACTACGACGCTTTACTTCCTTTCTTCAAGAAATGGTGCTCCGGTACCCAAATGCCGAAAACCCCCAAGATCAATCCTATCCAAAAGGAGGCTCGCATGTGTGGAAAGTCTTGCCTTACAGTGCAGGTGTAGAAACTAGAAATGTTGTTATACTCCCGTCCCTGTATGCCCCTGCTAGGTGAAACAGCTGTGGAAGCTGGTCGGCAAGGGAAAGGAGAAAGCTATGATGTCCCAGGTTAAGTTGACCACTTGGGGCTTGAGAAAATTCTTGAGTCACTTCGTCAAACGACTTAGCCAAACAACACGGCCGAAAGATTCTTGGTTGCAGGTTTACGTGGCCCATCGTTTTCCACGCTAAACTCACACGTAGTGACCCTGGCCCAGCCCAGGATGCAAACGTTCGGGAGCTGAAGAGGGTTATGCTGGAGGCTTGGTACCCAGAGCGTCTTTCCGAGCTGGACCGTTTGGACAATGAAGACGACGAGGAACTTGTGTCGCATGAAAGTAGTCTGTGCTTTAGACGGGCTTCTCTGATTGTGGCTTTCCTAGCTACACACATATATGGATTATACCTGCAGGAAACAGCCGAAGACGAAGAAGTGTACGAGCCTGTGGGTGATGCACGTGAGCCGGCAGGATCTGGTGACAGTGAGGCTGTGTCTAGTCATGTGTGCTAATGAGGTTGTCAGCCCAAAACACAGTCCCTGGATCAGGCTTCGATGGAGGAGCCCGATGCAGATCAGGTCTTGGGTCAGGCTTCCGAGGAAAAGCCGGTCGCAGATGAGGTCTTGGATCAGGCTTCTGGGGAAAAGCCGGACGCAAATGAGGTCCCGGGTCCTGCCAGCGCAAAGGATGCTGCCTGCATGCCGTTCGGTGTTGGTGTGGGCGAGCCTGAGATGATCAGTTCGGACGATGAAGCTACTGACTCCAAGCCTATCAAGTCTGTCACTCGCCCCATCCCTACACCAGCACGGTCGCAACAGCTCGACAATATCCGCATCTTGAGGGAAAGGCTAGAGCAGCTGAAACTCTGATGAGAAGCAGCTTTTGAATAGTTGCAAAATACCATCCTACACACACTTCTTTCCTTGGCCTACCCTACTGCAGTCCTCACACGAAACACACAGCGATGATTCCAGGAAGCAGCGCAAGGAGCTCATTGAGAAGGCTACCTTCCGCCGTACCACCGCCCCAGCATCCAGCGCATCAGAGCCGAATCACAATGACCCCAGCCACTCGTATTATTGCTAGCAGCTAGCAGCATAAACTTTGCTTTTCAGGGCTCATTCAGGGCATGAAAGATCCTGCCCGACTTTATCAGGGTTTCTCGATGGGCTTGAGAATGGTCTTGCCTTGGGGTCCTAGATGCATCCAGCATTACAAATTCGGTGGTCTCCCTTATAGTTTTCTATAAACGCCCAAAACATCTCTCGGAGACTTCGCTTGCTCTCGAAAACATAAATCGATATGCGTTTCCTTCGATCGCTTCTATGTATGTAAACTGAAGCATCTGCATACACTTTAATCAACCTTCGCAAAAAAATACGATCCACCAGCCAGACACAACAACCCCCAATGCCGCCAATGCCCAGGTCGCTTGGAGACGCAGATCTACGACACAGAATCGGCCGTCGCCACTTGGGTGAAGAGCAGTGACAAAGGCTTCGTCGACCTGGGTGCTTCCGAAGCTGGCAAAGACTCTCAGGGCCCTGAATCCCAGCAGTCTCAGTCCTCTGCCATTAAGCACCCGAAAGAGCTCCCGTCTGGATCAGCTGCCGCGACAGCCTCTGCAGCAGAGGTTTCAAAGCCCCGCTTTTCGCGAGGTGTGAATCTTCCTAGAAAGGACAGTTTTGCTGATCGTGCCAAGCAGTACGAGGAGCAGGAACCGGGATCCGACTGATCTGTGAATGCGCATGTGTATGTGTGTAACGATGCATAGGTATGTGTATGGGTATCACGTAGTAGATGCATGTGTAATGCGATGTGTTCGTGTGTGTGTGTGTAGGTTCAGAGACGAGAGAGAGAGAGAGAGTGTGTGTGTGTGAGTGCGGGTTAGTGTGTGGGTCTGTGGGTCTGTGTGTCTTTTGGGGGTGGGTGGGGACTGGGTGGGGACTGTGTGGACTGGGTGGGTGCGTTTCCTGTCCCCTGCAAGGCTTCGGCTGAAGAGGTGCTGACAAAAGCAAAGCAAGATGCAAACCTGGAAGCCAAGAAAGCCGAGGAAAATGAGAATCCAGGGCATGGTAGGGGACGAGGGCGAGGGCGAGGGCGAGGTGGGAGGGGCAGAGGCCGCAAGGCCAAGCCCGACCAAGAACCCGACGAGGCTGAGCCTGCGTGCGAACCTGCTGAGATGGAGCAGCTTGAGGACGAGGTCACGGAAGAGGCAGGTTCGAAGGACAAAAATCCATGTGAGGATGAGCAGCCTGATGAAGCGCCCAAGCGAGGCCCGAAGGGAAACAAGTCGCGCGAAGGTGAGAAACGCTCGAAGAGAGGGAAACCGTGTGAGGAAGGCTCCGAGCCTGAGGCCAAGCGCAAGCCGGGCGGCAAGCCAAAGAGCACGGCGCCATCCGAGAAACCGGGTGAGGAAGGTCCCAAGTTTGAGGCCAAGCACAAGCCGGGCCGCAAGCATAAGAGCACGGAGCCGTCCGAGAAACCGTGTGAGGAAGGTCCCGAGATTGAGGCCAGGTGCAAGCCGGGCCGCAAGCCAAAGAGCACGGAGTCGTCCGAGCCGACATCGAAAGAGCTGCCCAAGGCCAGGCCCAAGACTAAGTCGGCTGCCAAGAGAAGGGTTCCAGAGCCCGCCGAAGAGCAGGCGCCGGAGCCCTCGGTTGCTGAGCCACTGTCCAAGAGAAAGAAAGCTGAGCCGAGCGAGCCTGCTGGCCCCAATCCCAACCATCCACAGGTCGCCGCTGATCGTGACGGTGCAAATCTTGCAAATGAGCTGGCCAACAGCAAGAAAGCTGCCAGAGACCGAAACAAGAGGATCAAGGATGATTTGGGTGTCGGGGTCTACAGCTGGTGCGATATCGAGTGGTACTGGACACGCCCGGCCATTGGTGTCAGAGTCAAAAATTCCTTCAACACTGACGAGAACGGCAAGCAGGCCCCGAAGTGTGCAACAAGCATAGCCTAAATAAGCTTCCTTTCCTCAACGCAAACAGAGCCGGCTGAAGGCGGTCTACTTCCTGGGTCGCAAGGGCGAAGATGTGGCAGTTGCGATGGGGAAGCTTTGGCCCTTCGCCAAGAGAGTGGCCCCTGGTTAGCATTCATATGCCCACGTTCTTTGCTAATGATTACCCGAGACTCATGCAATCTAGGAAGCCGTATATAGTGCCTCTTTCAGGTTGAGTACATGGAGAAGACGAAATCCAACTTCGACAAGTCGCACTACGAGCAGATCAATCAAATTAAAGACGAGTTTGCTGCACAGAAAGCCAATGGGCTTTTGTGACGGTCCCGGTGAAATCCGAGCTACCGTGAGTTTTAGTTGCTGATTCCAGCAGCCTCCAAGACTATCATCATTATTTACTTAGGGTTCTATATATTAGAACAACAAAACCACTAAGAACTATCCCAAGTCGGTGCCTAGTGTGATGCTGTGCTAGGAACATGCAGTTGCGATTCCAGCTGTGTGCCATAGGCAGTCCAGCTCTTGTGCAAGCCAACACCAGACCAGCACGCAGCTAGATGTGCGAGGTGACGGAAAAGAGCTACTGTCTGCTATACTTCAGTTGATGTTGCATCCCCCGGCTGATCGAGCATCTGCTCTGCTTGCCTTATGTTGTCGCATTACCCGTAGAATCAAAAGGCTCCGGAACAAAGCTCATATCAATCCTTATACCCGAAAAATAACTGAAACAAATGTTCGAATCCGAAGAGCTCTGGTGTGTGTGTGTGTGTCTGTGTGCCCTTGGTCGTTGTACCCACGCAGAACAAGCTGAAATATGTTGCCCAGGTCACCGCGATGCCGCTCCTCATGCACGCCGTGAAGTTCGGCCACACCAGGCACCGCGGTGCGCCCTCCCGTGTGCACCTTCTGCCTACGCAGGAAATCTGATCTTTCAAGAAGTGCCACTTGCCACCAGGAAACCCAGCTGCTTTCGAGTCTACTTTACAGTGCTCCGGTGCAGATCGATGCCATAAGTACAAAAGCTTGTGGCTCAGGCTGGACTGACTGCTATACAACCCCCGACCTCCAGGAAGCCCAGGAACGATGCTCAATGACGCCATAGGATGCCCAACCACTCTAAATTTGCCCAGCCGTCCCTTGCCGCCTCAAGCATGGTTCGCCACTCCGAGATGGAGACAGTGATTGCCAGGCTCATACAGTTGGGAGCTCCCAAGGAACCTTGGTTTGCCAAGTTCACTGTCAGAGTCGCAGAAATAATGACCGAGACCAGCTGTCAGCTTCGTATCTAGCTGCATCGCTCAGGCTTTCGTGATGTTGGTGTTGCTGTGCTCGTGGCTGTCCTTTGCTGAGCTCGATAACAAGTCCTATCATCTGGTTGAAGCATTTGCTGGCGAAGCAGAAGTATCCCGTGCATTCCGCACATGCAATATCCATGCAGCAGCAGCTGACCTGTCTTATGATGCCTACGCAACCAGAAGGGGAGGTATGGATTTGACAACACCATCAGGCTTTGTGTCCCTCAGTCACGAATGAGAGCAGAATGTCGTCTTGGTTGAGGGTCTGTAGCGGGTTTTCATGAGCCAAGGTTTATGATCGTCTTACTTCTTCGACTTCGCCTCGACGAGGGCCTCGCACTCTACGCGATCTGCTGCAGCTCTTGGGTAACGATGTCTAGGTCCAGTACTCGCAGGTCAATCCTAATGCCGATGGGGAATACTTCCTTTGAAAAGGTCAGGACTGCAAACCTTCTGGGAAGTAGGCCCAGGTTGTGAAAGAATGTCTTGTTTTTCGGCTTGTGCTCAGAAGCGAAGCTACTTTGTGTTTTCACAGGGTTTTCAGGTTTCACATGACTTCGTTGCCCCGGGGATGTTTCGGGCTTTCGGACAGGATAGGACTGTGACATACATAAAGCTACAGGGCTTCGTAGACATGCGACAGATAAGGCTGATTAACATCGGTATGTGAGTCTTGCAAATAGAGGTGATGGATGGTTAAAGCACCCTAGTCTTGTGAATTATGAAAGCTCTAAATGTACATGGGTAGGTATGCCCAGGCTTAGATAGCTTCTCTGGTGTCTTCATGTTTTATCGGGGCTCCCTCTCTCTCTCTCTCNAAAGCACCCTAGTCTTGTGAATTATGAAAGCTCTAAATGTACATGGGTAGGTATGCCCAGGCTTAGATAGCTTCTCTGGTGTCTTCATGTTTTATCGGGGCTCCCTCTCTCTCTCTCTCTCTGTCTCTCTCTCTCTCTCAACTCTAAGGATTACAGGGCTTGAGATTAACTGTGTGTAGTAATATTATAGCTAACTCTGTGCAGTGTCGCGATGCATGTAGTCGACACCACCAAGGCAAGCATNAAAGCACCCTAGTCTTGTGAATTATGAAAGCTCTAAATGTACATGGGTAGGTATGCCCAGGCTTAGATAGCTTCTCTGGTGTCTTCATGTTTTATCGGGGCTCCCTCTCTCTCTCTCTCCTAACTCTAAGCCTGTAGGGCTTGAGATTGACTGTGTGTAGTAATATCACAGCTATCTCTGTGCAGTCTCGCGATGCAGTCTTATCGGGGCTTTTGTCTTTCTTGTTCTCTCTCTCCCTCTCCCTCTCTCTCTCTCTCAACTCTAAGGATTACAGGGCTTGAGATTAACTGTGTGTAGTAATATTATAGCTAACTCTGTGCAGTGTCGCGATGCATGTAGTCGACACCACCAAGGCAAGCATNCTCTCTCTCTCTCTCAACTCTAAGGATTACAGGGCTTGAGATTAACTGTGTGTAGTAATATTATAGCTAACTCTGTGCAGTGTCGCGATGCATGTAGTCGACACCACCAAGGCAAGCATGTAGAAGAGCTGTAGCCGCACCAGCCCAGCCTGATCAGTTCTAGGTTTTGGGTTTTATCACTTCATGGAGCCCCTAGGTTAAGGGTTAGGGTTTATATAGGGTTTATAAGGCTTATAGGGTTTATAGGGGTTTAGGGTTTATAGGGTTTTTTTAAAACTGAAAACCCTATTATGAACCCTAAACCCCTATAAGCCCTAAACCTATAGCCCTAAACTCTACAAAGGTGCCCGAACGAAGCGCGCAAGAAAGCCTGTGCCGATAGTCCTACCCACTGCCAGATTGTAGATTTGCCCGCAGATTGGCTTTGCTGCTGCAATTATCAGTTGCCCTGGGGGCAACCTTCCTGGTGGAACAGCCCCGAGGAAGTTTATTGTTTCATCACGACCGGCTTTCTGACTTGGTGGAGAACTGGGTTGGCCGGGTCAATGAAACTGGGCCTTCGGATATCCTTCCGTTTTTGCATACAAAGTGAGCTTGGCATCTTGTACACGGGTGCTGCTTTGTTTGTGTTAAGGTGTGGAGCCAGTCATTCTGGATGATGCATTTCAGGGCCCCATGCCCTAAGAGGACATGTTTGTGGAGCAACTCGTCCTCTGTGAAGTTTTTCGACCAAGGAAAATTAAGCCGTGAGCAAATGCAGCGCAACACACGCTTGAAGACTGTTACCCGTCGGATCAACAAGAAGGGCAAGTCAGCCTTTACTGGTACTGGGGATCTGAAGTCAACACAGTGCGGTCCTTAGTTAGCATCGACTCTGTGCTTTTGCCGTCCATTCCTAGTTTGTTGTGTACTATCCAATTCCGGAACAAGCATGTTGGGAAGACGAGGACATACACTTTCCATTTCGCTCGCAAAGTGCTTCAAACGATGCCTATGTTGACGCTCCCCAGCACCAAGTCGGATCCCCCAGCGACTCATCTGCAGTTGTCTAAAGCAGGACATGGAAGAACTATCTATAGATCAGATACAAGACTGCCCTGTAAACTCATGACCCCTAAAGCCCCTAAGCTTAGCACAAAGACGAACTTTGTTGCTGAGACAATTGCCGGCTTCAATATCATCGAGCAGTTCGATCGGATGCCAGTCGGCGACCTGTGGCATGATGCGTGTGTAGTGGAAGCTGTATACTATGCCAGAGGTAGCAAAGCCCTGCGAATCCCAAGCCAAGAATGGCGAAGGGTTCTTCCCACTGACCTCTGAAGTCATTAGTGGCTGATTCAGTCATGGTGTTGCTGATAGAGGGGTATGCAGCTTCGTGAAGTTAGTGTTGACTACTTATCTGACGTGCTGACAAGAGCTAGCAATCTTGTTGAGGCCTGCAGATGCACACCTGTCCTGCTGTTTCCGGCAAATCAAGTTGAGTGAGCGCTACTTCCCCAGTACCGACTTCCGGTGGGGATGCTGGTGTACAATCTTTTGTCTGTGGGGGGACACGTTCCTTTCAAGTACCGTAGCAGGGCGCGAGATCTTTTCGTGGTTGTTGGGGGCTGTGTTTGCGGGCGTTCGGGTTGCTATGTGAGGGCTTCAGGAAGGACCCAACCCGTACAGACCGTACCCGTACAGTACGCGAACAAACCCAACAAAAGGGCGTAATTTGGCGTACGCTTTGTACCCCCTCCCGGCCCGTACGATACCCTGCTCCCACCCCGTACGGCCCTGTACTGCCCCGTACGGCCCGTACGGCCCCGTACGGCCCCGTACGGCCCCGCGGGGCCCGGTGTGGCCCTGACCGCCCAAGCCCACTGATGCTCATGATGTGTGGCCCTGCCGGGCAACTTTTGTGGGTCAAAAACCACAACCGAATTTGACCCACAAAATGGGCCCCCACAACCCATCGATGCTCATGATGTGAGGACCCACCGTGCAACTTATGTGGGTCACAAGGTGGGTCGTGTTCAGGGCAACCTACATTAACTTGGTCTCGTGTAAACTGAATATATGAACATATTATATATAATATAATATCACCGTAGAGACCCCAAGGCTCCACTCGATGAAATCCAGAGATCCCCAGACCTCGATGCCTTGTACTATCGTATGCTAGAAGTATGTCACAAAAATGACTTCGGAGCCACTGTTGCATTTAGTGCGGACTTAGCAGTCGTGCTTTCGACAGCAAGAGTCCGACCATCTACCTGGCCTTCCGTTGCCTCTGTTCCATCTCAATGTAGCCTTAATTCATCAGCGTAACCTTGTGCCCAAAGCCATATCCTAATTGCATGGCCATGTTCGAACTTCCAAGTCCTTGTCTGTGTTACAACACAATGTATAGAACCCGGAAATGATCGCCGTCCCGGCAAAACTGTTGAGGTGGAATGCTAGCAGCGGACTCCCGTAATTAGAGTTAGTATATGCAGCACCGGGGGCATGCTAGAAGCTTCCTGACACGATTTGCCCTTAGTCTGTGTGTACACACATTGTTTCTTATGAACTGGGTTTATGTCCTACGTGGGGCTTCGTGGATGTACCTGCAGGAGGCCCCCGAAATTAATGTGCTCCAGGTGCTACTGAGTACCTGCAAGCAAGTGTCAGAACGGTTCCCACCAATGCAAAACGATGCCGTCTTCGTAGCCTGCTATGTGCATATGGCATATGCATGGGCAACAAACCAGCATGTTGCTTGCCATAGTCTGCTACACTTTCGTAATTTTTGTGACTTCTGGATCAATCAAGCAATTGTTTATCTGTGTTATCTGTGCTTCGTGAGCTTCCCGGCTAAGACAATGTCGGAGGCCGCTCCAGACCCAAAGCAGCCGATGCACCTCGTTTCCAGGGCTTTCAGCTCCGCAACCGTCGAGGAAGCGCTTTCCTTGGTGGAGCTGCAGCAGGTGAAAGAGGAGCTGGTCCATGCTGAGATCGAGGTGTGCATTTGTTTATTGCACATGCATATCTCGGTGCTCAATGATTCGTGATTCTGTGTCGTGTCGAAGAGCCCGTCCGTCCACTCGGAAACCTCAGGCCTTTTGTAATAAACCGTTCCACATGCCCGACAATATATTTTGAGCCCATTGCCAAAGGCCCTCGAGGCTCAGTTGGACTTCGCGAAGCGCGAGGCTGGAGCCACACCGTCCCCGAAGCCTGTGGTGAAGAGGCGCAAACCGGACGATGGCAAGACGGGTGACAAAGTTGAGACTTCGCAGACGGTTGAGACCCAAGTCACTGAGACGTTGCTCTTAGAGAGCGACGACGTGCTTTTCACAGCCCTGAAAGATCAACTAGGCAGCCCTTCCCCAGACGCTGCTGAGAAGACCCAAGCTGTGCTAGATGATGGGTACGATGGTGATATGTTGGTTTCCCCCGCGAAACCAAAGCATCTGTTTGCCACCCCTGCCAAGACTCCGTCGCAGACCCCGGCCAAGACTCCATCGAAGACTTCCGTCAAGACTTTAATGGAGGCATTGGCGGAAGCCGAGACGCAGGTCAGCCCAATTCAGGTTGGGGACACAATTGCCATGGAGTTTTCGCCGCAATGCCCCACCACCATAGACCCGTACGACGAGGATGTTCTCGTAGCTCGGATGAACCAATGCACTCATCCACCCAACCACCATCCATCCATCCATCCATCCATCAATCCACCCATCCATCCATTCATGCACATACATGCTATACAGATACATATACCTGTATGTCTGTGCGATTCTGTATTCAGTACATACTTATACTCATAGAGAGTTTACAGACGGATATACACACGTACAGGCATACACACATACATACATATATGTATGTATATACACACACACATGTGTTCCCTGGTGTGGCAATGGTTTGGGTTTAGAATCGAGTGAGGGTCCTCAATTCTTTGTAGCTGGTAGCAGAGGCTCAAACTCCCACACCATTAAAGGCCGTATATAAGCTACAAAGCCACAAAACATGCCAATCACGGCCCTCGGCCCCGGAGAAGTGTGCTGTTTTGTAACCTGAGCTTGTCGATAGAACTGGCTGTATAAAGCCCTTAAGTAAGCCCTGCATGAACCCCAAACCTTCGAAACCCGAAAACCTCTACACTGCCTAGTGCTTCGGCCCCGAACCCGTCTTCCCAAGTCCCTGACCAAATAATCTTCTTCCAGAAATCGGTAACCCCACCTACTGTCCTAGGCCCCGGACCCCGATCCCTCATCCCATAAACCCTACACAATATGCCCTAAAATCCCTAAGCCCGAAACTACCTTATAAGCCCCAATCCCTCAAACCCCTATAAACCCTAAACCCTATTCTTTTAACCTTAATTTAAACCATAAATACAAACCGGAATCCCCAAAGCGCACACCTCGTACCGACTCGTACCCAAGACTTCTGATCCCAGGTGCCATCGCCGTCAGTGACCCGTGCAGCTGCCAGCGCAACCTGTGCAAGGTCAGGGCAAGCCGATGAATCTTCAGAGGCGGAGCAGACACTCCAGGCTTCAGCAGAGGCCCTTCCTGGTCCCGAGATCCAAAAGACAGCGGCCCCGCCTGCTCCCGAGATCCCAATCAGAGAAGGCCCTGAGGTTCCCAAGAAGGCCCCCGCAGGGGAGACCCCAGAGTTGGTCCCAGAGGCTCCAGAAAAGGTTCCAGAAAAGGCTCCCTCCCCCAGCGATTCTGATCCCAATGTTGCTGAGATTTCCCGACTCAAAGCTATGATCGAGAAGCTACTGCCTTTGGCACAGAGGTACGCTGAGCATAACCCTCAGGAACAGATTGACCGTGAGGTTGCAAGAGCCGCCTCGCACGAAAGCAAGGCCCCGCCTCCAGCTGAGAAGGATGACGATGAGCCAGCTTGCCAGGATGAAGATGGTAATGTTGTCGGCCATGAAGCGGCCAGGCAGCGCCTCCGCCGAATGTGCACTCCCAAAACCAACGGACGACTCCTAGTTCCGAAAGAAGTTCGGGAGAAGTATGTCACCGGAGGGGCAGAGAGGGAGAAGCTCCTCACACTCCTCATTAAAGCAAAATTCAACAAGGAGTGCCTCGGTCCTATAGTCCTAGCTAGCAAAACCCATGCTGATGCACTGTGATACCTTATGCGTGCATTGTACGAGGAGGACTTCCTCAAGCAAGTGACAATCTTGAGTGAACGCGAGAAGAAAATCAGCTTGGACATCACGGGGGACTTTTTCACAGTCCAGGAGATGAGGGACAACAAGGTTCCGGAGAGCCTCAGTCGCTATCTAGAACAGGCCAGCCTATATAGGACCTGTGTTTGCATTTCTCAGCATACACTGTTCATATCGCCCTACCTAAGGGAGCGCATCCAGGAGGTGGTTGCCTTCGGGGATGCACATCCTGAAAGCTTCAAAAGGGCCACAAAGCTGCACATCAAATCAACGAGCCCATGATTTGCAGTCGTTTCTAGCCTGTCTAGATTCCGGGTATACATCCGAGGCGGACATTTACAATCCTCGCAAGCCCTGCAAATATTGGCTTGAACAACGTTGCTCCGCCTCCATGTCTCAAAGCCAACTCCTCCGCCAGTCGGAGGAAGTCTCCTATCAACAGGAGGCTGAGCAGAATGGAGAGGAAATCGTTGCAGGCAAGGACGTCAGCTTCTCTGGTATAGCCAGCTTCGATGTAAACGTCGGGGGTGGTACTGCGGCTACTGGACTCTTCTCAGCATCGGGATGTGCATGGAGGCTTTGAAACCCAAAGGCTACATGTCGAGTCTGCATATGCATGCTAAGGAACCTCTGTGGCTCCGGAAGATGACCTCGGCTTGCCTACACTCGAAGGTAAGAAGCCTCAAGATGTTGCCCACCTTTACACCAAGGCTGTTCAGACCAGATCCCTCAAGATGGCCGAGGTTTTGGGTCGTCTTACAGCCATTCCTGTGAAGGAGCGAAGCGACAACGTCTCTTCGCACATTGCCTTAAGTCTAGCGGGCCTTCTCTCGGGCTGTAGTTTCCAGTCGCTCGAAACATCTGCCGTGTACCGTGTCTGATGTCAGGATTAAACATTAGCGCTACAGAGCTTCTCCTGGCTGAAGCATCTGAAACCCTGTAACTTGAAACCCTGGACACCATAAACCGTTGTTAAGCTTCGGATGCGACCCTTACTTACCCAACTGTTGATTTCAGCGCCACCTTCGGCTTCCAACTGCATCGGCAAGATCTGTGGTCCTCAGACCCATGAGTGTCTCAAGGTCTGGGGTCGAGTCGGGTTAGATCGATGCTGTATGCTTGATGTACTTGCTGGGTTCGATAGGACTTTAGCCACCTCATCGACGGGTCATTGCGGGTTCGCATTTCTTGGGCTGATTGAGGACCATGGGGACTTATCGCATTTCGATAGTACCGTGTTTCGACATGATGCTTGGAGGAAGTTGATCTAGTCCTACGCCGAACTAGCCTAAAACCGAAATATATATGTCCCTGCCGAAGCCGAAGCCGACAGCATTCAACGCTTGCCAATAAACCTCGACCTGAGATGGAGCCGAAGTATGTGCAAATCCTAATGGAGCCCCTACAAACCCCTAGATGCAAATTTAGTACCCCCCCCAAGCCAAAGCAACATACATAAAACCCAAAAGACAACTGGATTTGCTCAAATAAACAATGTCGCAACTTGTTCCCACAGAGGATGATTCGCAAGATTGAGACCATCATCAAAACGTTCGATGAAGTCCAAGATGCCATCGATGCCGCCTACTTGGACGGCGCGGTTGATGGCTTTACGTCCCAATCGTCGCTTGGCAAACCCTGCTGCACATGATGTTAAACAGTCTTTCCTACGAAGCGTCTTCAGTGGCTCTGTTTCACTTCTCCGTGCTTTTCATAGGTCTACACGTAGACAAGAAAGCAACTAAGGCACGAAGTTCTCAAGGCACAGTACAAGTTGGCAAAGCGAGCGAATCTTGGGCAGCTTTAAATTTCTGCACGTTTCCTTAGAGACAACATTGATGACTTTACAGTATCCTAACAATGCATGCGTGTGATTAGCGAATCCGAGGGCTCTGGAGTCGGTGGCCTTGGAGGGGCGTGCAAAGGTGGCTATCCCGAAGCGCAAAGCGCAGCCGGCAAAGCCCAAGGCTGAAGCCAAGCCTGAAGCAAAACCACCTCCCTCGAAGCGCAAGACTGGTAAGCAAGCGCAGGCCTAACGTACTACTGGACGGTAGTGCTAGCTGCTATAGCTGTTCGGTAGCTACGAACACAAAGTTGCTTGCTTCCTTTGAAACTCAAGGACTTCATATTCAGCTGCTTGCATTATCAGTTCCGGTGGCCGCGAATTTTGGAGATAGGATCTCGTTGTTCAGTGCGAGTGCTAGCATAGAGCTGAAATGCTGAGCTAGCCAACGCACTTCACTTCATGTCATCTGTACGACTCGACAAGAGTCATGGGGAAGAANTTTTGGAGATAGGATCTCGTTGTTCAGTGCGAGTGCTAGCATAGAGCTGAAATGCTGAGCTAGCCAACGCACTTCACTTCATGTCATCTGTACGACTCGACAAGAGTCATGGGGAAGAACCTGACAAGAGCTCTGTTGGGACCGGGAACAAACTCATTGATAGCTTTAGCGGTGCAGTTCTTTCGCATGGCCCCGGCAAGGATGAGTTGCAAAGTCTGTAGCATGTACCCCTACGCAGGACAGACACCGGGGCCAACGGCCCAGAAGCTCGTGAAAGCNATAGCTTTAGCGGTGCAGTTCTTTCGCATGGCCCCGGCAAGGATGAGTTGCAAAGTCT
Source organism: Symbiodinium sp. clade A Y106 (assembly GCA_003297005.1). Lineage (NCBI taxonomy): Eukaryota > Dinophyceae > Suessiales > Symbiodiniaceae > Symbiodinium > Symbiodinium sp. clade A. The sequence continues at coordinate 181,389 of BGNK01000212.1, forward strand.
GTAGCATGTACCCCTACGCAGGACAGACACCGGGGCCAACGGCCCAGAAGCTCGTGAAAGCTCTAGCGATGGGAGCAGCTTGTCCGCAAGTTTTGGGTGCAGTTTTCGAGAAGGTCGCATTATGCGCGATCCTCCATCAGATAAGGATCCTGCGGCCAATGTGGTACGTTTTGCCAAAGCTATAGAAGAAGAGCAGCCGCTGCTCTTGCGAGGGATCCGGCAACTGTCTATTTTTTCCCTGCCACATGCTGAGTCTGGATTACACCGAATCATCAGGGAGTGGGGCATGGCCCTTCCCATCGACGTTTACCTTTTCAACAAGGGCATACTTTCTGCTCCAATGTGCATGCCTTCCAAAGTCCTGGAGTTCTATCTGTGCAAAAAGCCTGGTATTTTATTCGGGGGATTTCCTCGAAACCATTTCGCTTTGGATGCCTTCCTACAAAGCTTCTGGGAAGGCTACAGGTACGAGGATGGGGACCATGAGGTATTCCGAGTTCATGGCAATCGACTGAATCGATGCTTTCCCGTTTGTATTTATGCCGACGAAGGACGTGGGTTGCGAAAAGCCCCAATACAGGTGGTAGCGCTTGAGACATTGTGGGGTGGAAAGACGTTTTCTGCTTGTGAGAAGCTTGCGAAGTCTCATGGCTGGAACAGCCAAACTTTCTTTCAAGCTTCTGACCACACTGGGCGCGGATCGTCGCTAACTTCTCGGCTTTTGCTATATGTTCTGCCTCATGGAGCCTACAAAAAGAAACAAAAACATTTCTGGTACGATACATTCGGTGCCCCTGTGAAAGATTTGGCAAGCCTGTTCACTTCAGGAATCACAGATACCTCTGGGGAGACCTGGTTCCCCATACTGATAGGTGTTAAGGGGGATGCACCTGCCCTCAACAAGATCGGCAACTTCAGCAGGAGCTTCCAGCGAGTGGCTGGAAAAGTTGGGGTTTGCCACCAGTGCTTGGCCGGCACACCTGGCCACATGTGGGAGGATATGCGAAGTTCAGCAAGCTGGCATGCAACGATTTATCAAGAACGGCCATGGACGGCTCGAAAGCCATCTTGCGTACTTCCCATACCTTTTAGCTTGCAGGCGCCGGAAAAGGTGTTCCGGTCAGATTGTATGCATTTGGTGAAGCTGGGCATCGCCCGACATTTCATCGCATCCTGCGTGGTGGCATTGGGCGATTGGGACATTTTTACCGGCAGTGCTGACAGCATTGCTGCGCTTATGGAGCTCTCGCACAACGACTTTGCCTGGTGCTGCAAGCATGAAATCAAACAGACACCGCATCTGAAATTGTTTTCGAAAGAAGGCTTTCACTGGCCTCGTCGGACATGCTTCCCTTATGGAGGAACCTTGCAATTCTTATGATTGCTTATTGTGATTTGTAAAGTCTTTGGGTTTTCTTAGAGGTATATAACTACATGCAATTAAAATTTCTAGTATTCAGAAAAGCCCTTTTTGCTGACTGTGCTTTCTTGTTGAATCAAGGCTGGAAAGCTGCCGATACTCTGATGTTGGCACGGTGGCTGCTGCTGGTGGTGCGAAAAGGAGCTGTGAAGCCGGANAGAAAAGCCCTTTTTGCTGACTGTGCTTTCTTGTTGAATCAAGGCTGGAAAGCTGCCGATACTCTGATGTTGGCACGGTGGCTGCTGCTGGTGGTGCGAAAAGGAGCTGTGAAGCCGGACGAGACCGGGCGTTCCGGGGTCACGTTTTTGAGTGACCCAGAGACAGGGCATATCTTCAGAGCAATAGAAGATGCATGCTGCAGCCTTCTGCGTTTCTTCCAGATTATTCATAAGAATGGGCTGTGGCTGGACAGACACCTGGCGCAAACAGCTGCTGATTCGGTCCAACTGTTTTGCTTGAGCTACACATTCCTGGCACGAGAGTTTCAGAAGCTCGGCAAGTTTTTGTTCCACTTGGAGCCTGCGCTGCATATGTACCGGCATGTGGGGCTTCGAATGACAACGATCCTTCAAACTGGAGCACCCGCAGTCATTTCCCCTGCAGCTTACCTGACGGATATGTCGGAGGACTTCGTTGGAATCTGCAGTCGGATTTCGAGACGTGNGGGGCTTCGAATGACAACGATCCTTCAAACTGGAGCACCCGCAGTCATTTCCCCTGCAGCTTACCTGACGGATATGTCGGAGGACTTCGTTGGAATCTGCAGTCGGATTTCGAGACGTGTGGCCGCCCGAACGTGCGGCCAACGCACTCTTCAGAGAATGCTGATCCGCTATCATTTGGAGTTCGAGAAGTTGGGCTTGTAGTCTGTGATATCACAGCTATACACATGTTTAAAATCACTGCAACTTGCTGTGTTAGATTCTTGTGTCTACAGGTCCCTGATTCGAGCTCGTACGTGGGAGGAGGCCTTTAAAGGGGCCTATAAAGTCCTTCATGTACTTTGAAAGCAGCAGGCATGCATAGCTGTAGCCATCACTAGACTTTTACCCCAAGGCCCCTGGTTCCTGCCTGCAAATTCAGCAACGGCCAGCAGCACACGGGGCGGCAGGCATCATCAGCGGTGTTTCGTATGTATCTACAATGAGTGCATAATGCAACGAATTCCTTGCCTTCCCACAAATACATGTTGAGTAGGGCCTTGTATCTAAAGATTCCCAAATCAAGAAGTTGATACCCTCGTGTTTGCCTGCACGGTCTGCACGTGGCCAACCAGTCGCTCGAGGCTCTGAGACGCTGAAAGGAGGGATGGAGCTTGGTTAGAATTTGCTTTGGGTGTGTTATCGTGGGGTACTTACAGGGTGTGATTTTTCAAGTGCAAACTTCTTCAGAAAGCCGAGGTCCGAATTTAATTCTAACAATAGCCACAGGTCCGAATCTTCCTAAACTGTATGTTGTGTGAATTCGAGGTCTGAATCGGTTCATCGTGGCAGATTGCCACAAGAAATGGGGCTAGGTCTAGTTTCAAGGATTGAATCAGGCAGCCCGAAAAAANAATCTTCCTAAACTGTATGTTGTGTGAATTCGAGGTCTGAATCGGTTCATCGTGGCAGATTGCCACAAGAAATGGGGCTAGGTCTAGTTTCAAGGATTGAATCAGGCAGCCCGAAAAAAAGGGCCAGCGCCGAACACCAGGTAGGGGTTTAGGGTTCAGGGATTAGGGGTACCTTTCAGGGTTTGGGGCTTAGGGGTCTTTAGTGGTTAGGGTTTAGGGGTTCCTTTCAGGGTTTAGGGCTTAATGTAGAAGTCTGATTAAGAAACCCAGGTTCTGTAGTCGGGTTCTTTATATGAAGCCTATAATTTTTGTGTTACAGGGCCAGGCTTTCTTATTTAATAAGGTTCCTACATTAGGGCTTCGGTTTTAATTTACGGGTTGCTTTAAGGTTTCGACAACGGCTCCAGGGATGTGTTTTAGCAGATGGGAAATTAAAAGCTAGAAAATTAGAAAAGGACTGTAGAGTGACGGGTATGGTCAGGAAACCAAAACCATACAAGTATCGTGAACGTTCTAGTGCAATGGTTCTCTGTGTTCTGATAGGGCAAGTGTGGAAAGTAGGGTTTGAGGGCCAAGATACTACGAATTGAACGGCTGCTGGTCCCAGTACCCTACTATATAAGTACCTAGATTGTCAATTAAGGACATTTTTCAGCTATTGAAATCCACCACCTTACATCGCGCTGATATTGAAACCGCCGCATTTTTGCCTGCAAGAGTGCAAGAAGTTTATACTTGGTTGCATTGAGCCCTAAACCTGCAGTTTTCTCAGGCTCCCACCATTTGCCCCCGGAATCCGAAGAGCATGGATTCTAGCTTCAGGGTTTACGGCTTAAAACCTAGGGGTTTCGGGTTCTTGGAGGGATCTTTTATATGTGTGTCTCCACTTACTTGCTGTTTTGCAGGTAGTGCGTCAATTCGTGGCAAAGGCCTAAACCCTAAACCCCTAAACCCTAAACCCTAAAAAGGGTCCTAGTCTACTCTTCTGTGGGCTTACGGTCTGCGGATTTAGGGTTGAGGGGTTCAGGGTTGTTGGACTTCCGGGGGCTGGAGACTTAGGCTTAAGGTCTAGGCTTCTTATAGCCCTCAAAACCCTTTTTAATATGTAGAAGTTTTGGGTTTCGGGAATGAGATATGCAAGGAAATCAGAATCTTCAGGTAGGGTCCGGTGCTTTGCCTGAAGCCAAAAATACCTACCTGTCTTTGGGGCTCATTGTTATGATTTCCTCATATAGTATACGTCCTTAAACAGGTAGGTTCTCTCGGGCCCGGGGCTTTTCGGGTTTGGACACACTTGACAGGGCAAGTTGACCGGCATGGCCCTGCGAGTGCCGACGATCGATGTCTCCGTGGTGGATCTCACCGTGGAGCTGGAGAAGGAGCTGTGACATTTCCTAAACCACTAAAAGTAGGTAAAATGATGGCCCAATACCTACAAAAGACCATTATTCTACATACTTTTGGGGTCCAGGTTATTGTAGGATAACAGAGCGCAGGGCGCTTGTAGCAGTTAGAAATTAGAGGAGAGTGTCGGGGTGCTCGTTTCCCAACTAAAAGGATTTAGGTACGTGGCTGGGATAACCTATGGTTCCGCAGCATCTTCTTACGATCGATGCCGGGGTCTAGGATAGTCAGTAGTAACCTATAGGTTAGTATTTCGAGTGTTTGATTGTACATGAAGCCGTTGCACCCTTGGGGTCAAGGGTGTTTTGCGGTTGAGCGGTTTTAAGGTTTTTGGCCGCTCGAAACCTGTAACTACGTTTTGGGTTTTAGGGCTTAGGAGGGTTGGGTATCTTATCTTAGTCTTACTCCTGCGCAACCGTTTGCTAGCCCTGCTTGGCATCTGAATCAGCCAATACCGCGGTCGGAGAAATGAGTAGATACTGTGGCATCCCCGAAAACCGTAGTTTGGTTAATTATGCTGACGTTTCTATTTTGGTACTTTGGCTTACTTGTTAGGGGGAAGGTCAAGCGAGCAAAGCTTCTCAAGTCTTTGAGGCCTTCATTGAACCCACACATGAATCCATAAGCCCAAGGCGGCAAAAGCCTAACCGAAGGAAGAACACCTAAAGCCCTAAACCTGGGCTAGGTACTTCTAAACCCTAAATCCGAAGCCCTAAACATCCCTAAACCCTAAACCTCAAACCCCAAAACACCCTAAAGCCCTCCTGAAACCCAGAAAAACTCTACTCTTAGTGCTTAACAGCAAGCGCGACTCTGTCCTGTAGGAGACGACCTACGAGGAGATCTGCGCTGAGATGAAGCACCTCGGTTTTGAGTTTAGGGGTCCTTTCAAGTTTATACTTGGAGGATCATGGACTTACTAAGTATGGTTATAAGTACCTTAATTGGGGTTATAATTAAATATAAGTATAGTTACCTTAATTATAACCCTAGTTACTAAGTCCCATGATCCTCTAAGTAGGGAGTTTATGAGGGCTTAGGGTTGAGGGTTTAGGGTTTGGGGGACTGCAGCAGCATGAGGGTACAGGGTTAAGGGTTAAGGGTTCACGGCTTATAGGGTTTAGGGGTCTGAACCCGACTCCCATTGTAGCACTGCTTCTCTTTAAAGTGGTTTAGGGATTTGGTGACTAGCTGGACTTCTTCGAGGAGACGGTCACTTGTGCAACAGACGCTCGGGCTGCGGGCGCCTACAACTCCTCCCAAGGAGACAGCGCCAGAGCCCAGCACCAGTGTGCCAACGACACCGCCCAAGGAGACAGCCAGGGCCCAGCAACAGTGCGCCAACAACGCCGCCGAAGGCGGTGGCGACTGGTCCACCAGCGGCACCCAAGGCCACAGCCTCGCCACCGACGGCGGGAACGATGGATACCGCCTCGCCACCTATGGCGGGAACGACGTCTACAGCATCGCCACCGGGAGCGACAGCGCTTCTACTTTGGACCCCATGCCAGTAGAAAGTGTTTTAGGGCTCCTTTTGAGGGGTCTGTAAGGATTTGGGGATCAATGTTGAGCTGGACGGCGCAGTGCTCCAGAACTTCCGTTCTTACCAGTTTTATTTCAATTGTGGCATTTAAAGCCTCGTCGCATCGTTGTCTTGCGGAAGAGGGAGGGGTTTCGATAAGGTGTTGTAGGATTAATGCAGACTTCTGATCGGTAGGCGGCCTTTCTTCGAGTCTCATCTAGCACCCCGCTAAGAGACTTGTTCGAAACATCGTTTGCTTCATGCTTAACTGCACTAACGATGTCTGCTCAGCATGCCATCGGGTCACCCCCCTCCATCTTCGATCCGAGGCTACCCTAAGCTTGTTACCCTCACCCTCGATGTGCAGGTTCAGAAGTGTTTTCTAGGCTTGGGGAAGAAGAGAATCTTGGGTTCAATGTAGGGGCCTAAATAATTACCTATACAACTTTGGGGGTTCCTTATTATAGTATACTGGGCCCCCAAACCCTATTCTAAATATTTGGGCCCCTATAGTTTTAGTCTTGAGAGAGAGTCTTGGGTTCAGGGTCGCCGTCTTGGCAGCTTGGCTGTACGGGTTTCAGGTTTTGAGTTGTTCCAATCTGGGTCTAGGGGTTGTGTCGATTCTTGGGGTAAGTTTGGGCCCTATGTTGATCGACACGGTCCTGAAGCTATTTCTTCTTAAGACAACGACGGGAACATACCATCATCCATTTGCAAACTTTAGACTGTTCGGGAGGCGTACTGTTTGGAGGTGTGGTGTGCTGCTGTTAATGACTCAAGTTGCGTCCTTGCAAATAAAGGAAACCCTAAACCCTTAGCCCACCCAAAAGCCCGAAGCCAGAAAGCCCTGTGTCCCCCAGCGCCTCGGCCTAAAAAAACCCAAACACTCGAAACCCTTAAAACCTAAATCCCTAGCGCCTGCAGCCGGAGGAAGCGCTCCGAGGGAGACATGAAGGGCTACCTGGGCTACACCGACGAGGCCTTGACTTGGGGTTACAGGGTCTTTAGGGTTGAGGGTTTAGGGGTTCAAAACATACAGCTCAAGTGAGAACTGCCCACCCACCCCAC
>BGNK01000212.1:188364-259196 GCA_003297005.1 Symbiodinium sp. clade A Y106
CCCCCCCCACCCACGGAGACAAACTCTCATGCATCTTCAGATTTCGGGGACATGAATGCGAACATGTGTATAGTATACATACATACATATTCACATATACACATGTGTATGTAGGTGATTTATGCCGCTAAGTGGTTTCGGCATAGGTGCATTGTCGTCTCCGGGTAGCCTAGATGCCGAGACCCGCTGACCCTGGCTCTCCAGATAGTGGGCTTTTGTTTCAGGGCTTGATCCCTAAGCCCTAAATCACAAACCCTAAGTTTAAATTTGGGTTTCCTGGTTTAGGGCTCTAGGTCTTCAAAATTGGGACGTTTCGTTTCGCCGGGCTCATTGATAATGTAGGAACCTGATGAAGAAATCTTGGGCCTTTATTAGGGTTTTTTATTTGAATCCTGCTATTTTGGTTATAGGCCCAGGGTTTCTTAATCAGGTTCCTACATTATGCGAAGAGTTCGGGTGTCGGAGTTTGGGAAGTGGATGTATCAGGTTGTGAGCCCCCAGCTCATAGCCGGCAAAAACAAACTACGTGTTTGAAAACCTGCCAACCGAAGACCCTGACCAAAAAGGCAGAACCCGAACTCTTAGAACCACCAACAGCTCTTGTAGCCTAAACCCTTTTCCCTAACCCTAACCCCTTTAAAGGAGCCCCTGAAAGGAGCCCTGACTAAAACTCTCCTTGGCGGAGGCCTTGGTCTCGACCGGCTTCGACCCCTGAAACCTTTAAGGGTACTATAATGGGGTTCCTTTAAGGGTACTACAATGGGGTTCCTCTGAGGGTACTATAATGGGGTTCCTTTTAAGGCGACTTTAAGGGAAGCTGAGAGGCTTTGGTGTCCACCGACTTCGAGACAAACCCCATCTCCTGCACCTTTGACTCCAAGGCAGACCTGCTATTTGAGGGCGTTCGGGGCTGTAGGGGCTTTAGGGTCTTGGGGTTTAGGGCTTCGGGCTTAGGGGCTTAGGGTTTAGGGAAGTTTAGTGTTTAGTGGGTCTTGGGCTTAGGATGTTAGGGGTTCAGGATTTGGGGCTTTTGGGTTTTAGGGCCTTTGGGGTTTTAGGGGTTTATGGCTCAGGGTTTGGGTTCTAGGGGGTTTACATGTGGTTTAGGCTTTAGGGTTTTTTTGGGGTTGCAGAGATTGAGGCGAACTTGAGGAGTTCGGTGTTTAGCATGGTTTGAGGCCCTATGGCATTAGGGTTTATGGCTTTAGGCTTGTTGTGACATTGTGCTTTGTGCTTTAGGGTTTGCGGCGTAGAGGCTTAGGGTGTAGCGGTTGGCATTTAGGGTTAGGTCTACAACTCTAGAACCTTTGTCAGAACCCTTATCAGACACCTTCTACCACAGTTCGGCCCCGATGGTCTTTCATAGGAAGGTTTGCGTTCGGAGCGGGATCGAGCCTGCAACACACTCAGGAACCCAAAACTTATCCCCCAGAAGGTAGGCCCTTTATTAGGGTGCAGGGCATAGGAATTAGGGCTCGAGCTTCAGGATGTCAGCTTCGACTTGAGCCCTTCTGTTCAAAATCTCACACGGAATAGGATTTTGAGTCTTGTCTGCTCGTTACGTGCGTTGAGCCGCCAAGCAGGATATGCTCGGCTTCCTCATGGGTTCTAGCAGGCTAGGTACTTGGGGTCGAGGGTGAATGTCGTTCGCTAGGGAAGTGCCAGGCCGGCATCATGCTCGATCCTACCTTCGTGAAGGTCGTTTGCTGGTACGCCGCGTGGCTTGAAAACAGCGGTCTAGGCAATGGTGGCTAGATTTATATGTTTCAACTATACTCTTAACAAAGAACATTGGGAACGGTTTCCTAACTAGCTATATTCAACAACCTTGAGGAAGAGTATCATGAATTATCCAGGCTTCTAACTAACCTTACACGAGTCGCCTCTCTGGAGTAAGACCTTTATGCCCCCTTGTCGTTTATGAAAGAAAGAGAACGCTGAAACTCCTAAAACCTAAACACGCAACCCCCAAGCCCTAAAGCCCAAATCATCCCGAAAGAGCGATAACCCCCAAGACCCTAAACGCCAATGCTGGGGGGCTAGGGTTTCGAGTTGGGTCCAGCTTAGAGTTAGGACCTAGCCCAAAAGCTTCATGTTAGATCTCTATAAGTTTCCATGGGTTTCTATAAGGTTCTATTTAGATCTTTGTGAATGGTACATGGTGCTTTCGTAATACTTGGAGGATCATGGGACTTAGTAGGCAAGGTTGTAAGTACCTTAAGCGGGGTTACAAGTATTTGCAAGTGTAGTTACCTTAATTATCACCCTAGTGACTAAGTCCAAAGATCCTCTAAGTAACCCTAAACCCCCTCTTATAGAACCCTTATAGATCCCTTGTTAGGTGCCCTTTAAAATAAGGAACCCCTAGTTACTAAGTCATAAGGATGGGGCGGGGGGTTCAGAGTCTGGGCTTCGGGCAGTCCCGATGCTTTGCTATATCCCAAGACGAGTCGAAAGCTTCAGGACTTGTCTGTCCTGATTCCGTTTAGGGGTTTAGGGGTTCGGGGGGTTTCGGGTTTAGGGTTTAGGGCTTGGTAGTGGGGGTGTAGGGTTAGGGGTTTAGGGGTTCGGGGTTTCGGGTTTAGGGTTTAGGGGTTGGTCGTGGGGGTGTAGGGTTAGGGGTTTAGGGTTGAGGGTTTTCTACTGATATAACGGCTCAGGGTTTAGGGTTTAGGATTTCGGGCTTGAGGTCTTTGGATTTAGGGTTTAGGATGTCGTAGTCCAAATGGCTTGTATACAGCCGCAATTTTTCAGGTTGCATTTGAGTAGTTGTCAGTACATCCAGAAATTTCAACCATCCCCTAAACCCTAAACCCTAAACCGTGGCTCTGCAGAATCTAAACTGAATGCATTCCGACTCATAGCCCCTAAAACCTTGAGCCCGTATAGACGATAGAGCCTTTGTAGAGCCAGAACCCTTGAGTAAGTTTAGAATTAAGGAGCTACTTAGAGGATCATGGGACTTAGTAACTAGGGCTATAAGTACATTAAGGGTTCTATAAGAGGGGGTTTAGGGTTACTTAGAGGATCATGGGACTTAGTAACTAGGGTTATAATTAAGGTAACTGTACTTATAATTACTTATAACCCCACTTAGGGTACTTATAACCTTACTTACTAAGTCCCATGATCCTCCAAGTAGAGGCGTGTCAGTGTGGGAGGCCTCAACGCTCATGAGGGTTTAGAGCTGGGGGTATTTTGGTAAACCCTAAACCCTAAACCGTTACAGAAACTCCTCAATCCTGATCTTGAAGCTTTCAGAGCTTTGGGGGTCGGGATTTCAGCCTTGAGAGTCGAGGGTGTAGGATTTGGGAGTTTCCGAAAATTAGGGGTACCTTAGGGTTCCCTTAAAGGGTTACGAAAAAAGGGTACTATAAGGGTTCCTCTAAAGGTCTCTATAAGGGTTTAGGGTTTCCGAAAATTAGGGGTGCCGTATTTTGGGGTCCTTATAATAAGGATCCTACTGTTTAGGGTACTATATTCGGATCCCCTATTTTCGGAAACTCCCATTTGGGACTTGGGCGCTCGAAGGAGTTAAGCTGGAATCTCAGGACAACGAGTGGGGCTACTCCTGCCGCGTTGTGGATTTGATCAAGCACCTTGGATGAACAGTGACTGACGCTTTATATACGTTGGAAGGCCTACGCCGTTCAAGTAGCTATAGGTATTGAGCCCCGAGAGCTGTAGTTAAGGAAGGCACCTTGGGGTTTAGGGTCTAGGGTTTAGGGTTTCGGTGTAAGCATCCAGTTAGGCCAAAGGTATTTACCATGTTCGTCCAGTTGATTCAAATTTCTCAAAAGTCCATGAACCCTGAAAGGTAAAACCCTCTGCACTCAGCACTGCCCTGCCGGGTTTTCTACATCGCAGAAGCAGTAGTTCAACCCGGAACTCCCAAAAGACTTGTAAGTTATCTTTCCAGGAATAGCTGAATAATATAAACGTGACAATTACACGACAGATAACTGTGATACTAACCCCACGGCAGAGGTCCCTGCACAGAACATAACCCCTGCGATGCCCCTGAACTCTGCACTTCATCAAAACCAAACAAGATACATTACTGTTTAGGGTTGAGGGTTTAGGGTTTAGGGTTTGTTCGAATTTAAATCCCCTGACCCTTGAGCAAGCCCCGTCGCCCAGCTCCATCCCAAAAACAAGCCCGGTGCCTCAGCCGCCAAAAGCTAGAAACTTATGGCGTCGCAAAAAGGCAACGGTGCAAACCCCAAACGTCAACAGCCGCAAACCCTCCAATATACGGGCCTTAATAACAACAACCTATAGTATTTTGGAGCTTCCTTTCTAATACCTATGGACTTGTAGTATATTTTACCCCAATACCCTATTCTAATTGTTAAGGCCCCTACATTACACTCAAGTCTCCTCCTGATCCTTTGATGAATGTAGCTTTAGCAAGGCCTTGCGAAGCCCTAAACCCTAAACCCTAAACCCTACAAAAACCCTTAAAGGAACCCTTTGATGAATGTAGCATACATCTTCCTAGAGCCGCCTATAGAGCCCTGAAAGGAGCCCATACGTCCCCTAACCCCTAGAACTATAGCTATACTATATTTATATACTATATACTATATACTATACTAAATATATACTATACTTTACGATACCCAAAACCCTCGTCTGCTGATGATTGCTCCAATGTCACACGTCACCTGACCCTTATGTAAGTTTAAGCGGGCACCCTGAACCCCAAATCCTGAACCTTTATCCCGAAGCCCCTTCAGCAGGCACATGGCCAAGGAGGATGCCAAGGCGTAAGTGCGAGGAAAGCTGGTGGCTCGGCGCTTTTTCCAAATGAGAAGGTTTCTTTCAGTGCTATTGGGGTGTAGGGTTAGGGTTAACGGTTCGGGTTCCTGTAAAGAGATCCCTATGATCCTGTTAGGGTTTAGGGTTAGGTTTCCTTTCAGGATCCCCATATATTAAGGGTACATATAATCTTGTTGCTTGAAACCTGAGGGCTTGGGGCTTAGGGTTTTTGGCCTCGCTATATCGGAGTTCTATAGGGCTTGCCAGGTGGCTCTGGAAGGTTATAAGGTTTCTCATCATGTGTTGAAGGGTTTGCCATGCGTTCCTCAGGGTTCTATAGGGCTTCCATGGGTGTTTTGCGGTTTAGGGGTTAGGAGGTTATTTCTTCAGAGTTTCGAGTGGAATTCGGTATCTGGGTTTGGGTGTTAGGGCTGCGGTTTTCTGAGGACCCATTTTGGTTCAGGGGTTAGGGCTTTCGATCACATTTCAGGTCTTAACACATTTAGGATTTAGCGGTTTAGGGCAGGGTTTGCATGTTTAGAGCTCAGTAGCCTGTAACGGCTTATTGTACGATCATACCATAGCCTGGAAGGTTGACCCTTCTGGGCTAGGATGCTCAGCCCCGACGAAGCCGAGGTCATTTAACTTCTTGACGGCATTTCCGCGGAGTGCTTCTCACACCTGGAAGCGATCGAGTTGAAATGGTTGTTTGCAGCAAAGGGGCCTTGTGTTGGCCTATATTATAGTATTATTCTAGTATGACTAAGTGCTGCGTCTTAAATGCTAGTTACTAGTGGTTTAGACCTCTAGCCCTAACCTTTAAACCCTAAACCCTAAACATACGACCCTACTTAGTCTCGACCCTGTTCTCGAAACCCCACCTGTAGCCATAGCCCCAAGGACCTTCATCTATCTCCATCTGCAAAAGTCTCCACATCCTCTAGAATGCACTAGCTTACTGAAAGTCCCCAGGTAACTTAAGTATCCCTGGTTTTCAAGCCTTACCTCCTCACCTTTAACATCTTTCACTCCCTAACTTCAAAGGCTCAAACTCCCTACCGTTAAGACCCCTACCTCCCTACCTTTAAGATTAACCTTACGGCCCTATAGTAAAACCTTACACACGCCTTATCAAACAAGTCCTGCAAAACCCCTAAACAAACCCTAAACCCCTAAACCCCTAAAGCCCTAAATTCTGACATCTCCCGCTTCCTGGGTCGAGGGCCCCATTTCTCCTTGACAGCCGGCCCCTTTAAATTAGATGCGATGTGGGAGTGCCAGTCTTTCATACCATGCAAGACTATATTACGCTGTACTCAAACACACTATAGGGTCCTGGTCATATACTAGGTACTGGAGTATATTGTACCAGAATGCTGTACTCGGTTAAACTAGATTATAGCGTCTTTCCCGTGCGGTTTAGGGTTCCGAACAGGCTTAGGCTTTTCGGTTTAGGGTTCTAAAAGGGTCGGGGCGTTCGGGTTTAGGGTTTGGGCTGCTTCGTAGTTCTACTCTGTCATTTATCCTGAATCCTCGTTCGAAGCTTTAGTGTGTCCGGACTGTTTTCCGATACCGTCCTAGGTTGTCGATGCTACTGCTTCTTTGCAGCTATGATCCAACAAGAAACAACAAGCGAAGTTTATCCGGCACCGATGCTGGTGCGGTAACTTCCGGATCAGCAGTCGGGTGAACGGAAAAGGCTTTCCCAAAACATGTATGATGAAGCTTAATGCAATGTAACCTTAACAAGGAGCTCCCGCGTTTATTGCCGAGCTCTGGTACATGCACAATAAAACCAAAACGCTCAAAGCTCTGACAGCGATAATGATACTAATCCTCGTACTAGTAATGGCAAGAAGAGTAGCAATAATCATAACAGTTATCTTCATCATAGTTGTTCCTAGAGACTATGACTATGTAACCGGAACCCCTACAGGCTCCCACTAGACTGAAATGAGACTGGTCCTCCCACGTAGCCGTAGGAGTAGGGATCATCCGACTCGTCCTCACAGCTGTGACTACAAAAAGGAGGTTTACTGAGGGTAGCGCTTGGGGAAGGAGGGCGGGATATCCGTTTTTGGCCCCAAACCCCAAACCTTCAACCCTAAACCCCAAACCCCCCAAACCCCGAAACCCCAAACCCCAAACTCCAAAAACCCCCAAAACCCCCAAACCCCAAACCCAAAAACTCCAAAGCCCCCAAACCCCAAACTCCAAAACCCCCAAAACCCAAACCCCCAAACCCCAAAACCCCCACCGCCCCAAACCCCAAAACCCCAAACCCTGACCATAAGGCTTCACTTGATCCTAACCAGGGAGGCGAGAGTTTGGGCTTCGGGGTTCGAGGCTTCGAGGCTTCGAGGAGTTTTTTAGGGCCTTAGGGTTCCGTAGCGGGATGTATGGGGGTTCCTTTAAAGGGACCCATAAGGGATCTATAGGGTTTGGGGGTATAGGGGTTCCTAAAGGGACCCATAAGGGATCTATAGGGTTTGGGGGTATGGGGGTTCCTTGAAAGGGACCCACAAGGGATCTATATGTATTTTAGGGGTTTGGGCTTTAGCGTTGGGGTTTGGGGTTCGCGCGTTGGGGCTTGTTAATGGTCACCACTCAACCCAACACTCGCAAGCCTAAGCGTAAACTCGTAAAAGTTTAGGGTTTAGGGTTTAGGGTTTAGAGTTTAGGGTTTAAGGTTTAGGGTTTTGGGGGTTTCGGGCGCCTGGGACAGGTTTGGCCTGCGGCTGTCTCGTGGTGCCGGCTGACGACAACTTTCTTGGAGGGTTCTTAGCGCAAGGTTCTTATATGGGTACCATAAGGGTTTCTTCTTAAAGGTTCCTTTGGGGCTTCCGGAAGGATTGTAATAGGGTTCTGTAGGGTTTGCCAAAGGTTTTCGTGAACAGGTTGGGTAACTGTCTGAATGGGGTATGTCATTACTCGGTACTTGGACTAGTAACAAGGGGTTTGTTTAGCAGCTCACATCCGGTTCGCATGAACTTGATTGGTCAAGTTTTGGCCTTTCGTGCTTGCAACCTTTTCAATTTCTATTCAACTAAAAGCAGGCAAGACCCCTGTGGAACCTTTTTATGCTCTCAATGGTCCACAGGGTTCAACAGAGGGTGTATAAGCGATAGGTCCTCTGTTGAGCCCTGTGGACCACCCTTTCCCTTCCCGCCGCAAGCCCGAGGGGAAAAGGATGCCACCTTGCCTGGGAGTAGGCTTCCCACAGAGTCTTTCAGGATCTCTTGTGGCTTCGATCAGGGTTTCGTAAGTTGTTCAACGGTTTCGTAGAAAGCAATTAGAAAAATAAGGGTCAACAAAAGTATAAGTATACTGTAGTAAAATGTACCCCGCAAACCCTCTTTTGATTATTAAAGCCCCGACATTCACAATACCGCTGCATTGTAGCCCTTATAGATCCTTTGAAAGGAACTCTGTAAAAGGATCTGATTATACAGGCCGTTATATTATACATGTACCTGGGGTCATATCGGGCTTCTCACGATAGGTTGTGGTACGCATTCCGTACTTTCGAGATCCCCAAGTTCCTACCAGGGTTTAGGGTTTAGCGGTTAAGCGGTTTAGGGTATAGGGCTTGGGGTATGCAGTCCTCAGTCTTTGGTTGCCGGCAAGTATTTGGCGAAGTGGTCGCATAAGCGACAGGCTGAAAAGTGAGATGTGTGAATTCTTCCCCAATCTCCCTAAAATCTGAACCCTGTTTAAAGGAGCCCTTGAAGGAACCGTGACCGAACCATGTATATACGTATGTGTGTATGTATATATATATATACACACACATATATTTTGTCTCTATTTTGATGTATATTTACATATATTTATTAATTATAGGAGCCTGGCGGAATGGTTATGCGCAGTCAAGGGTTCCTAAACCGCGAGCGAAACCGTGAACCCTAAACCTTACAGCTCTCTTTGTAAGACAGCTCGATGCCATGTGAAACAGGGTCTAAAGCACATCCACTCGTTCTCTGGCTGTTGATTCTCATCGACTACGGGTTTACAGTTTAGTGCTGACATGTGCGTACACGCCTACATTGCCTACATGACCAGCCACCTGTTTGCTATAGTATGTAGTTGGTTTATATTTTCCCCACTCTCTATCCTAGTCATTAATCTCTGACTTCGTTTGCAAACAGTCTTTGATGCAGCATGTTGGCACAGTTAAGCATCTTCCGTTGTTTGCATAAGGAACCCCAAGGTATGTATGTACGTACAGTGTTTGCCACAGCCTCTGCAGCAAAGCTGCCTCGAGCTCGCCTTTTCTCGTTTTCTGCTTCCTCCATGCCCATGCCGCAGGCACAGCCATGTTGTTGTTTGTCGGCTTTGAAAACGGCTTATGTAGAGTCGAAGTTCCTCAAAAGGGTGATATGAAGCCCAGAAGCCTATTAAATATTATTTCAACACGTACGCCCTGAGGTCGTTTCGTAAGGTTATACGGCCTGGGATGCAGTTGAAGATGCTTTCAGACATTTGGAGTAGTCAGATCCGAAGCTCTGCAACTCCCTAAACTCTAAACCCGAAGCCCTAAACCCCTAGAGCCCTATAGCTACTGCTTCATACCAAGGGTTCAGGCTAGGGAGCTTCTGGGTTCGAAAGCTCGGATCGAGAGTCGAATTCAGCGGGTTTCTGAAGGGTTCTATAAGGGTTGCATCAGGGTTCTTGAAGGGTTTTATAACTGTTGCATTAGGGTTCTTGAAGGGTTCTATAACTGTTGCATTAGGGCTTTTGAAGGGTTTTATAACTGTTGCATTAGGGTTTTTGAAGGGTTTTATAACTGTTGCATTAGGGTTTTTGAAGGGTTTTATAACTGTTGCATTCGGGCAATTTTGCGGGATCCGTGATATAGAAGCTTGCAAATTTTCGTAGTACTGTTCCTGAGGCCTCCTTATTGGATTTCTTGAATCCATGCATATCCCAAAGCTCTGTTCTAATTATTAAGGCCCCTATATTGGGGACTGGGGTTTGCTGCGGAAAAGCCCCTAGGCGACAGTATCCTAGGTTAAAGAATTCAACGGTTAAGGCTCCCTTCGAAGACTGTAGGAATCTATAAGGATTCTATTCGAGCTTTAGTACTTTATTGCTTGGGGATGTTCCGGGTTTGGGGATGTTTTGGGTATGTGGCACTCGTGGCGTTCAGATTTATTGACGGGGCATGGGGTACAGCGGTTCGATTGATTGCATCCGGCCGATGCTTATCTCATTGGGTAGTTCTCTTATTAGGGTCTCTGTGTAGGTCCCCCATGGAAATATAGTTCGGCACCCTCAGAAAGAGGACCCTAAAAGGGACCCAATTTTGGAAAACTGCCTTCATCCTGCTCTTTTTGTGGGGTTTAGTTGTGGGACTTGAGAGGTTTAACAAGTCAGAGGTTCCCCTTAAAGTCCTTATGTCACGGTAGAAGCACAGCATATCCCGAAACCCGACTCTAAGTGCCCAGGGACCTGAGTAACGAGGAGATTATACGCTAAACTGTGGGCAAGCCCAAGCACACTCCGACACCCTAAACCCTACAACCATAAACACCCTAGAGCCGGAACCATAGCCCGAGGTCCACCTAAAACCTTCAACCACAAATGGGAGGTTCCGAAAATTAGGGGTACCTTATTTTGGGGATCCTTATAATAAAGACTACACTATGTAGGGTACTATATTAGGGTCCCCTATTCGGCAAATCCCAAATCCCAAGACCCTTGACCCTGCACACCATGCAGTGTGCAGGTGATGTCGGACAACAAGGAGAACATGACTGTGCAGGCCTGCGGCATGTTTTGGGCGCCCATGCCCACCTAAAGCAAAGGAACGTGCAACGTGGTCTGTGAGGGGTTGTTGAGGGGGTCTGTTATTTTTTGAGGTGTTGCATTTTGGACGATAGGGCTGCACTTTAACCCCGCTCAACTTAAACACAAAACCCATAAACTCCTGAACCTCAAACCTCAAAACCCTAACCCCTAGGCCGGGATCCGAATCTAGTGGCCCAAAGCACATCCCCTTCCCTAAGGCTCCTTAGGGTTTAGGGTTTAGGGTCTATAGGTTTAGGGTAGGTTAAGACCTTCAGTACTCTACAGCCCTTGTTCGACTGCCGGAAAACCCTACGGCCCTACAAAATTTGAGCCCTCAGCTTCTCCAGCCCCACCCCCACGGGGCGCAGGCATCCACCGAAATCCCGCCAAGAATGGACCTCCAAAGCAGACAACCCCGAGCCGCATTGATTACGATGCCCCTGTTGCTTAGTATCAGTCGGATTTCTTAAAGTGGAGCCTACCTCTCGGGGTATGTAAAAACCGCCCCTACGTTCAATAGTAATCAGCGTAGTCCTCTAAAACAGGGTCCTTTTTAGGGTCCTTTTGATAAGGGTGACGTCGGTACCATTTTGTGGGCTTAACCCTAAACCCTAAACCCTAAACCCTTAACAAGGGACCCCAGGAAAGAGAACTACCCAGTAGGCCCTAAGAGTAGATTCTGGGATGGCGCTGACAAGGCATGCAATCCAAAAGGAAACTGCAAATGAAGATCGAAGTTCAGGGGATAGGAGTTTAGGAGTTTAGGAGTTAGGAGGTTTAGGGTTTTAGGAGTTTAGGGATTTATTAGGAGTTTAGGGTTTAATTAGGGTTTAGGTGTTTTGGAGTTTAGGGTTTAGGGTTTAGGAGTTCAGGGTTTAGGAGTTTCGGGTTTAGGGGTTTAGGGTCTAGGTTAATGATCCTGGACCCCTTGACTTCAACAGCTGCCATTGTCGTTGTTTGACTAATCATGGCCCATAGATACCTCCTATGAACATCCTTTCGGAGCCCTCTCTCAATCCCCTACAAAACCATGAGACCTGGACCCTAAACCCCAACTTGAAACCTAGGTGCATATGAGACAGGATGGCCGAACTGGTGCAGACAAAGACGGGAGCATGCAGCCATGCTTTCCTCGTGAACCCGTTGCCTGAAAGCATTTGCGACAGCCAATCACATGAAGTATCCTTGTCTCCCATCGCACTGCGACGTACTTGGACAAGCAGGAAACAGTTTGGCCTTGAGAAGCCTCCGTGAACTATGCCGGCTGTACATGGTGCTGCTGCGCTTTTGTAAGCCAGTAACTTTGTTGCTGTACTGTCGTGCATTGACACCAGATCGTCTCTTTGCAAACGCGTCCGTCCGCAAAACCCTAAACCCTAAAGCCCCAAAACCCCCAAATCCTAAATCCAACATCTCTAAACCACCCTACACCATAAAAGGCCCTATAAGCCCGCCCTAGCCCTCCCCCCCGCTCAAAAAAGACTAGACCCTAAACCCTAAATCCTGAACTTTCCCTAAACCCCTAAGTAAACCCTTAATGGAACCCGTCAACCCTGAACCCGTACACTAAAGATCGCTAGGGTCCCTAACCCCCATCCTGAAGCCTAAATCCCTAAGTCCACAATCCTAAAGCCACGCAAAAAATGCCAAATCCCTTAAGAGCCTCTCAGAAGGTGTCGGAAACCCCTAAATCCTAAGCCCTAAAAACCCAAACGCCTTGAAATTTCTTGAAAAGCCCAGAGGTGTCGGAAACATGGCAAGACAAGGCCCGGCGAGTAGTCACCAGGTAAAATAGGGGCCTTAATAATTCGAAGAGGGTTCACTTTAAAGGGGTCTATAAGGGGTACTATACGGGATCTATAAGGGCTTAATGTAGGGGCCTTAATAATTATATAGGGTTTTGGGGTAAACTATGCTGTCACTATGATAAGGAATCCCCCAAATAGTATAGGTAATTCATAAGGCCCCCATAATAACCTAGTATCATCCCCTTTTATGGGGGTCTATCACGGGTTCGGTGTTGTAATCCAAAGGCCCTTTGGGTTACCTCTAGGATACTGGACAACTACGCGAAGTTCCGCAGAGCATCAAGCCCAAGCTTTAGGGGGTCTTCTTTAGGGATTTTTGGGGGTTCCTTTGAGAGTTCTTTTCAGTGTTTTACGATTTTGGGTTGAGTTTAGGATTTGGGGCTCTTGAGTTTAAGTGATGTTTTCGGGTGGGGGTTTAGGATGGCTATGGATTTAGAGTATAGAGTTGCACAAGGGCACTAAACATTCGAATCGGGCTATTATCAGGTGTTCTATGGGTTTGTTTGGTGAGTTTCAGGGGCCTGAATAATTTCAATCGGGGAGGAGTACTACTGACTCTTTCAACCCTTTTGTTTCATCCAGGTGCTTGTAGGTTGTAGGGGGTTTGTGAGGTTTCCTGTAAGGGGCTGATGGGGATCAGGGGTTAGAAAACCTGGACCTGCCTGCAAAACCAAAGAGGAAGTAGATAGAGCCTTAGTCTTAAACCCCACACCCTAAAATGTAGAGTAAACCTGGAGTACCACCTTAGCCTTCGACCCAGAGTATATACATCGCTGGGGGTTTTCTAAGGCTTCTAGAAGTGTGCATTAAGGGTTTGTGCAGGCTTTCTGTGTTTATTTAGTAGGGTACTCGGGTGTAGGACAGTAGCAATCGTAGTTTAGTTTCTGACGGGGTATATGATCCAGGGGTATCTGGACCCGGTAATACTAGTAAGGTAAGGCTCAGCGCCTGGAGCTCAGTACCCCCAAAACCATAATCAAAAGTTACAAGACTCCTATATTGCATGAATTGGTTTGCATAGGCATGAATGGGGAGTTTGGGTTGCAAGGTTGTGGAACTCATGAAGATCGGACACTACATTGCGGTTGTTTTTTCCAGGTCCTGTGGCTGGATGAAGAGATGGTTTTAAACATTCGATACCCAGTTTTAGTGCCTTCGGAAACGTGCAGCAACGGCAGTTCTAAAGCACCGCGAACTATCAAGCACTGAATGCAAGGCCATCTTTGACAGAGTTGGTTGAACGCAGGTGGCTTGAGCTGTAGTTTAAGGTCCTTTGTAACATATAGGTCTGTAATTTAGTAGTTTGTTCGCGAAGGCTTCATAGCAGTAACAGATAGGTCTGTAGTTTAGTTTGTTCACGAAGGCTTCATAGATAGACGGGGATTCTGTGACTTAGCGTGCCTTAACCCAAAACTGCCGACACCCCAAACCTACCAAAAAGATTGATCGAACAATAAAGTACGAGTAAGTCTGAAACCTTAAACCCAGCTTTGTGTCGAAACATTACGTAGCCCCCCTCGCTCTGCGACGGGAAATGGATACTGCGCAAGCAGATCGAAGCGCCATCCAAAGGACAACGGCACCGGCGAACCTTAACTTCGGCTACGCAGCTGCGAATCGCTTCCGGGACATGGCGATGCAGGTGTAGCTACGCGAAGACACAGACGGCGAGTGATTGCCGGCACTGCACAAAGTCGCCCCGACGATGCAGCCGGAACACAGTCAGCTTCTGAAGGTTGATCCCGACTCGTCCGCTCAGGATTCCGGGACCGGCGGTGGCTAGACCCAGTGGGATTCAGCTGTCAACACCGCAATGCTGTGTGTTCCTTAGAAATCATGTTGTGTTCCTACTAAAATATGACCCAGGGAATGCCAAAACGATGTTTTATCAGTGGTTTAACAGGGGTTTTATGGAATGTCTCATGCTCTGGCCCCGAAGATGCTGACCACCTCAGCCTTTGGTCATGCGGCTGTTTCGCCGGACGGCTTTACGTCCTCAGGCTGAGTGTTGAGGTTTATGGGTTTGCGGTTTGAGTGTGTATAGGGCGTAAATGGGGTAGAATAGAAGCCTGAATAATTGATAACTGTACTCGTACTGTTCCTCAGGGTTCCTTATTACGAGTCATACGATAATCTACCCCGGAAAGCCCTACTGGAACCCATGGCCATCCTGAAAAGAATCCCTTAAAACAGAGCTCTCAGAGGAACCTCTCAACCCTACACCCTAAACCCCTGAATCCTAAACCCAAAGCCCTAAACCCAAAGCCCTACCCTTAAACCCCGAAACCCCCAGAACCTAAACCCAACACCCTAAACCCTAAACCCAAAGCCCTACAAGAAAAGCGCACAGGTAAAGGCTGGATTTGAGCACGGCCTCGCAATGGTGCAGGTCCCGAGCCCTTGTTCAAGGTTGGTTTCAGGTTTATGGCTTAGGGTTTCAGGATTTAGGACTTAGGTTTAGGGGTTCGGGCGTTTTGGGCCTAGATTTAAGAGTTTCGGGCTCTTATTCAAGGGTTTGGGGTCTAGGGCTTACATTTAGCAGTTTAGCGTTTAGGGCTGAGATTTAAGGGGTTAGGGTTAGGGCTTAGGGGGTTTGGGTTTGAAGGTGGTTTGGGGGGTTGCTTCAAGGATCCTTGAAGCTTGAAGAATTCCAAGGAAAGGGGGGATGTTGATTGCCTTGTTATGAATAATCATTGCCAACGTTATCCCACTGGGGCACTTTATCAGTGTGTTTATAGTATCGTATGCCTCAAACCCTATTCTGATTAATGAGGCACATTTACTATTGGTGTCGTTGTACACTTGAGTTACGGAAGTGCTCCGAACATGTTGGTTCAGGGATTGGGTGTCGGGGCTCAGAGAGTTTTGGGTTTTGGTGCCTACATTTTGGAGGGTTTGTTTAGGCCGACATCCAGGCCACATATGACCGCATGTCCTTCCTCGCGCTTAAGGGTTTCGACTATGAGTGATGCTAGATGATGCTAGGTTTTGTAATTCAATAGCATGCCCCGAGGCCCTAAGCGCGAAACCCTAGGAACCGGAATGCAAGACCCAGAGCCCTAAATCTCAATCCCGAGGCCACATGAAGATGTGTTTTGATTCGAAGCCTTATGAGCGCTCCCACAACTACCTCGCGCAGCCTCACGTGTTTGGATGGCAACGGCTCCTGGTGTTCGTCGTATGAGGGAGGGCCTGCACTGTGATCTTCTGGTAGAGCATGGTCTGCAACCGTGAAGTTTGCAGGGTAAGCCAAGTTTGGCAGGTGGGAAGTTTTTGCGAAGACAGGTGTCCTGGATACTGACGGCACGGTAGACTTCCAGCCAGGAAAGCACAAGCTGAGGCGAGGCTTCTCGGCCCTGCAGCCATCCGAGCGGCAGCCCTAGAGTAGGCTTGGTGGCCTCATCATCGTCTTCATCTTGTAGCGTTCAAGCTGGTCGCTTCCGTTGCAAATTGCAAATGCTAACTACGAATATTACTGGCCTGACGGTTGTTGGTGTTTTTGCGACGATTGTTCTCGTGGTGGGATCTTGGGGCAGTTTGGGAACAGATCGAATGCAAACCCTAAACCCTAAACCAGTACACAGACCCCCGGGAGGATCCAAAAAGTAGATCCCTTAATGGGGGTTCCTATAAAGTACTCTTAGTACTGTAGTATAGGGCCCCAAATTAGGGGATCTACTTTCTAGATCCTCCCGGGGGTCTGGGAACCCGAGGCCGATACAAATGTAAACCCCCAACTAATTCAAGATCTCGAGAACCTAGAAACTCTAAAGCCCCTAGTCTCAAATGGGTTGCTTCGTTTGTGCTCTAAACCCTAAACCCCTGAATCCCTAATCACCATAAATCCTTGAACCCCAACTCCTAAACCCTTACATCCTGCAGCAAACACCTTTGTCCGTATTTTCCTTCTCCGTCCTTGTGGCAGGAGAAAGCCCAGGCTGGCCGCTAGGCCGCAGAAACCAAGTGCAGGGTTCAGGGTTGATTGGTGTCGGGTTTGGGGCTTCGGGATTTAGGGTTGCGCAGGATTTTGTAGTGTTTCCTCAGGGTAATTCCACTATGGGTTCTTCCAATTACAGGTTTGATGAGGTTGCAGGGGTTTAATTGTCTAAAGTGTAAAGACTTTCTAATAATCATAATAAGGGCGCCATGACTTTTTGCGGTAGGGTTTTAAACAGGGGTTTGAGGAGGTTTCTATATGCTAGCTCTCCCGAAAGAACGCTCCTTTTTGCTTAGGATGTAAGGAAGTGAAAGCTCACAGTTCCTTCTTTCAGCAAGAAGAGCACTTGGAGCTGCACTTAGTTTAGGATGCAGGAATTTAGGGCTCAAGGGTTGAGGGGTAAAGGCTCCTGGAACTTCAGAAGAACCCTTAATTAGCTCCCCAGACCCGCGGGAGGATCTCGAAAGTAGATCCCCTAATTTGGGGCCCTCTACTACTATTATAAGGGTACTTTATAGGAACCCCCATTAAGGGATCTACTTTTTGGATCCTCCCGGGGGTCTGGGTCTTTGGTCTCGTGCAACCTTTGGTCACGGGGGGCGCGACTGGGCTGTAAACATTTGATATGTCTATGCCTGTGCTATTCGAATTAGTGCTGTTGCCTGTGAACGGTTTCTTAATTGTTTCAGTTTGAAACAAAGATTTCAAGGAATCACCCAGTGCAAAGCTGGAGCGNGGTTTCTTAATTGTTTCAGTTTGAAACAAAGATTTCAAGGAATCACCCAGTGCAAAGCTGGAGCGACGCTGAAAAGGCAACTGCATTTCCAATATCGATACACGGCGACGAGGGACAAACCAAACGATCCAGGAATTTGCTTATAATTTCTTGGTCACCGCTGGCAAGCTCCAAAGAGTCCATGTATGGCAAGTTTCCCTGTTGTGTGACTCAGAGTGATTACTTCCACTACAAGGGGGAAGAGAATGTGACCTTGTCGCATTTGCAAGAGGACCTGGTCAAGTCTTTGAACCTTTGCGCGGACCGTGCTAACGGCGTTAATGCAACACTTCATGTTTGCGCAGGGAAAGGCGACTGGAAGTGGCGCAAGGAGTGGTTGCAACAAACCCGCTTTTATGGGAAGGTCACGCATGGAAGTCATGGAATTTGCCCCCGCTGCTTTGCCGCCAAAAATGACTGGTCCTCGCGTAGGTTTTCTGGGAGTTGGGTAGTTCCTAGGGACGCGCAGGATTTGAGAGTTTCCGAAAATTAGGGGTACCTGATTGTGGGGGTCGTTATAATAAGGATCCTACTATTGAGGGTACTATATAAGGGTCCCCTATGTTCGGAAACTCCCATTTGAGAAAGCCCCGAGAGGGCTCCAGGGCCAAGGTCAACCTAGAGGCTCGTGGGACTCTTCGTGGTAGTAAGGTGGACGGTTTAGGGTTTAGGGTTCAGGGTTTAGGGTTTAGGGTTCAGGGTTTAGGGTTTAGGGTTCAGGGTTTAGGGTTTAGGGTTTAGGGTTCAGGGTTAGGGTTTAGGGTGAATGATGCTAAAACCAGGGCAGGCTAAGTTTTCAGACTATAGCTATATCTATCCTAAACCCTCAGCCATCATTTTGCCCATCATTTACTTACCAAGTAGCACCAGCCTTTAACGTTAGGGCTTTAGGGTTAAAGGCGAACCTAGAAACTAGACGGCAAAGGTCTGATGCCTAAACTAAACCCAAAAGCTTTCCTTCCTAAGCCCTAAACTCGGAACCCTGAGTTCCTAAACCCCAAACCGTAAGTTCCTGAATCCTATAAGGGGGTTTCCGAAAATAGGGGACTCTGATATAGTACCCTAAATAGTAGGATGGATCCTTATTATAAGGACCCCCAAATAAGGCACCCCTAAATTTGGGAAACTCCCATAAAGACTGTAAACCTTCTTAGTCTGCTACCAAGATCTCGACAAGGGGAAATACAAATGCAGAGAGGCTTTCGGAGCCCAGCTCGGAGGTCACCGGTGAAGGTTAGGGTTTAGGGTTTAGGGCCCACTACAGCTGGAGCCACCGACGGTGACCTATTGTTCCTCACCATCTACAGCATACTATAGAAGTCCAAATAGCTATCAATACCATTCCCTGCGGCTTCCTTAAAATAGTTATTAAACTAGTATATACCTAAAGACCCTATTCTAATTTGTAGGGCCCCCATTGGTCATTACCGTCATCAACATCATCGACGATGATCCTTGTTTCTACAATCGCGCGGCAATGGCCGATATCGATGTTAATATATGTCATATAGCCTCCCAGCCCCTGAAACACCCTGAGCTCGACTGGTGCCCGAAACCCCGAAGCCCAAACCAAAGATCAGACGCTACGAGCTGTATGCATCCACATCCAGCAAGCTCAAATCCTTCAACTCTCAAGACAAATCCACAAGCCGGAAACCTTAAGCCCTCAAACTCAAACCCTAAACCCCTAAACCCCTAAACCCTAAACCCGAAGCCCAGGATACGAGGCCACTCGGGAGCGCGTCAGCACTGCTCGAGCGGGGCAGGAGCTCCTCGATAAAGGCTGGTTTGATCAGTTTGAGCGGATCTAAACTTTGTCATAGTTGGGTAACATTTTACATTTTTATGGGTACTTAAACCCAGTAAGGAATAGAAATGTACATTTTTAATCCTATCCCAACCATGAACTAGTAAAAGGTTTCATAAGGGATCTATTGGGTTTGGGGTTTGGGGATCTATATCGGTTTATATGCAATCTATGGGGATTTATTTAATTACAAGGGCTCTCTAGTGAGTTTTTTTTATCGGATCTAGGGGAAATTGATGTCCTGCAGAACCGCGATTCCGGTTTGGGGTATTATCTTATGAGGACGTTTAAACAATTGGAATCGGGTTTGGGGGGTTTATTCGGGGTTCGTATACGTGTTCCAAAGAGTTTCGATAAGGGATTCATAAGGTTTATCAGGACTTAAGGGTCCCGAGGACCCAACAGCCAGGTACTTGGGTTTAGGATAGTAGTTTTCAGGATCAACATTGGGAGTGCATCTGGTTATGAAGTGCTTGGATCTTTAGGGCGGGTATCTAGGGGTCTCAGAAAGTAGGAATATTTCATGCCCCTTTCTAGTCCCTATACAAGTATTCTGTTTTTCTTTCGGGGGACTCTACAAAAAAACTACTTTCTGGAGTGTAGGAACCGGCGGGACAGGTGCGACACCTTTAAGTGGATGCGTAATTACAATGATTCCCAATCCAATTGAACCTCGTGGTAGTGATTCATAATGAGTATATAGACTTATACCTAAATAATAACACCAGTCCATGCGAACACATCCATAGTGGCGTCGGCAGACCTAGGAATAGTATCCTCTTATGGTCCCTATATCGTTATTGTTATTGTAGTTTTTTAGCTAAATAGATGAGCTGTTTCGGGTGTTGTAGCTTTTGTTGTAAGTTTTCCTTCACATGTGTTTACGGGTTTACGGTTTAGGCTTTAGTGCTTAGGATGTCAGCTATAGGCCTCAGGGTTTGTGGCTCAGGTCCCGAGGACCCACTAGTTAAGAGCTTGGGTTATGGTTAGAAGTGGTCGCAGGACAGCATCGCAGGCGTATACTCGTGGCTCAAGACTTGTGATCTTGGAATCTGCAGCATTCCCCAACATTCCTACAGAGCTGGACATCAACTACTTTATATACTCAGGCCGTCAAAAAACACAAAGCAAATCAACCTGAAAGCGCCGGCACGTTGTACACAACGCGGAGAAACCCCATAAGAGGATCCTTGGGAAAGCCTCAATTGCAAGCCTTGTGCGGACCTCTAGAACCCTGCAAAAGACCCTTGCAGAACCCACTGAGACCTTGACAAATCCTACAGGGTTTTTGAAGCTTTGAAGAGTTTGACTGAGATACCCTTTGCAAGTCCAACAATTCTACCAGAAACCTATACAACTCCACAATAACCTATACCAGCTGATGATTTAGCCTGTGACTATCGAACCCTAAACCCCTGAAGCACTGTGACTTTTGAAACCCCACCCTAAGTCCTGAAAGGAACCCTCAAAAAGCAATGGTGATCGTCAACCCTCTACAATTCTACATAGAACCGCATAGAATTATAGAACCCCATCAAAACCTGCAAGAGCCTGATCCCCATGTTTCAACCCTCTACACAGAACCGTAAATTATAGAACGCCACATAAACACAATAAGAGCCTACAAACTTCACACCAGGCGGTGCGGCAGCCGAGGACGCGATTCGCGCCAAGGTCATGTGCAAGGCCGGTTCGATCTTAAACCGTAAAGCCCCTCAAGGGTTCCTTTCTTTAAGGGTTCCTTTTAGGGGTTCCTTTAAGATCTTTAAGGGTTCCTTTAAAGGGAACCCTTACAGAACCCCTGTAGTACGTAGGGAGCTTAAGGGGAAAGGTTGTAGAACCATTATTATAGTCCCCTGAAGAACCCTTAAAAGGAAACCTGCTGCCCCCTCAGATATGGCTCCGTGCCTCTGGGCATTTCGAGGGCTTGAAGGTCTCGTTTTGAAGCTTAAGGGTTCCGTGAAGGTTTTTTTGGAGGGTTTTAGGGTTCGCGGTTTTCGGTTTTGGATTTTGGGGTTTACAGGGCTTCGGAGTTTTAGGGTTTAGAGTTTGCGTTTAGGCTGCTTTGCGGGTTCTACAAGGGCCAAGGCTATTAAGAGATTAAGTGGACTGAGCTCATGGTTCAAACAGTGTTTGCAACAATGGCCGCGCGCTCTAGTCAGCCTGCCATGCTCGCGGACTGCGCGCTTAAGACAGCCTGCCAGCTGATCCGCATGAATGACCTTGCGCTTCAGACAGCCGACCAGTTGATCGGCAAGGTGCAAGCTGCCGAGAACCGCATAAAGCTTGCTCGAGGACGCCGCTCTTCATCGACATCAGTAACCCAGAGGGTCCATATACACTACTATTATGGAATTAAGCCCTAAAAGACCATCCCCATTATGGTTTTGGGGACCTAATTCCATAATAGTAGTGTATATGGACCCTCTGGGTAAATTGACAACCCTGGCTTCCAGCGGCAATTGGTGTTGGCGCTGCAAGAATACAGAACTCATGCTGATAGCAATCGCAGTACGTAGTGCTGCCTGTAACATGAGTACAGAATCGCAATAGGAAGAATACGAAGAGAAACAGAGAGTGAGAGCGGTATAGCTGCATACACATATTTTCATACATTTACATATACACACGTTTTTGATACAGTAAAGATAACCAAGCCTCATACCAGATGACAGCATATAACGTAGCATGAGATAGCATAACAATGTACATTTACATGTACTCCTCTCTCCACATATATATATATATACACTTATACATATTAGTACTATCATCATTGCAATTACGTTGTTACTATTGTTATTAGAGAGCCAGGGAGGGAGGGAGGGAGGGAGAGAGAGAGAGAGAGAGAGAGACAGAGACAGAGATAGACAGTTTATTGTTTTGGAGGTAAGGCTTTTGGTGCTTTAGGTTTGGGGAATATCGATAGTTTTCTTTGTCGGGAGGGGAGATGATTATGAGAGTACGATTGATGCAAGCCAATCTTCGAATTTCACGGTGCGCGTGTGAGCTATTCGCATCAAACTATGTAAACTACACCCTATCAGCCTGGCCAAAGGCAGGCCCTGTAGTGAACTCTAGTGGCTGTGTATGGACTTCAAGTTTCAGGGCTTATCTAACCCTCCGTACATACAAGCATATTTTGGGACACGAATCCCAAGAACTAGCGCCACAGAACAAATCATGTGCCGTAGGCTGTTCATATACGTAGAGGCAAACCCTACAAATATCAGGCCCTACAGAATAACACCCCAAAGCCCGAAGCTCCAAAATCGCGACCCCTAGAGCCCTAAACAGAAAACCCTATCCTCTAAATCCGCAAGCCTTCGGAAAAGGCTCTGTGAGTTCAGGGCTTTGAGCAAGAAGGGTTTTCTTCAGTTGGCCTCAGGAAGCTGCGGATCGCATTAGCCAGGCAGGGCACCCTGTGGGAAATCCAGGACAAGAGTTTCAGATTTTGTAAGGGCTAAGGCGGCTTAGGGTTTAAATTTATGATTTTGGCGTTGTGGGGTTTAGGGTTTCGACTCTGTTTAGGGTTTTAGGGTTAAGTTCATCGTTCAGGGATTTTGGGTTTCGGTTTTATAGGGTTTACCGTACTTTGGGTGGGCAGGGCAGGGCCGGGCTGATCTGACTTCATCGTGCCACATAAATCCTAAATCCCAAACCCTAAACCCCAAACCCTAAACCTAAATCCTAAACCCCTAAACCTAAATCCTAAAGCCAAAACCCTAAACCCTAAATCCTAAAGCCCAAACCCTAAACCCTAAATCCTAAACCCCAAACCCCAAACTGTGTCTACAGCAGAAGCCGGCCAGAGGGTATAGGAGGGTTTAGGGGGTTAGGGTTCAGGGTTTAGGGGTTTAGGGCTTTGGGTTTAGGGTTTAGGAGGTGGTTGGTTTAGGGTGTAGAGTGTAGGGGTTACGGAATTGGGTTTTAGTCTCTACGTAAAGCTTAAGGTCCCTAACCCCGTGAATTTGCCACGAACCCAAATCTTTTTGAAACACGATGGGCAGTCAGATGAAAGAAAGAAAAGGGAACACTACGCATCAAGGATCACTACTAATGTAGGAACCTGATTAAGCAACCCTGGGGGCCTATAACCCCAAAATAGTAGGATTCATATAAGGAACCCTAATAAGGGCCCAAGATTTCTTAATCAGGTTCCTACATTAAACCCTAAACCCTAAATTTTAAGCCTTAAACCCCTGAAGCCCAAAACGCGTAAACTCCAAAGCCGTAAAACCCTTAACCCACAACTCTCAACCTCAATACCCTAAACCCCAAAGCCTTGTAGATCTCTGCAAGGAACCCTTAGAGGAACCCTGCACATAAACACATTCCCCCCGCATTGCCACTCACGATGTAACCCATATAGGACCCTTTTCTTTGAACTCCCTAAAGGAACCCTGCAATCTTGGTCTATCCTTATGCAAAATGGGTGTGCCGAGGGTCCAAGAAGCTGAGGGCAAAGGTGACATCCGACTTTCACCTGAGATTCAACACGGAGCTCGCAAGTCACCCTGTGCTGGAGAAGATTCATCCGGAGGCGGATGGTTCCAGAGCGCTGCCTTCTGACTCGAAGCACTGCTTGATCGTGAGCTCCTGGGGATCCGTTTGGACACTGCCGCCTGCTGAATGCTGACCCCGAGTGTGAGCAAGAATTGGGTCACGTGTCCGGCGGTGGCGAGCAGTTTGAGTGCTTTGTATGAAACGATTGTGCCTGGCCATGTGAGAAAGCTAGACATCGGCTTCGAGGTCGGCGGTCTGCAGGTGATGGGCATCAACTCGGTGGACGAGTGGATATTGACGTGTGCTCCGGGATCTGCTGCGACTGAATTTGACCTTCTGTTTATTATTGACGTGTTGCAGCAAATGCAAGCGCGTGGCGTTTTTTCAAGCGGGAAACCGTCGGGATGTGATCAGGTGTGTCAAGAGCACGCACGAGGAAGCTGGGCAGGTGGGGATTTCGTTTTGTTTTGTTTTCGGGTTTATGCCCTCCAAATGAAGCGTCTTAAAACTGGAGTAAACAAAACGACAGCTCGGGACCGGAGGTCACCAGCGAGGCACAGGCCGCGCAGATGGCCCTCGAGGACACCTCATTACCGGTTAAGCGGGGTTGTGGGGTTTTCAAGATTTAAGGTTAAGGGTTTCAGGTAGTTCTATGTGTTTTTAGGGTTTAGGGTTTAGCGGTGCTCGGGTTCCTTATAGGGTTCAGTGATTAGTGGTTTCAGGCTAAAAGGAATGCTAGTAAGCTACATATCAAGTCTTGGTAAATCAGGCAAGAGGCAGCCTGGTACCGTTTTGGTACTGAGGTTGGAGCCGGATGTCCGTTGAGTCGGGTGGGTTGTGTGCAGGTTCACTCTTTCCCTAAGGGTACTGGGATGTTACTCAATACGCATCCGCGGTCCCAGATGCTTCGATGAGCCTTAGAGTCTTACTTGAAGATTGGTACAAACAAAAGCTATTTACAGTTTGCGTTGGGTCTTACGGACCTTACATCGGCTTACACAAAAGCTCCACCCAGGGATACCTTACAGGTAACCCGGCCTGGGCAAGAACAGCT
This sequence comes from Symbiodinium sp. clade A Y106, assembly GCA_003297005.1. Taxonomy (NCBI): domain Eukaryota; class Dinophyceae; order Suessiales; family Symbiodiniaceae; genus Symbiodinium; species Symbiodinium sp. clade A. The sequence continues at coordinate 212,803 of BGNK01000212.1, forward strand.
CTAAGCCCCAATCGAAGCCCGAAGACCTAAATCCTAAAACGCAGCTCGATCCGTGTTTCTTACAACTTGGAAGCCAAACCAACCCCCCACCCCCCAAAACAAATAGCTACTCCGACGAACCCTAAACGTAAGAACCCGCATCGTTATAGATCTATGGTAGAAGCCCCAGCAGCAACCCCCGAGAAGCCTTCACGGACCCAAGCCCCAAGGCCCAAAGCCGGGGTTTAGGGTTTAGGATCACCTTAACCCTGAAGAACCTACCCTTTTAAGGACTTATATAAGGAAATCATAATAGGGAACCCTAAAATGGTAGGTTCTGCAGGGTTAAGGTAGGGTTTGCCTGACCCCCCAAGCCCCAAACCCTTCAAGAAGCCTTAGACTCGACTTGTAGCCTTTTGCAACAAGTACCTAACCATAGACCCTCTTGTCCCTTTACCCTGAATCCTATCCTTAAACCCTTGGGCCTTCATAACTTAAAGGATTCAGACCCCTAGACCCTAACCCCCTAAGCCCCAAACCTAAACCTTAAAGGACCTAAACCCTGAAACCCGAAAAAAAGGCCTTAAACCCTAAGCCCTGAACCTAACTGTTGCAAGGAGGAGAAGGGCCCGCAAAAAAAACAAGACCTAAACCTCAAAGGACCTAACCCCTAAGCCCCAAACCCTTAAACCCAAAGCCCTAAGCCTAAACCTCACAGGACCTAAACTTAAACCCCTAAACCCTCAGCCCTAAACTTAAACTTTAAAGGACCAGACCCCAAGCGGCCCGAGGAGACCGCCCGACTACTGCGTTCCGCGCAGAGCTCCTCGGAGAACCTCCCGGAAGGCAACGCTTCCGCCCTCCAGGGTTTCCTTTCAGTGGCTTTAGAAACAGCCCAGACCTTCCAAAATCCCTTAATTAAGGAATATATACCTTAAATCATATTAAGGATCCTACTATAATGTTAAGGTATATTCCTTAATTAAGGGATTTTGGAAGGTCTGGGAGTTAGGGTTTAGGGTTTAAAAGGGTTATAGGGTCTATAGGGTTTAATTGGGGTTGCAGGTTTATGTTTAAGGTTTTAAGTGTTGTTGTAAGGGACCTCTTGGGGTGTTAAGAGGGATCCTTTAGGGGTTTGAAAACGCGTGATCAAGGGTGTAGGCGTAGAGGATTTGAGGGTTCATGTCACTTAGAGTGTATACAAACTCTCAGGGAATGTTGGTGAGTGTACCAAGATTGGGGGGGCTAGCCTCCTGGTCCTGATTGGGGATCCTTTGATGTAAGGTCTAGTTTTATGCCAATCTCAGGAGTGCTAAGTCTAGAAAAACCATGATTTCCAGAAATAGGGGAAAAATAGGAAATAAATAGGACTACTCTAGTTTTGGGGTGATGGGCCTACTTGCAGGTGTCAGGTAGGCTAGCCTGAGCCCTGGGCCTCGTGTTTGGAACTTAAGAAATTGTTTAGGGGTTTAGGGTTTAGGGTTTAGGGTGGGTGTAAAAGTAAAAGGTGTGTGTAGCCAAGTTTCGATTGTCGTGCACGGCTTGCTGTGCGTGTCCTCAACCCATAAAGAACCTTGGAGATTCGATCTGAAGCCCCAGACCGTATACCCAGAACCCCGAAAGCCTTGTTATCAGCTTTAAAGTCTAAACCCAACAACTCCCAGCCCAGGATGGTGTAAGGCAGGGGTCGAAATAAATACACATAAACTATATAATAGTATCAGCATCCCCTTATAGGCCCCATATGCATATAACATAATGTGCTGAAAATCCTATTCCACCACATGAGGTCCCCCAAACGAACCGCAGCTCATTTTTGAGAGCCCATCGCCGCCCGGTCGTTCTCTGACGTCTAAGTCGCCATGCCGTCTGCTGCTGCCAACATCGCCATGGCTGGTGCCTTTGGCCAAAATGTTTTTGATTTATGGGTTGTTGTTTTAGGTTTTTGCTAAGGGGTTTGGGGTTTAGGGTTTAGGCCTTAAGCCCTAAACCCTAAACCCCATGTTCTGTAAGGTTTAGGGTTTAGGCTTTCGGGGGTGAGGCTTTCAGGGCTGGAGCTCGGCCGTGACGGCTTAAAGGCTTATAGGGTTCATTAAGCCCCGGAGCTGAACATACTGGTCGGAAGAGATCATAAACTAGCAATTACATCCCCCTACCGTGCCCAAAGTGTGTTCAAACTATTCAAGGCCCCAATACCAGGTCCCAACTCCATTTCGATGGAGCGGCCCCGAATAAGAATTAGACCAGGTATCTGCAAGGATTCTTACAAAATCTTTTCGGGGCACAGCAGGTTTTTGCAGGTGTTGGTGTCACTACGGCTTGCGGGCAGATCCAGCAGCCAAGTGGGTGAAGGTCGTCGAATTCGGAAGCTCGCGAGAGCCAACAGAGTCTTGCTTTCTTAGAGGATCATGGGACTTAGTAACTAGGGTTATAATTAAGGTAACTATACTTATAATTACTTATAACCCCACTTAGGGTACTTATAACCATACTTACTAAGTCCCATGATCCTCCAAGTTGTCCTGCGAGAGATCAACGGCAAGTTGTCTGCGGCTGGCTGGGTTGGACACACGACACACTGCGGCCCAGGCCGGAGCACCGAGCCGCCAGAAACCCTACTTAGAGGATCATGGGACGTAGTAACTAGGGTTATAATTAAGGTAACTGTACTTATAATTACTTATAACCCCACTTAGGGTACTTATAACCATACTTACTAAGTCCCATGATCCTCCAAGTTGTCCTGCGAGAGATCAACGGCAAGTTGTCTGCGGCTGGCTGGGTCGGACACACGACACACTGCGGCCCAGGCCGCAGCACCGAGCCGCCAGAAACCCTACTTGGAGGATCATGGGACTTAGTAACTAGGGTTATAATTAAGGTAACTATACTTATAATTACTTATAACCCCACTTAAGGTACTTATAACCATAGTTACTAAGTCCCATGATCCTCCAAGTACAACTAATTCTTGAAGCACTTGTTGTCGCTTGTAGTGTTGTGAAAGGAGGGGTCAATTCGTTTACAGTTTACAAGACTTCGTACACGCGCTTAAACTCCTCCCGTACAAACCTGAACCCTAACTTAGCCTAAACCATCCTACACCTTAAACCCGGCACCCTAACCGGAGCCCTAAGACCCTGAACCCTGAAGATTCAATACTCAAAGCCTGAACAAGCCCTAAAGGCCCTAAAGCACCCTCCAGGCTCCTGAGCCCCGACACATAGAAGCCCTCACAAAACCCTCAAAACACAAAATCGAAGCCTCATAAAACCTTGTACATCCCCTTACCAAGCTCTTATACAGCCTCCATTGAACACGTACAAAGAACCATACATACCACTTATGGAACACAGAAATTGCAATATGACACCGCAGCCGCATACCCTTCACAGAATCCTACCCCTCATGAAACCGACAAAACAACTCGCAAGATTGCTAGCAAACGCCCTGCAAAATCCTTTAGAAGTCTTCAAAGCCCCGTTAGACAAGCCTAAACTCCTCCAGGACTCTTCGAAGCTCCTTCGGAGTAGGATTTAGGGGAACAATCGTCGAAGATGCCCCAGGTGCCGGAGCCGTCGCTGCCGCCTCTGCGGTGGCCTTTGTGGCTCCCAGCAGCCAGGCCATTCGGGAGTTCTACTTTTGGGGCCGCAATCATTACCAATATTATTTTGAGGGCTCCTTATTATAATTACAGTATAATGGACCCCAAGACCCCAATCTAATTGTTGAGGCCCCTAGATTAGGTTTTGATCGGGCTTTGGATTGTTTTGGTGGTCGCACGGCTTCTCATAGGTGTTCTGAAGATTTGTACAAGCTTTTGGACATTTCTTCAAGAGACGTATCAGGCTTTACAGGCTTCACAAGGGATTCTTGTTGGGTTTGTTTGGGGAAGCTCGTAAGCCGCAAGGCTTTTAAGTATGCCTGAGCGGATTGCGCCGGGCTGTTTTACTTTCTGAACCCAACACCTAGAGCAGTGGCATGAAAGATTTTTGGGTGCTAGGCTGCAGGTCTCCTCCATCGACGTCCATAAGGGGTCGTTACAGGGTTTCTGAGGAGTTTTAGAGGGCCCCTGAGATAGTGAGCGGGGAAACTTTAAACTTTTTGGCTTTATATATTAGCTCTATCTTAGAAAGTTAGAACTTTTTGGGGCCCGGTTGTTGAAGAAGAGAGGCCCGGTTTGGGGTTTAGGGTTTGGGGCTTTCCAGGAGGCTTTTGAAGATGTAGGTTTGGAAGCTCCGGGTTCGGAACCTGAGGTTTTTTGGGTTGTATGAAGGCTCTTGGTGTGCTTGAAAGAGTTAGAGAATCAAAACGAGAATCTAGATAGATAGATAGTGTTTTGTAGGGGTTCTGTACGGTTGCAACGTTGGGAGCCTCGGAACTTGGGGATTAGAATCGGGTGTTGCAGCAGTCTTGTTTATTGACTCCATGACTTCGGATTTAAAAGCCGGTTAAGGCTTGTAACAGGGTTCCATAGGATTGCCTCAAAGGCTTTCCGCTTTATGGAACTTCAGGACTTATTATAAGAGTCCTGCAGAGTTTGGTGTTGATTCTGCCTTCTGAGCCCATCCACAGCCGCAGGGGATGGTTAATACCAAGCAGCAGAACCCTATACGCTTCCGGGCGTGTCACTCTGCTGCATCACATGCTCAGAGCGCCCAATCGCAAACACTGGTCCGTTTGCCGAACTATACCCTAAACCCTAAACCCGACACCCATCACCACTGACGGTTGCATCCCCGGATCCTCACTTGAAGCAAAATTACCTTAAATCAGCCCTACGCAGCAGAACCCGTAGAGACCCCGCTCAACACCCTTATGCTTGCATCTACACGCAGATACCCCAACACTTGAGAGATGTACCGTAAGTAGGTACTATGAAGTCCCAAAATCTTAAATCCGAAGCTTTCAACCGCAACTTAGCCAACTTAGTAGCTGAATGAGTGCACTTTACTATGACACCTTCTTGGGTTAAGACTATCCCCTATATAGAACTCAACATTTAAACTTGTTTTGGGCGTATGAACTCACCAACTAAGCCCAAGACCAAAGGCGCCGCAGTTAAGGCCTCAGGTTGGGATTTACTTAGAGGATCATGGGACTTAGTTACTAGGGTTATAATTAAGGTAACTGTACATATAATTACTTATAACCCCACTTAGAGTACTTATAACCTTACTTACTAAGTCCCATGATCCTCCAAGTGGGATTTAGGTCCACAACTCATCGCAAAGGGCTTAGTAAACATCTCAACTCACTAAACCCCTAAATCCTATAGCGTTAGCACCGGCTCCCCAACCCTCAAATTTCACAACCACATCCTAAATCTGAAACCTTAAGCCCTAAATCCTAAACCCTAAACAGATCCGTCAACCCTATAGGTCCGGAATCCTAGACCCTCAATCCCTGAACTCTAAAGCCCTAAACCCTAAATCCCTACAAACCCTAAAGCCCGAAATCAAAAACTCCCTTAAACCAACCCTAAAAGCCTTAAATCCCCAAACCCCTAAATCCCTAGCCCCTAAAAACCCTAATTCCCCAAACCCTTAAAGACCCAAAAGCCCGAAAGCCTACACCGAAAAGCCCTAAACCCGAACCCTAAACCCTAAATCCCCAAACCTCTGCAAATCCTAAAGCCCTAAAGCCTTTACGGGAAAGCCCTAAACCCTTATAGATCCCCTTAAGGATCCCTTTAAAGGGAACCCTATGCCCTAAAGCCCCCAAGCCTTCACCGCAAAGCAGGTTCAGCGCCCGACCCCGAAGACGAACCTGCGGGCCTCCGGCTACGGAGCCTCCTCCCAGGCGCAGCAAATTGAGGGTTTAGTGTTGGGGGTTTAGGGCCTATAGGGTTGAGGGTTCAGTGTCGGGGGTTTAGGGTTTAGGGTTGAGGGTTTAGTGTTGGGGGTTTAGGGTTTAGGGTTGAGGGTTTAGTGTTGGGGGTTTAGGGTTGAGGGTTTAGTGTTGGGGGTTTAGGGTTTAGGGTTTATAGGGCTTAGGATTTAGGGTTTAGGGTTTAGGGTTTACGGTTTAGGGATTAGCGTTTAGAGCTGAGGGTTGTCGTTGCAGGGTTTACTGTTGCGGCCTTGGGGTTCAGGGTTTTATAGTCTCGGGTTGAGGGTAGTTTTTTGAAATATTCGTTCAGAGCTGTCAAGAAGCGTGTTGTAGGGCTGTTATGGGCCTGACAGGGCTTTATATGGGTAGTTGTCGAAAATAAGGTCCCTTTTGGTACCCTAAATAATAGGTGTCGTATTAGAGTAGGGACCCCAAAAGGGACCATAATTTTGACAGCCACCCATGTGGCTTTTTGGGCGTTCGGTGTGGCGTTTAGCCTTCAGGGCTTCGACTGGGGTAGCGCCTGGATTGTATAGGTTTTGGGTTTACTTGAATATAAACTCCAATTTCCTATTCTGCTTGTTAAGGCCCTTAATTTTTGCCTCTTTAAGCATCAAGCCTTAAATAGCAAGCTCTGAAGACGCTATGTTATATCCACCTCGAAATCCAGAAACCCTACCCAAGAAGAGCAATAGCAGTTCCCTGGCAGTTCTGCAGATCACCCAAAACGTTCGACCTAAATCCCAGAACCCTAGAAGCCGTACACTCCTGACGACCAACCCCAACACCCAAAAGCGTCTTGTATGTTGCTGATTGATGGGGATCCTTATACGATACAAGCAAATTATAACAAGCCCCAACAAACCCCGTTCTAGTTATTCTGGCGTCTACAATTACGATCCACGCAAGACCTTAAACCCTACGCTAACTTCACAAATACCCTAAACCCTAAAACCCTAGACCCTAAACCCTAAAACCCTAAACCCTATAAACCCTTAAATCCTAGACCCTAAAACCCTTAACCCTAAAACCCTAGCCCTAGACCCCATCCGACCCTGCAAGACCTTGTGCACCCCCCCAGCCCTCCGAGACCCACAGACCGTTCAACGGAAACCCTCTTGACTGCACGGCTCCTAAAACTGATGTACACAACTATAATCATAGTTTAGGTTTTGCAGAGCTTGTGCTTGATAAAAACCAGTTGCAAAAACTATTAATTATAGTTACATCTACAACAATCCAGGACCAGAAATTTCGCCTTAAAAGGTAAGGCGCTCACCAAGTTCCTGAACCCTAAATGCATTAGCATTTAGACCTCAAGACCCCAGTGCCCCTGCACAGGGCTCCATGGGGGCCATGGCCGGCCTCGGCGCTGTGGCCGGCCTCGCCGCCGCCGGTGTGGCGGGCCAGCGGGCCAGCAAGGGCCGCACCTCCATGCAGCTTGCTCTGTTACCGCTTCGGCTACGGTTTTGGGCTTTGAGGTCTAGTAACTAGTAGCTTGCCTGATGTGGAGCTCCGGGTTCAGAAACATGGTTTAGAGTTTGGCTGTTTCTTTGGTTTTTGATGGGTGCCTCACTTAGGGTTTGATGCTTACGAGCATTGAGGGTCCCACCTCTAAGTGATGGCCGCTTCCGTGTATCGATTGCTATTGTGTTGATTGGCCGGGTCGTTGCGCCGAACCATCACATTACTATGCAGCTTGGGGACTTCTTGGTGGATCTAACAAAGCCCAGACTCTAAAATGCGGCTACCCTTCATGTCCCTAAGCCCACCCCAACCAAGGCCTATCAACCGTAACCCCTGAAAACTAAACCCGGAACCACACGGTTTAGGGTCAGGGTTTATAGGCCTTCAGCCACAATGCATCTCGTTGCTGAGGCAGGCCGTGGGCGTAGGCATCAACGGCTTCGGCCGCATCGGACGCCAGGTGGCACGCATCGCCATGAAGGCACGTCTCCGGGTTCAGAGCTTAACTGGGCTTTGGAGTACCATACTTTAATACTTTTTTCTTAAAGGAACCCTTATGAAATAGAAGTCTATACTTTTTTCTCCCTGGTTACTTAAAAGCCCAGTTAACGTGTGCCACAATGACCAGCAACCCTGCAACCCTAAACCTGAGCCTCAAAGCCTAGACTTAGGGATTTAGGTCTACGATCCCTAGCGACTGAGCCCCCAAAGCTGAGCCCCACTGACACCAGAATGGGTTGGGTTCAGGGTTCAAGGATTGGGGGTTTAGGGTTTAGCAACATGCCCACTTCCGTAATCGGCCCTAGGCATGGGGATCTTCTGGGTTTCGAGGACCGTGAACCCTATGATCCCAAACCCAGAATCCTGAGCTTGGAAATAATATTTTTTCTTTTAATTAATTCTTTTAATTATTTTTAATTATTAAAATAATAGAAATAATTACAAATAAACCTCTAAACCCTAAGCCCTAAAACCGAAAGCAGGGCTCACTTCTTGGATAACGCGTCTAGCCCCGAACACTATACTAGCTAATTGAATGCTGCACCTTCCCATACTATCCTAAACCCTGAGCCCAAACCAAACCCTACACTCTGCACGACTGTCGGGGCAAGCTCACTTTCCCAAAGGGTCCTAAGTACTGTTATGGGGGATACTTCCCCAAATCATAATAGTAATTCCTAATATGGAAACCCTACATTCTACTATGCAGGTACTTTGGACCCTTTGGGTTTGAAACTCGGTAGGACCCGGAGACTGACTTGAAGCTCATCAACGCGAGCTACGATGCCGACTACCTGGCCTACATGATGAAGAAGCTTGCCTTAAACATATTACAGGGGCCGAAAAATTTACCGATACTATTTTAAATTGGGGGTTCCTAATCATAACTATACTTATAGCATAATATACCCCCAAACCCTCTTCTTATTTTTAAGGCCCCTACATTAGAAGAGGTCGGAGGGTTTTTCAGGCTTTCTGGGAGAGTTGCGTAAAGGATCCGCAATTCGTTTTGGGTTTGGGGTCCGGAATAAGTAATGATATCGGCCTCTATCTTGCACCCTAAAGCCCCCAAACCCTTGAAGATGTCTCTCGGCTTTTCCAGGCCCTCGCTAACGCTAGGGCCACATGGTGGGTCAAAAACCGTCGCTGGTGCCAACACATCGATTTATGCCCTTGGCTTGCCGTTGCAAATACGCGGCCTGAGCAATGCTTCAGCGGTGGACGGTGATTAATTAACTGCCCTAGTCCCCTTTCTTAACAAGCACCCTAAACCCTAAACCCACCTTGATGATTCTCTTAACAAGCATGCTAGCATCCTTAGGCTCAGGATCACTTCGACCTCGTTCGATTGGGGTTCGTTCTACTTCCCTAAGGCTCCATGTGCCCATATAGTATATACTTAGGACTTAAAGTACCTATATAGGGACCCCTTTAAGGCTTAAGTATCCATTATAAGGGTACATGGAGCCTTTGGGCTTCCCCTTAATTTCCTACCCTCCCCCTGCAACCACCGCTTCGGCGATAGATAGGTTGTTGCAGCTACAACTAAATATACATTTATGAAAGTGTTTAATAATAAGACGCGCAACAATTAATAACAAAAGAACAACTAGTAAGAGTAACACGTATTAATAGCTACTGATAGAACTATCCAGGTATGATACCATCCATGGGAAGTACGACGGAACCGTGGAGGCAGAGTTTTGGAGCTTTTCGGGCTGCAGAGTCTGAACCCGTATGCGTAGCCACGAGACCCTAAGAGACCCCCCCAAAAAGGGGCCTTAATTACCTATACTTTAGGGTTCCCTTTAAGGGGTTCCTTTAAAAAGGGTTCTATAAGGGTGTATTATAGGGGCTTTAATCAATAATTACCAATTCTATTTTGGGGGTTCCTTAGTATAGTTATAGTATAATAATCCCCGAAACCCTATTCTAATTATCAAGCCCCCTTTTTCCTAGTATCCTTGTAGTATCCTTATAGTCCCCTTTAAAGGACCCTACATTAAACCCTAAACCCTGATCCCCTAAATCACTAAAGGCCTGAAGCCCTAAACCGTTTAATCGTGATCTTTTCTCCGAACCGCATTCTTCAGCCCGAAACAGGAATTTTGCAAATCGTTATGCAATCCTGCAAAGGCCCTTTAGAAGCTGAGGATTAGGGTTTAAAACCTAAACATTTAATCCCGAAAACCCTAGACCCTGAACTATGAGGTTTAGGCTAGGAACCGTTGTGGCTGCGTCTTCCCTCGTCACAGCCCCTGAACCCCAAAACCGGGCCGCCTTAAACCGTAAACTCTATTCAGGTCGGGTTTAGGGTTTAGGGTTTCGGGTTACGGGTAAGAGTATCTGAGACCTGAAACCCACTGTCTGTGTGTGTGTGTGTGCGTGTGTGGACCCTCTAATTCGGCCCATGAGGTACTGCAGACCAAGGCGTAGATGCTTGAAGAATTGCCACAACTGTTCCGTAGGAATCGTTAGTAAAAGTCCCCGAAACCCTATCCTATAATAGTTGTTTCGGCCCCTAGACTCAGGCCCAGCAGTCACCCCTACAGTAACTCAGTATCCCTTATAGAACCTTTCATGCAAACTGAAGGGCTGAGTAGGCAACCGTTGTATAACCTACCATATAGTTTGCTAGGTTATCCTTTTCGCGCTAGGATACCCAGCAAGGGAAAAATCAAGCGCATGTCGCTACGCCTTAAATAGTACCGAAAGCCTGTGGAGTTATGGAGGTGGATGGCGACTCCTTGGTCATCGATGGACAGAAGGCAGAGCTCTCTTTTGGAAGCGCCAAAGTATGAGGCTCAAAAGCTTAAGGCTCTCAGGCTTGAACAGTGTTGAGCGCTTAGGGTTTGGGGAGCACGCTGTATAGAGCGCTAATTCTTTAAAGTTCCTTTTGTCAATTGCAACGCAATGCACCCCAAGGGTATACTAGTTACTACGCTGTTAAGACACCCTGTAAAGCTCACAACACTCTGTTATTATAATCATCAAGGCCCTGACTATAAGCGCCTAAACCTTAAAGTCAAAAAGGAATGGGATACAGAGACCTTGCCTTTATTTCGACGCTGCAACGTGGAAAACGACCCTGAGCCCGGAGCCCTAACCCAATACTCTAAACCCTAACGCTAAACTCTAAACGGCAAACCTCGCGTCTAAACCCTGGAACACTGAAGGGCAGCCTAAACCCTGAAAGAGTAGAACGCCCTTTAATCCCAAAAACCTACAACCCTAATAGTCTGAAAACCTTACAGACTACTACACCTACCCATAGGCCCCATAGCAGTTCCTTTTTGGGGTTCATATGTAGAATCCTATAAGGTAATCCCAAAAAGGAACTACTATGGGGCCTATGGGTCGACCCAAAACACCCTGTATCCTCAAGCCCTTGAACTTTGGCCCGAAGCCCTTAACCCGAAACCGGCCCGAAGCAAAATCTCCCAGAGGTGGCTTTGTCCCACACCCGCGACCCCGCCGAGATCCCCTTCGGAGAGACCTTTGGCTCATTGAAGGAGGCTTCGTAAGTAAAGGCTTCATAACGGGCTTAGGGTTCAGGGTTTATGACGGGAAGGTGTGTATACAGGGTCGTTAACGGGTTAACAAGTGTATAAATGGATTTTATGATTTAAGGGTTTATGAACGGTGCGCGTGCAGAGTTCATAGGTGGTTGATGTGGGGTCTGCATCAGCGTTTGTTGTTGTTAGCTTGTGTTTCGGGGTTTATGTTTCTTTATCGCAGTTCTGCTGTGCTTTGGAGAGTTTCACGCTGTGAGTAGGCCTTAGGCAGGCGGATGTATCCATATTTACCCTTAGACTCCAGAAACTACAAGAGGACCCTAAACCCTTTGGGTAGCCGGAGGTTGAGACTTGAGCATGTTGAATCCTTGGCGGCCATGCGGACAGTTCTCTAACTTTGTGTCCCTTAGGGTTTAGGGTTTAGGGTTCTTTTTTCCGGTGCCGTACTATTCCGGGGACCTGACACGGGACCCTCATTTAGAGAAAGACCTACCCATGTGTTGTTGCAGAGGCACGGCGCCGAGTACGTTTGCGAGTCCACGGGCGTGTTCCTGACCACCGACAAGGCTGAAGCCCAAAATCCTTAACCCTAAACCCGAAACCTACTACATCCTGAACAGGGAGACCAAACCCTAACCCTAACCTTATCCCCCCTGCTAGAATCCTAAACTCTGAGCCAACACGGCGAGAATCTTAAACTCGAAAGACCCTACGTGGTGAGGTTGGGCAGTTTGGGCCGTATCATGGCTGCTCAAAAATGTTTTCGGTTGGCACTAGCTATAGAGAACGGGTTGAGTGTATTTCAGGTCTTGCTTCAGCAGGGTGTTTAGCGTTGAGTGGCTCAGGCGGCAACTGTTCACTGGATCTTGAAATGAGTTTCACTACGCATCCAAGTGCACAAGACATAGGCACTTGGGTTCAGGCTGGCAGCGGTTGCAGGCAGTGCTTAAGGACAGTAATTCTAGCTACCCCACCCGAACCGTATAGAAATCCTAAACCTTAAACCCTAGAGCCACTGCAGATGATGGAGCTTTAAGTGAGGAGGGACATAGAACTCCCTACATGTGTGATCGTGTCATGCCCCGCCCATTCAGGTCCTTACAGCGGAACCCTGTCCTGCTGGATTTGCTATGGTATGACGGGTTTAGGATTGGGTTACATAATGCTTCGCAGTAGATCCGTCATGAGAGACATCGCCTCTAAGTTTAAAGCCCTAACCTAAACCCAGACCTTCAACTCCAAGCCGTCTAGCCTTAAACACCTTAACCACTTTAGGGTTTAGGGTTTACCTTGCAACCAGGTCCAGCCTCACCTCAAGGCCGGTGCCAAGAAGGTGATCTTCTCTGCCCCTGCCAAGGACGGGTTTGTGTTTTTTAGCCGGAGGGTTCATGTCTATCAAGGCTAAGCCCTAAACCCTAAACCGTGTGGGTTTCGGAGTTTGGGGCTCAGGGTGTTGTGCGACCATCGCAAAAAATTGACATCGCAAGGATTGACATCACCAGAGGGAAGTTAAAGGTATTAGGATACCCTAAACCTTAAACCCTAAATCCTAAACCCGATACAGCGACCTCCCGACACCCCAGACCCAACTCCGAGCCTGACCCTGTTGGCAGGATGACTCCCACACCATCGTCATGGGTGTGAACGAGGCAGACGGGAGAGCTTCAAGTAGGAAGCGTCGGCTCCCACTATTTTCTTTAATGGAATGCTGCGATCCCCCACAACCCTGTTGTCATTAGTATGGCCCCGATTGTAGCAAGATTTGGGTTAGGTTTGTTTGATGTGGGTTGTTAGGGTTTGAGTGTTCGTGGTTCAGGGTCTAGGGGTTCAAGGTTTAGGGTTGAGGATTTGGGGCCTCGTAATCGTAATGAATTCGATGATCACAGAAGTTTGTAGGGCATAGTGGCATAGTCGTAATCGTCGGATTAATTACTGTTATTATTCTTATTCAATTTCGTCTTTATTCTTATTATTATGAGACATGTCTAGCCTGGGAGTCAGGGCTTAGAGGGTTACTTGGAGGATCATGGGACTTAGTAAGTACGGTTATAAGTACCCTAAGTGGGGTTATAAGTAATTGTAAGTACAGTTACCTTAATTATAACCCTAGTTAGTAAGTCCCATGATCCTCTNGAGGATCATGGGACTTAGTAAGTACGGTTATAAGTACCCTAAGTGGGGTTATAAGTAATTGTAAGTACAGTTACCTTAATTATAACCCTAGTTAGTAAGTCCCATGATCCTCTAAGTAGCAGTTGGGAGCGAACTTCTTCGGTTCCATTCTGCAACTACAACTCCGAAAGCGCCTGAACAACAGAAGCTTAAAGTTTAAAGCCAAATATAGGGGCCTTAATGATTCATAGTATTCATCAGACTTCCTCAAAATGCTAGAATTTTCCTCGAAACCCTATTCTAATTTCTGAGGCCTCCATATTAGAAGCACCCAAGACCTTGAAACCCCAAATCCTAAACCCACAAAACGGATTTTCAGGGTTTATGGCTGAGCAGGACACCTACGACCCCTCCATGGAGTGCGTCTCCTGCGCCAGCTGCACCACCAACGGCCTGGCCCCGGCCGTGCGCGTGCTGCATGAGAAGCACCCACGCGGCAAAGTGAAAGAAAAGCCACAGATTTCGGGTCCAGATGTTGTGGTTTCGGTGTTTAAGTCGATGTATAGGGTCTATATTGAGGTCCATTGTTTTGATAAGTGAGGTTGACCCATTGAGCCCGATACCCTGTGATAGCGGAAAACAGTTTAAAGCCCGATCAGAAGCACTACGTTAGGCATCGGGCACTAAAGAACCCATGTCATATGTTAGTGCCTGTTGCCTTGTTTTGTAAAACTCGGTACGCCAAAAAATAACAACATCTGTGTTGTTAATCACTTCTCTGGAAAACCAGGAACCTGAAAACCCATGCTTAGTTAATGAAGAACAAACCCAAAAGTCAAGAGTCAAGAGCCCAGGTTAAGTACCCTGTAAACCCAAGAATGCCCTAAAACCCTGAGACTCTAAAACGCCGAAACTCGTAAGTGCGTTTTGAGGTTCGGCATCAAGCGTGGTCTCATGACCACCTGCCACGCCATGACGGCCTCGCAGCCCACCGTGGACGGCACCTCCAAGAAGGACTGGGGAAGAACAGTTGGAGTTTAGGAGGTGGTTCTCGCATGGTCCGTGGACCTATATTATGCTAGGCCTTTCAAGGCTTGCAACGTTGATACTGTGAGTCCGAAGTACGTACTATGTATGAGCACATGGACCCATAGGGTTCGGGGGCCGAACATCAGGACTCAATGCTGGTGACATGCTGTTTATGTTTCGACAACCATTCCATGTTAGCCAACTTGGACAGTCTATGTTCTCCGAAAAAATTTATCTAAGCGTTAAGGTTTGTTTGCCGCAAGAAGTCGTGTGCAAACTGTTGTTGTGCCAGTTCTTTTACGTAAAACTGCGGAAATCACATTCGTTCCGGACTGCGAGTGGGTTAAGCCAGGCATGTCCTTTAATAAATACTCTTGATCGTCGTCTGGCTAGCAATGCTTCTATTATGTCACGGCTCACCACCACAATCATCGTAAACATCGCATCATGGACCAGGTGTCTGGCGTGTTTAGGTGCTTATCAGCAACAGGTGGTTTCGAGCACAATACTGTCTGGGCCTAAACGGCCTAAACAAGTACCAATGCTATTTTTTTTCTTTTGGGGGGGGGGTCCTTATTCCCCTATGTTATAATTCCCTTATAGATCCCTTATGGGTGTATAATGGGCCCCAAAGCCCTATTCTAATGATTCAGGCCCTTCTAGTACGGCCGCCCTCGCTGCGGATTAAGATCATAAGCCTGGGCCGGGCTGGGGAAGGGCTCGATCATGACTAGTTTGAGGATTCTTTATTTCCTTATGGTAGAATATACCTGAACCCTCTTCTAATTATTATGGCCCCTACATTACTGGGAGGTCAGAGGGGGGGAGGAGCCAGTCTTGTAAATTGTGAAGAGTAGAGGTCTCAGTCAGAAGGGACAGACAGCGCCAAAACAGCCGGTATGGAACACGTGTAGACGCATCTCGAGAGATGCCGCAGTTCCCGACCCCTAAACCCTAAACCCTACAAGCGATTCCACATGTGAATATTTAGAGCTTCAGGGTTAATTTCCAAGTGGCCTCCGTTGCAGGATTGGCGTGGCGGCCGCGCCGGTCCAGGTGCCAGAAACTGGAGATTCTGGATTCAGGGTTGTATGGTTCATTTTGGGGCATTTCTATTTTGGGATGTAGGGTTTGTTGGGGCCTCGCGGGGGTTCGGAGTGGCTAGTGGTTTAGGAAGGATCAGGGACTGAGTACGCAGGGTTTAGGGGTTTAGGGTTTAGGGCACAAGCAAGCTAGACTTGGAATTCTGCTACACACCAAGTGCAGGTGCTTATAACTTTTGAAAGTTTGGCCTGTCAGGTTGCAGTGAGTTTTGGCGCGCGTCAGGGTTTAGTAGTCAGGGGGATATCTCCCGGAGAGCCCAATACCAAGCAGATTCCTTAATCAAGGGTATCGGGCTCTCTGCGTAGAGTTCCTTATCATTGTGCAGATACGTTCTCGCCGTTCTGCGCTTTCCTTCATTTCTTTCGGGCTCTGCTTACAGGGTGTATCTTAGTAGCGAAGCAGGTAACCTTTACCCTTTTGGGGTTTATATAATCCTACCAAAATTGAAAAGGTTATCCGTTTTGAGGCTAGGGTACTCAGCCCCTAAGGTATTGCGAAGGGGTTCGAGATGTGAAGCTGCTCATGAATCACCGAACAGACCCCAACACCTAAAACCGCGGCCAAAGCTGTTCGTGATGATGCGGGAGTTAGCTTTTCCACTGAGGTTCAGGGTGTCAGGTATACCCTAAAACCCTAAACCCTAAATAACCACCCGAACCCCAAATAACCTACATGTTTACGGGTCGCTATTATGATTTCCTTTCATTGTCCTTAAATTAGGTAGCTTCCCCAGGGTCCGGGTAACCTCTGCAGCCTAGCATCCCACGAAGCAGGCAACATCATCCCGTCCTCCACGGGAGCCGCGAAAGCCGTGGCTAAGGTGATCCCGGACGTCAAGGCCCTGAAATTCTGTCGGGATCCAGAAAAGTGTGGTATACGGGGTTGATATGCTTACGGTAGAATATACCCAAGCCAATATTGAACCGCAAGCGTCGAACAACACTTGCGAAATGGCACTTGCAGCCCTATTTCGTCCGCAAGTCGTTCGGGGCAGAAGTAGTCTGCATAACGCAGAGGAACAAATCGGAGCATATGCCGATTGCAATCAGGATGTGCTTCAGCATTGGTATATATGTATAAAAGTATATATATATATATATATATATATATATATATATAGAGAGAGAGAGAGTAGGTACAGGGGAGGCCGGGGGTTGTTGAGTATTGTAGCCTCTATGTTCTCAAACCCAGTTTTCAAAGTTGTCCGGATCTTCAAGCCACCTCCACCTTGCAAACTGTCTGCCGTAAACACTACACCTGAAAGGTGCAGTGCACGTTGTAATATTGGGGCCTACCCAGCAAATCCTAGGAATCTGTTAAACCCTGAACCCCCAAGACTGACAGCCCCACTAATCTGCAACTCTTGAACCCTACCTAAACCCTCAACTCCTTCTAAACCCTAAACCCCTCACCCTTATGCCCTTGAATACCCTAAACATCCTTAACTAGTTCAACCCTACCCAGATCCTATAAACCCCCAAGTCAGAAAGCCAGAAACCCTAAGTCCAGAACATCCTACTATAGGGGCTTCAATAATTAGAACAGGGTTTTGGGGCCCAATATACCATAATTATAATAAGGAGCCACCAAATTTGTATAGGTAATTATTCAGGCCCCTATACTACACCCTTACAATAACCCTTATAGAACCCTCTTTAAAGGAACCCCTTAAAGGGAACCCTAAAGTATAGGTATTTAAGTTAGGCCCCTTGTTTCAACTAGAGCAGCCGGCCAGGGAAAGTTGACCGGCATGGCCCTTCGTGTGCCTACCATTGACGTCTCCGTCGTGGACCTCACCGTGGAGCTCGAGAAGGTCTGGGACCCAAAAAGGTTATAAGCATAAACATTTTATAGGGATAACCCTAAACCGTATACCCTAAACCCTAAACTCTAAACCCTTACTGGGCTTCATTATAACGAGCTCGAAAAAGAGCCTTGGGGTTACATAGTCTCGGGGCCCTTGGGTTTAGGGCTTAGGGCTTGGGGTTTAAGGTTTAGGGTTTAGGGTTTAGGGTTTGGGGGGGTGAGGTGGAGTATATCATGCTTCAAGAATGCTATACCATTTAGATGTGATATACTACGAACTACGATAATGCAAACAACTGTAGTACAACACAACATAAGTATAGTACCATCTAACACGATATACTCTAATGCAGATTTGATATACTTGAATATGGTATGACACACACTTTAATCAAATCTAGATCAATACGCTACACCTACGTTTCTTTTTGTCCGTTAAGAAGAAGGCCTTGTATACAACCCTGACTTGCTTTCATCTGGCGCCCAGTCGGATCAAGAACAGAAGCAAAGTAGTAGTTTGGCTCGCTTTGGCAGCAAGCAATGTCAAATCGAATTGTGAACGACGGTCATCAGCGGCCTCTGACCATGAGGAGCTATGCTTCGAACCCCACACCTTGCAGCAGTGGCAACAGATATGCATCTGTTGCAGAGGCTGCCGCGCAGCAGAACACGGCGGCAGTCAACGAGATGCTCTCGCAGGGATACAGAGCAGATGGTCAGGACTTCGATGGCAACACAGCTCTCCACTATACTGCATTGTTCAGTCTGGACTCACTGCTCGACCCATTGCTGGAAAGAGGTGCCCGACCAGATGTCGGAAACAGTTCCGGAGAATGCGCAGTACATTGGGCTGTGAACTCTAGTAATGTCAGTGCCTTGGACAAGATGACGAACACCAACCGAGCCCTTCTCTCGATGCGTGACTGTGACGGCTTCACGGCCTTCATTGTGGCCGCACAGATGAACAACTATCCAGTTATGGAGTGGCTGTACCTCAAAGGTATCAGCTTGGAGGAGCAGGATGACTGTGGAAGAACTGCCCTGCAGTGGGCATGCTACAAAGGGAATAAGAAGACAGTGCACTGGTTGCTGTCGCGATCTGCCAGCATTGTTCACCGAGATCGAGAAGGCATGACTGCACTTCACTGGGCAGTACTGCAAGGACACATGCAGGTCGTCGAGATGCTCATGGAAGTCGGGGCCGTGGGCCTCATAAACGTCCCAGATTGCACCGGCGAAACCCCGATCGCACTCGCAATGCGGAAAAGGAACAGGTTCTTGGTGATGGCCTTCCACAAGTGCCAGGTCTTTGATTTTCTGTTCGGCAAGCCACATGTTTTCCAGAATTTCATGCCGAGTGCCTTCCTGTGTTTCGTTGTGTACCACATCACGATCTTTGCCCTGATCATCGCACCGGGAATTGCGGCCAGAAATTCAGAAGCCGTCATGCACTGGTCCATGCTGATGGGGCTCTCACTGCTGCTCTGGGTGCAGTGCCTCTTCTCGGATCCGGGTTGGCTCCAGCCACACACCATACCCTCCCAGCGCCATCTGCTGGGAAGAGACTTGGTAGCTGAGTAGGTGACATTTAACCTTTTGCGGTTGATACCCTCCTGCCAGGCTTGAAAAAGTTAACCTTTTTTTGGGCGGGGGTACTCAGCCCCTAAGGAGATCCAGCGCGGACGTTTGACGTTGAGCAGCCGATCGAGTCGCAGATGGCTCACTGCGACAGCGTGCTTCAGGAGCTTTCCTTAACAGGCAACGGAAAGGCCCTGGAGTTTCTGGGTCCTTGTTAAGGAACTTAATTTATAAGTTACCATGAAAGGGATTTGTAGTGCATGATGTGGTTTCTTTATTATGGTAACTTAGAGTTAAATCTAAAAATAAAGTCCGAAACAAGAACCAAGGCTTAGGAAGTTGGAGCTGGAGCAGAACAAGTACAACTATCAGCGGCAACTTCTCCGGGAAGCTCGAAGACGACTTGAAGGCTGTGGCCTCGGCGATGCTCGAAGCCCGGCCTTAGCCGAAATGCAGCCCTTGATCGCGGCTTCAGGCTTGAATGTTGGAAGTTCCTCACATGCCCAGCTGGAGCGGGCAACAGTGACCCTACACGAGCAGGAACGGGCTACTGGAGACAGCTTGGGCCGCGCTCGAGTGGAGCATCTCCTGGCGGATGGTTGCGGCGAGTATCTGGCAAAGGTGGAGAAGGGCGACTTCAAGCAGGTCTGCGTATTCTGCCGTGTAGTACCCAGCATGCGCTCGCATCATTGCAAGGAGCAAGGTCGATGCGTCGAGAGGATGGACCACTACTGTCCGTGGATAAACAACAGTGTTGGTTTGGGCAATCAGCGGTCATTCTTTCTGTTCATCGTGATGCTTCTTGCCACCATCTTTTTCTTCTATTACACGGTCTTTCTCTACGCTTTTGACACGGTGTTTCCAGAGATCTCGCGAGGCTCCTTCAGTGAGCTTTTAGAAGCCGTGACAAATGGGTCACTTGCGCCCGAGTTGAAACCGATTCTGGTTCTGACAACAGCAGCGTTGGACCTCTTCTTCGTGCTCTTTGTCGGTTCTCTCGTAGCCAGAACCACGGCCTTCATGATGGTCAACTTGACGACATATGAATCTAGGTTCCCCAGTAGTACCCTTTTGCCCTTTTTCTTCTTCGGGCTTCCTGATTAAACCGAAAAAGTAGGAAAAAAGGATGTCCTTATTATTCAGGGTTGGGTTCCCTTAAAAACAAATAGTAGTTAAAAGGACACCCTTTTTATGAAGGGGCTGTCGTGCGCCTAGGAATTCTCGCGCAGACCCGGCCACGTGCTCCGACGCTTCCGCAAGGCCCCGGGGCGATGGTACCCTAAACCCTAAAACCCTAAACCCTTAAAGCCCCAAACTCTAAATCATCCTAAACCCTAAGCCCTAAAACCCTAAACACTAAAGCCCCAAAACCCCCAAACCCGAAACCATCCGGAACCCTTAAATCCCCAAACCCTAAACCATCCTAAACCCTAAACCCTAAACCATGGGTTAGGGCTCCGATGCCTCCCCAAGGCCCGGGGGCAGTGGTGGTGGTTCCATGGCTGGGGACTCCGATCTGCCACCGGGTGGGCAGATGGATGACTTGCTGTCTTTTCGCCTATGAATTTTTAAAGTACATATATATATATATATATATACATGTATACATATTTATTTATGGCATATATAGAAATACATGTGTGTATATTTTATTATATATATATTTGTTTCTGTATCATAGTATGTTTGTATCAGAGTACTTTAGTCTTCTATTGAAAAAGTGATGTAGCCTAGGCCTTCTTCAACGTCATGAGCTACTGGACGCTGAACACCAGCGGTGATGTAGCTGCTTTTCTCGGAAGTCCTCAAGACAGCTTGGTTTAGGGTTCGGGGGTTTAGGGTTTAGGAGTTTAGGGGTTTAGTGGCTGGGGGTTAGTAGTTTAGGGTTTAGCTTCATCGCTCCAGGAAGGGTGGCAGGGAGTAACTTGGAAGAAGGCAAACTTGCCTACTTGCCAGAAGATCCCTGAGAGTTGGCAATGATCGCATGCATCTAGTGTTTGCAGAGATGATGCGATACGAACTGAAAGAGTGCAAGCGGCTTGACATCAAAAACAGCCGTGCAGCATGGAGTTTAGGGCTAGGGATTATGGTGAGGGGCGGTAGGTTGAATGGTTGCTCGCACTCGGCGCCTGTAAGCCCTGAAGCTTGCTCGCCCAAAGCCATTCACAACCCGGTGAGCCTTGCTGATCATTGCTGTGGAACTTGCAGCAAGTTCCAGCCAATCTCTCGCCTCGGCTAACCAGCTAGGGTACTAGTAGTTGAGTAGGTAGCCTTTAACCTTTTTGGGGTTCTATATTATCCTACCATAATTGACAAGGTTATCCGTTTGCTAGGGTACTCAGCCCGTAACTTTCCTGTTGTCGGCAGGAGACTACTTACGAGGAGATCTGCGCTGAGATGAAGCTTCCCGGCCGCAGATCCCATCCGGCTAATATAGGGGCCTAAATGCTTCTGAAGGTTGATCCTCAAAGTTCTCTTCTGCTATAGATTATAGTAGAACCTGCTTTAAAGCATTATTCTACTGAGTAGTTGGGCTTTAAGGCTTGGGGCGTGTAGAGATATGTATAGAGTATAGAGCAGTCCTTCTGTGTGGCGATTGTGGCCTGTATAGGATCAGTCATTTTCCAATGCACCCTGTGCTTCTTTCTCGTGTTCTAGGAACCCCAAGACTCTAAGTTGTTTAGGAGCAGCAATGCTTTGTGGTACTAAACCCTAAACCCTAGTTGTGCCGCAGGCCTCTCTGCATGAAGCTCGAACTCTAGAGTGACACAATAAACACCTCAACCCGACACCGCATAGCCTAGACCCCAACCCCTAAAGCCTCGAAGCCCTAAAAACCCTAAACTTGCGAGGCATGTTTCGGCTTTGGCGGCTGTGGGGTTGGTTTCAGAGGTGCCCTAAGCCGCAGTCCCGCAACCGTGGCGTCTTGGGTTTCGGGTCTCAGCATTCCAGCTATTATCCTCAAGGCTCGGGAACCATATTGTAATCCTGGGCCTATATCAACAGAATCGAAAGCCTGATACACTTCCCAGCTTGCCAAGAATGCCGCTGTTAAAATAGCAAAGGTTGCCGTTGCGAGCTGCATCAAATTGAACTTTCAATAACAATCCACAAAAGCAACAGATTCCGCACGCTCTTCGCGTTAGTAAATAGCCTCCTAACACCCTACTTAACTACATCCTAATCCCATAGAGCACTTCTGAAACCCTATGAAACCCTTATAACACCCACCCTCCCATTGAACCCTTCAAAAACCCTAGGAGCGCGGTTTCAACGCCTGTAAAGAGCAGTCGACTGCAGGAAGCGCTCCGAGGGAGACATGAAGGGCTACCTGGGCTACACGGACGAGGTGGGGGCGGGGGCTGATCCCACGGGATCCAAGTAATAGTATTTAGAATATACTTTGGGTTTTTTAGTTGCTTTTTTGGTTTCTTGGGCCATTGGGGAATTATTGGGTTTTTGACGGTTTCCCGGATGGTTCTTTCCTGTAGGAGCTTTTTACATTTTTTACAGTATATAGGTTTAAGGACCAGTCACCCACTATGAATTTAACTGGGCTCCCAGCCTTTAGAAACGTTGAAGACCATGGGTACTGAGGGGTGGGCATGTGTTCAGGCTCTGCAGAATTGGGCCTGCACCGTCTCAGACGTCCCAGCAGGAAGTTCTAACATCCGAAACTCCCGACCCGAATCATGCCTAAACCCTCAACCTTAAACGTTCAAGCTGACCAGTTGCTCACACAAATGGGCGTTTGCTATGTTTTTTTTATGCTGCTTCTTTTCATCGGAAAGGAGCCGTTAACAAAAACAGACTCTACCTTATAAGCCCTAAACCCTAAGGAATTCTTGAAGCTAGAAGGAAAAGGGTCAGCAAACAAAAAGAAAACCTGTAAGGTACTATAATAGGGTTCCTCTAAGGGTACTACAATGGGGTTCCTTTAAGGCGACTTTAACCCAAAGGCTCCATGTACCCTTATAGTGGATACTTAAGCCTTAAAGGGGTCCCTATATAGGTACTTTAAGGCCTAAGTATATACTATATGGGCACATGGAGCCTTAGGGTAAGGGAAGCTGAAAGGCTTTGGTGTCCACCGACTTCGAAACTTGCCCCATCTCCTGCACCTTCGACTCCAAGGCAGACGTGGATTTTTGAGCGT
Organism: Symbiodinium sp. clade A Y106; assembly: GCA_003297005.1. NCBI lineage: Eukaryota > Dinophyceae > Suessiales > Symbiodiniaceae > Symbiodinium > Symbiodinium sp. clade A. Next base: position 235,882 of record BGNK01000212.1, read on the forward strand.
GTGCGTGAGGCTTTATTAGGATTTAGGGTTTGGTGGGGGGGTTTGGGGTTTAGGATTTAGGGTTTGGGGGGGTTTAGGGTTTAGGATTTAGGGTTCAGGGTTTATGGGTAAGGGTTCTGGATGTAGGGTTTTGGGGCTTTTAGGGACTCCGAGGCAGGGTGTGAAGCATGCAGGTCTTTACAGGCTCATTTCAAGGTAAGAGCCCTTAAGGAGCATTGCTTCGTTGGGAGTAGGGTTTAACGATATTCAACGGTAGGCCCTAAACCCTCAACCCTTCAACCCCAACCCTAAACCCTCAAACCTTCAACCCAAAGCCCCAAAGGCTCTGAACCTTCAAGTCGAAACCCTTAGAGTGTCTCGGGCCCATTTAGGACTCCATGGTTTGTCATGCTTACACTATAAAGCTCTACATTTAGGGTATAGGGGTTTGGGTTCCGGAATTGGGGTTATTTAAGGCATGTTAAGGTACCCAGTGTGACGCTAGTAAGAACAAGATAACAGGGCTCCACCTCAACTACTTGCACCATGGCCGGAAAACATTCCTACTGAGTAGCTTCGCAGCGACGGTGTCTTTTGACAAGTGTACTTGGACCCGTGTCAGCGTTTCGACTTCTCCGGGTAAAACCTATTCCTCTAATTAAGCTTTCGAGAACACCTATATCCCTAATCCTTCATCCTAGGCCCTAGAATCTGCTGTGCTCTACAAAGACCCTTCTTGCAGAAGAAAGACTGCACAAAGCCAGGCTGGCATCATGCTTGACCCGACCTTCGTGAAGGTCGTTTGCTGGTATGAAACCTGGCAGACAGCGATTTTCAGTACACCCTCAACCCAAAAACCTAAACTCTAATTGCTTAACCTGAAATCCCTAACCCTAAACCCTGTCAAGGGTTTGGGGGTTTTGGGGTTCAGGGTTCCAGCAGAGAGGAACAGTAACATAATGCACAGGTTAGGATTTAGGACTTAGGGTTCAGTGTCTAGGGGTTAAGCAAGGATCTATCCCTATGAATCCAAGTGTGCCGAACACCAACTGAGAATACAGTATGTGGATATCTGGGTTGTCAGAGTATACTAAACTAAGCCATATGAGTTGGAGTACAGAAGCCAAGGACAACGAGTGGGGCTACTCCTGCCGCGTGGTGGACCTGATCAAGCCTTTCATCTGCAGTTTGATGCTTTTTGGTGATTGTTCATTGCTTGGGCTCTAGGTGTTTGGTTTCAGATTGCTTAGGCTCTGGGCGTTTGGTTTCCGGTTGTCTGAGGTGTCGGGCGTTTTATGTTGCCACTTTTGCATGGCCCTCACTAGGGTTTCGGAGGCCACAAGGCTGTTTAGAATCGGAAGGTGCGGCGCCTACAGAGCCCTTATGAATGCCAGATAAGGCCCTTGCGCAGCCTCGGTACCCTGAAGCGGGTGTGGGGGAAACCTGAGACGGCTCAGTTTTAAACCTTCGATCCTTGAGTTCTAGACTCCGATAGGTTCCAACCCCTTGATTAAGCTATATGCCTTAAGACACTCTAAACCCTAAACCCCTAAATAAACCCCTAAACCGCTAAAAGCCCTAAAACCCTAAACCCCTAAAAGCCCTAAAAGCCCTAAACCCTAAACCACTCGATCCCAGGCACATGGCCGCGGAGGATGCCAAGGCATAGGTTAGGAGCAACTGCGGCTTGCCACTGTTCGACCTGGGGGTCCTAGACGGTTTAGGGTTTAGGGCTTTATAGGGCTTTATCTGGGGGTCCTGCTTGGAGGATCATGGGACTTAGTAAGTATGGTTATAAGTACCTTAAGTGGGGTTTTAAGTAATTATCAGTATATAGTCACCTTAAATTATAGCCCTAGTCACTAAGTCCGCGTCCTGTGAAGGGGTTTACCCAACGGGTCCAATAACCATTATAGGCATGAGAGTAGGCACTTAGTAGGTATATGGGCACCAACAGTATAGACTATACTATAACTTGGACCCTTCGGGTTAGAGGGTTTCGGTCAGCATTTCCTATGGGTCTGTATAGGCTCGAAACACTCAGAACTAGGTTTTCCATGCTTTTCAGGTGGTTATGGGCAGAAGACCCACACCCTAAACCCTAATCGTGGCTTGTGCGAAAGTAGTTCAGGAGCACAAAGAATATCAGATGAGGAATCATACGGGTCATGGGTTTCGGTGTGTTTGACATAGCTACCTGCGCGGCTCCTTAGCATCGTCTTAGGGTTTGCGTTTATGGAGGTGCATAAAACCCTAAGGGTCCAAGTACATAATAATCATATACTCTCCTAAGCATTGAGCTACATAACTACTATCCTAAACCCAAGTACCTAATTATTGGGTCCTTTGGACCCAGGGAAAGCTTTTCAAGGGTTTGGGGGTGGGGTGGGGTTTGCGGTCGAAGGGTTTAGGATCAGGGCCAAGGTGTGGGAGTTTCCGAAAATTAGGGGTACCTTAGGGTTCCCTTAAAGGGTTCCGATAAAAAGGGTACTATAAGGGTTCCTTTAAAGGTCTCTATAAGGGTTTAGGGTTTCCGAAAAATAGGGGCACCTGACTTGGGGGTCCTTATAATAAGGATATAGGGTACTATATTAGGGTCCCCTATTTTCGGAAACTCCCTTGTAGTCGTCGTCTTCGCCACCATAAAGGGAAGCGACAATTCTAAGAGACAGCTCCTTGGAAAGAACTTCTGCGAGCATCCTTCGGATGATTCCCACGAAAGAAGCCACACTCAACGACACCTCTCGAAGACTTTAAAACCCCACCTTAACCCTGAAGAACCTACCTTTTTAGGGTTCCCTATTATGATTTCCTTATATAAGTCCTTAAAAAGGAAGGTTCTTCAGGGTTAAGGCAAGGCCTAAAGCGAGAGGCCCTCCATGACGGAACGGTTACAGTGAACCCAGAAAGTTGGAACATGGGTTTAGGATGATTGGTGCTAGGATCCCCTATACTCTACCTTAAGGGCATGAGGATATTGATGTTCCAACTTTCTGGCTTCTACTATAGATTTTCAGAAGAAGCACTGAACATACCTTAGCCTACGACAAGTCTTTTTTCAGGGCCCCCATACCCCATATGTTCATTTTAGGGTTTTTACAAGTGCCTACAGAAAAAGCAGTGTGAGATATCTTTGTTTAAGACTGGTGGAGTTCGGGGACCCTACCTATAGTCTCCATTGTGGTTCCTTTTTTGGGTTACTTTATAGGAACCTGCAGCAAAACCTGGTCAACCCAAAAGCAACTACAATGGAGACTATAGGTAAGTTGCGCCTTGTCCTTATCCGAGGTTTAAGCATCTGCCAGCCACTTGGCCAAGCCCTACTGCACTGCTTCTTTACTGTTTCGGGCCTGACAGTTCAGATTCAGTATGACTGAACTATATAAGACCTGGACCTAAACCCTAATTAAGCCCGACTTAGCACAAGTATAGTCTTGGTTTTGAAATATTTTTTTTTAGTTTCGAGTTTTGGTTGGTGTTTGCGGACCCGAGCATCAATTCGCTGGGGACGAAGGCACTTGTTTTAATGGCTCCTCTGCATCTATGGTATTTGCTTTGGCTTTACTTTGCTCCTATAGAAGCACTTTGGTACGGGCAACTCACTTTATATACTCTTGGCTGCCGACTTGGCGTGGTCATGAGTGTTCAGGGTTCCATGGTTTAGGGATTACGGTTGGGAGTGTTGTTGTGGTTCCGACCTGAAAGCATTTCCCTCACACCTTGGAGACGTTTTGAGCTTCCAAATCAAAACGCAGGGCTTTGGCAGCCCCCCGTGTGTCTCTCTTTGTCTGTCTCTCCCTCTCCCTCTCCCTCTCCCTCTCCCTCTCCCTCTCTCTCTCTCTCTTTCTCTCTCTCTCTCTCTCTCTCTCTCTTTCTCTCTCATTCATTCAAGCTATTCCGGCTCTTCTTTATTTAATTCTTCTCTTAAACCGCGTAAATCCTAGCCTTAGAAGCCCTGAAGCTCGTGAGACCCATGAATGCAATGCTTCTCGAGTCCAAGTAAAACCTTAGCCCTTAAACCCTAAATCCTACACCTTTATGGTACCCTTATATAGACCCCTTATATTGAGCCTTTTAGGAACCCGTAAAGGAACCCTTAATGGAACTTTCTGGAGCCACCCCTAGAAGCCTTGTGGGACCCCAAACCAAGTCCTACACGGTTTAGGGTTTAAGTTCAAGGTTTAGAGTTTAGGGTGGATCTTAAATGTGAGTATTTAAACAACTCGTAGCGCCATCCCTGAACCGCCTCAGGTATGCGAACCGTTCCGGTTTTTTTCGACCATTTGCCACGGCTGATCCAAGCTTCTGGATCTGACTTTGTTACCTCTGGCGGCCTTGATATGGTAGTAGGATCCTTATTATAGGGACTCCAAAATAAGGTACCCCTAATTTTCGGAAACTCCCATATGTGGAACAGTGTTCCTGTGCTCGGCCTTTGGAGTTCGCTAGGGTTCCCAACTTAGAATTCGGATTTAGGGTTTAGGGGGTTTAGGACGCATTGTATGTCAAGTGGATATGAACTACGAAGGTAGCATAATCTCTAAACCGAAACCCGAATCTGAAAACCGAATCCAAGCCCTAGACCCTACCTTAACCACCAAGAGCTTACTTTCTAATAATGGTAGATACTACCAACAATAACATATGACAATATATGACAGTAGTAATACAACAGTGGTAATAGCAACAACAGTAGCAAAAATACAGTACTGAATGGAATGATGAAGGATCTATACCCAGTCATGACAATAAGAGGCCCTAAAGAGGTGGGGTTTTCAGCATCCAGGGAAGCCCTAAGCCAGCGCCAGCATGAGTGAGACTTCCGGAGCAGCCGTGGTAGCATTTCTTCTGACGCCGCGCTCGTTTCCGCACGGGTTGGTGCAGCTGCTCAAATCCGAGTTCGAAAACCGTGGAAATTCTTATCGACTACCTTGAACCCCTAAACAACAGACCCTGTGTTCACATCTGAAGCCCCTATATCAAACTTTCGCCCCAATCCCTTAATCCCTGAATCCTAACTTCTAAACCTACAAGCCCCGAAATCCTCAACCTAAACTTTTGCCACTAACCCTGGAACCGTAAACGCCCCATGCTCGGCTTAAGGCATGCGTGTTGCGGGTTTAGGGGTTCAGGGTTTGGGGGTTTCGGGGAGGATTTAGAGCTTAATGTTTTGGGGGTTTCAGGGTTTCGAGTCAGGATACTCTCCTAGAAACTATATAGTATTCAACACTTCAGTAGCTAAATAAGTAACCTTTAACCTTGTGGGGTTTATATAATCCTACCAAAATTCAAAAGGATATCCTTTTGCTGGCAGAGACGACTCTAAACCCTAACCCTAAACCCCTACACCCCATAAGCCCTAAGCAAAAGGTTTGTGGGTTCCTGCCTGACTCGAAGTTGTCGGTCAACTGCACCGCCCGATTTAGTCCTGGAAGCGGGCAGAGGCGACAAAAGATGCCGAAGTGTGCTAGGACAGTCAGAGAGGGGTCCATAATATAGGGGCCTAAATAATTACCAATACTATTTTGGTGGTTCATTGTTATAACTGTAGTATAATCGGCCCAAAACCCTATTCTAATATTAAGGCCCCTATAGTAGAGGGCTACTACAGAGTCACTGGTTTGGTGTTTTCTCGTGATTTATATTGCAGAGTTTAGCTTTCGTAGAGGCGCAAATGGTGAGACTCGGTTTTTGGCTTTCAGCCTTATACTGAGTTACCACGGTGGTTTAGGGTTTAGGGTTTAGGGTTTAGGGCTATCCCTGGGAGAGCTAAGGGAAAGCATTGGCTTAAATTCTTTGGGGCATTTCATGGTATCTCGGGGAAGTCGGAAGGAATCATCTGCCAGGCATCACCGGCGTCTCGGACTTCCAGTCTATCGCTGAGGTGGAATGCTGCAGTTCAGAGCTTCATATGGGTGGTTGTCGAAATTAGGGTCCCTTTTTGGGTACCCTAAATAAGAGGTGCCGCATTATAATAGGGACCCAAAAACGGACCCTAATTTTGACAGCCACCCATATGATTGAGGCCTTTCAGGTTTTAGGAGTTTGTGGGCCTAATAGTTTAGGGTCTAGAGCTTCATTGGGATTGTTGAGGGTTTTCGGTCGAGGGCCTCATGTTTAGGGCTCAGCGCTGCTCACAGTTTGGGCTTTCGAGTTTTGGGCACTTCAAGCGGAAGGGTGCTGGATTTCAACAATGTGGTTGGGCCGGGTTGAGCTGGTGTGGGCTGCTGGCCCGCCTCTTCGTGGCATTCATCGCTCCAAGCAAAACCTCGAGCACATCATTTACTAAAATACTTCAGATGTAGGAAGAGGGGTTATCCTGCGCATGATTAATAAACATAACCGCCGACCCTGTAACCCTAAACCTCCATAAACCGCACTCTGCTATATGGAACTCTTATTGCAGAACCCATGTAAAATTCAACACGATCTTTCCAAGCGAGATCATGCAAGCTCTACTGCAAGCCGTCCGATATTTCGAGCCCGTCGTCTGGAATATGAACTGCGCCAGTGTCATTATAAGGTTTAGGGTTCAGGGTTGGGGGGCGACTATGGTCTGTTGATGAAGGCACATGTGTTATGTGGGCTTCACGAGTCCCTCGCGAGATCTTATAAACACCACAAGTCCTTTTTATTACTATATACAACATTTTAAACACCTAAACTCTAAACCCTAAACACCACCTGAACCTTAAATAACGTACCTTCTGTAATGATTTTCGGAAAAGTCCTTAAAAGGTAGGTACTCTAGGGTCCAGGCAATCCCTACACCCTAAAATCGTTTAGCCGGGCCCCTGTCCCCTCTGCCTATAAAAGCATATAAACACTCATAGACCCGCAAGCCCGAAACTCTAAGCCCCGAAAACCCTAAACTCTAAACCCTAAACACAAATCCTTAAACCCAAATCCCTACGCCCGAAAATCATTCCTCACCGGCAGGCCTATGAGGCCAAGGCCCAACTCTTCAAGATGATGTTGGAGACCTTGGAAGACGACAAGGCGCCTTAGGGGCTCCTTTTTCAAGGATCCCTTCATTAAGGCTCCTTTGAGCAGTTCTACAAGGATTGGTAGGGTTTCCTCGGGGGATCCTTTCGTTAAGGGTTCTTTGAGCGGTTCTACAAGAGTTTGAGTAGGGTGTTCCTTAGGGGATCCTTTCGTTAAGGGTTCTTTATGGGGTTCTTTAAGGATTTTGAAGGTTCTCTTTAGGGATCCTTTCATTAAGGGTTTATGTATCACACGGAAACTTAGGGAATTTCTGGGATGCTACCAGTACTATATACTTCATGCCGCGTGTATTCAGGCTTCCTGACTAGTGCCCTGGGAATCGCATCTTCGGTCTGACTGTTCCCTACCGCAAACTCACGAAACCCTAACCCTAAAACCCTACACCCTAAACCCTAAACCCCACAAACCCCATAAGCCATAACCCCTCAACCCAAACCACACAGAGAAGCCTTTACTCCACATCTTAGACCATAAGCCCTCGACTCTACACTCTAAACCTGTTCCCCGTAGTAGAGTAGGTACCTTTAGCCTTTTGGCGTAGTATAATCCCTATATAATCCTTATATTATGAAAAAGGTTAACCTTTGGTTCCCCATGATACCCGACAAGTAGGTTTTAAACCCTACTAAACTCGATAACCCACCCTAAACCCTAAACCCTAAACTCGATAACCCCTCAGGCCTAGAACCCACATCCGACCCACACCCAAAGCCCAGCACAGCAGAAGCCTAAGACGCGCGACGATCCGCACACTTGGAGCTTCATGGTTTGTCAGAAGTGGGGTGTTTAGTCTGTTAAGGCGGGTTATAACTAAAGTTTCCCGACATATACAAACCTTAAACCCTACACCCCAAAAGCCTAAACCTCTAATTAACCCCTAAACCCCTGAACCCTAAATCCACTTACAAAAATACCCATGAAACTCCAAGCAGGAGCTGCCCACATTGCCTCCACTGGCTCTCCCGGAGGTTGAACCCTCTAGGGCTTCTAAGAGGGATCCTTGGGGGGGAGGTTTAGGGTTTAGGGTTTTCGTTTAGGGTTTAACGGGCTCGAAAAGGGTTTTGGGAGGAGATCTACAAGGGCTTTGTCGGGGATGTTGGTTTGCAAGAGCTCTGTTTTAGGGATTCGCCTCTGGAACGGAGCTTTGAGAAATCATGCGCTGGCCAGTTCTCTCCTCGCACTCAAATTTGCAGAATGGATCCTTCAATCATTTGTTGCATGTTTTTTTTGGGGGATGCTCGAACGGCTTAGTGTCATATGGGTCCGATGAAAGCTGTGTAGCAATGGATCTGGAATCCGGAGAGTGGGCCTCCAGGGTGATGTACGAAGCCCAGTCAACATATGCTCGGGCTGGTCCCCTTGAAAATATGCCCAATTGGCTCCCCTCAAACTGCCCGCAACTGCCCAAAACCATGGTCCAAAACACAGGACAAAATCTAACACTTGTTGAAACCGTAAGAATCCCTGGTGCTATAGTACCCTCTCATGGCACCCTTAATGGAATCCTATTGTGGTGCCCGTCAAGGATCCTACTATGGCACCCTCAAAGGACCCCTATTATGGCACTCTTGAAAACCCTACTTTTTTAATGGTACCCTATCTATCTGTCTATCTATCTATCTATCATTAATATAGCATAACATAATATAATATAATATAGTATAGTATAATATCACATAACATAATAATATAGGACATACTACAGTATAAGATAACAGTATAGTATAATATAATATAGTATAGTATAGTATAATATAATATGTGTGTGTGTATATATATATATATATTCATACATATTATAGTAAACGATATGCCGCTAGTTACGAGGTGGATGCGGCCCGGCTGATCCAGATCAAGGCGCCCCAGTGGGGCTTTGAAGGGCTTAGGGTGTAGGTTTAATATGTGGGAGTTTCCCAAAATTAGGGGTACCTTATTTTGGGGTCCTTATAACAAGGATCCTACTATTTAGGGTACTATATTAGGGTCCCCTATTTTCGGAAACCCATTCATGTATTGGGTTCGCGGTTTTGGGAAAGATTTCAGCTATAGTCTCTACGATGGCTTGGGCGGGTGATCAGTAATTTTTAAAAGGCTTGTTTAGGGATTGCCAGGGGGGTTTAGGATCGTGCAAGGTTTCATGAGAGATCTAGGACTCTAGGGGAGTTTCGGTCCTTAAACTCCTGAACCACGTGTAGTCACACATAACTCTATAAGAATCCGACAGAAGCTCCCTAAACCCTATAGTACACTTAGAGATCCCCTATAGGAGCCCTGCGAGTTCCTCTAAAAGAACCCTAAACCCTAAAACCCTAAACCCTAAACCCTAAACCCTTAACCCTTAAACCCTAAACCCTTAACCCTTAATCCCTAAACCCTAAACCCTAAACCCTTAACCCTTAAACCCTAAACCCTAAACTTCTAAACGATTTCACTGTATCTCCAAGCCCAAAAGCACCAGATGCATCAGAGTAGTTCTGTCGTTCTTGCTGGGCATGTTTCGAGGTACCGGCCGACCCGAGCTTTAAGTGCTCCCAGTACTGACAATAACCCAGAGGGCCCATATATATATATATACATGATTCTATTGTTATATTATATTATACGTTTAAACATAATATATATATATACGAAAATACATGTATACATCTATATGTGTATATATATATATAGATGTATACATATACATATACATATACAAAGGGTACATATATATATATGTACATAAATATATGTACATATGTATATATATATGTACATAATATACATATATATACTACAGCTATGGAATTAGGGCTTGCAAGGCCATCCTTTGCTATAGCTTCTGGGGCCTAATTCACCGACATTTTTTATGGATCCTCGTTGTAGCACGAATTTCAGATCCTCGGGGAGGTCTAGGGTTTAGGGTCGAGGTAAACCACGGCCACGATGTCCCTTTAAACCCTAGACCCTAAGCCCTAAACAGGCCCTAAACCCTAAACCCCAAACCCTAAGCCCCAAACCCTAAACCCTGAACCCAAACTTGCATCGGGAAGAACGCCTATATTCGAGTCTTGAAGCACCGAAACTCCTGGCCAAGAGAAACGTCTAGAAGCCGAGAGTTACCCATATTGTAAGGGTGACTGCAAGTGTCAAGGGTTCCCTTCAAAGGGGTACTACAACATAGTAGCCGTCTAAAGGAAACTGTACTCCAAACAATCACTAAGGACCCCATATTACATGTGTCAGGACGGCTACAAGCAGACTACATTGAAGGTGGTGGAGGGAGCTGAGATTATCAGGACAGCTCCACCTCGAATCCATGAGGTTATGGTGTCTGTGTCAGGGTTTAGGGTTCATTGTCGTTTGTTTTGGGGTTTAGGGTTCACGGCCTATGCAAGCTTTGGGGTTTTACAGTATGATCAGTAGGTTTTGTGAGGCCTCTTTGCAGCTTCCACGATAGGTTCAGAGATGCTGTTGTCGTGACAGGACCAGAGTGTCCACAATACAGTTACGCGGACCTTGCCATGAAGTTGGGGTGCAGGGTTGCGTTTCAAGATGGCATCTGGTTCAACAGGATTGGCGACTACACAGCCACAAGGCCCTGCAAACCCCCATCAAGCCCTATAGAACCATATGCTCAAAACCTGATTCTCTTACACAGGGCCCCGAAAGCACCTGGAATCCCTTCGGGCCCTTCGGTCCCCGAATATGCCCTTTTACTTGACTCCCCACTCCAGCTGCATCATAGGAGTAAGGGTGCCCATCGGTTTGACCCGGCAGTCTTTTTGTTTTCTATTTTCTTTTCGTGATCTTATAGAAAACTTAAAACGGATCCCTTAAAGGAGCCCCTAAACAGCGGCGCCCCAGGCGTTTCATGGAGTCTTAGGGGCACCCTAAAAGCTGGCCGAAAAGCCTCGAACCGCAAGGCCCTCAACCCTCCCCGAACCCTTGAACGGCTTAAAGTAAACCCCATAAAGTTGGAAACCGGATTAAGGCCAAATAGTGCTGGGATTCCCTATACATGACTCTTAAGGATAGAGGCTATGGGGTTTCCAACTTTTAGGCTTCTACTGTAGGGTTATGGGTCTAGGAACCGAAACGCTGAACCCCCAAGCCCTGAAGACCCTCAGGAAGAACACCATCGAGACGGGGAACATCTTCACCTCTCAATGCATGGGCCAGGGCGTGGCTAGACCACACTGGTAAGGGACGTGACCGTGTAGTGTTTACGGCTTACACGGATTTTAAGGTTAAGACTTTAGGGGTCAGGGTTTTCAACCGAAGGGATACATTATTACACGAGGCTTTGTAAAAGAGCTTAGGGACATATTTCAAGGTTGAGGGCTTCTGCACGGCCACGACCTTGCGCATGGCCCTCTTTGGCTTTTGGAGCCGCGTGGGCGTTGGACCTGGGTCCTCAGGGTGCCTAAACTGCTTGCAGAGCCCGTGTCTCACCCTGGATGCCTGTCGGCCCTTGTGGCCCCATGAACCCTTGTAGCACCTGAACACCCATCAACCCTTGTAGCAACAATTGTAGCACCGGTAATCGTAAAATGTAGGGTTTCTCTCTTAGGATCATTATTTTGATTGGGTAAAATATTCCCCACAACCATACCTAGGACCCTTTGGGTTATCGGGTTTAGGGACGCTTACGTTTAGCGTTCACAATTGATGTCACAGGTGTGTGTGTGTGTGTGTCGTTACATGTCTTTCAGACACCTCCATGTTTCTGAGTTGAATCGTCGTCACTGTTGCTGTTGCCTCGGTTCACCTAAGGTTTAGCTGTTTAGGATAAACGGTGTAGGGTACAGGTGTCTCTCGAGCCCGTCTTGAAGCACACATGCAGATGTCTGCCGCCTCAAACCCTAAACCCTGTTAGGGAAATCCTATTACAACTACAAAAGGGGTTGAAATTGCGTTACAGGTTAGGGGTTTAGGGCTGACGGCTTTAGGGTTTCAGGGTTTTGTTTAGGGTTTAGGGATGTGAACAACTGACAAATGCAAATAGTTAGTATCCTCTGAATGTCCATGCACCATTGAGTTCATGCTGATATATATATATACATACACCCCGAACCCGGCTCTAGCCAGTCCGGCCTTTACATAAACAAATTCGAGCCAGCCCGACAGCTGAGGTTTGCATTTGAGTGAGATGAAAAGATTTTTGAGGCCTCGACACAGCGGGGCTATCCTTTGGACAGTTGTACAGGAATTCACGCTGCTTGGCTCTTTGTCAATCTGTGAACAAGCGTTTCCCTTCTGTCTCAAGAGAAAGGGCAATATTGTGAAATGTTGACTCATGGTCTGCGTACATTTGATATTTCCTACTCTGCTCTGATGGGTCTTACCAGCTGAGTGGCAAATTCAACCGCTTGAAGTGGCGGCATTCACCGCCAGCCTGCCTGTCGTCCTCTCCGGAAGGGGTGGGCGACGCACCTAATTCAACAGTGTGGGTCTCTAACTCCACCCGCACACTTCCTGAGTTCGCTCGACACCCGACAAGTCCTAGTCCTTAACGCTCGAATTCTAGAAACGCGGCCACTTGTTCGGAGACAGAACCCGATATCGGAAAGTTTGCACCTGCACAAGTACAAGTATTTACAAAGGCCAGAAGGGTCAGCTGCCAACACTTCAGTGCTCTGAGGAATTAAGTATATTGAATGTTCATGTGCACAAAAAGATACTGCTAGTCTTAGTTTGGTTCTAAGGGCACGTAAGAACATTCATCAGTGCTATCGCCTGAGGGCAAAAGAGCAGCTGCAACAGCTCACCGGGTTGAGGTTCGCGGTGCTTTTTTTGCAATCCTACATCCTGCAAACCCTAAACCCTAAAACCCTAAACTCTAAACCCTAAACTTAAACCCTAAACCCCTAAACCCCTAAACCCTAAACCCCTGAACCCTAAATTGGGAAGTCTAAATGGGCCCTGGGCCTTTCGAAAACAAAACCCCCAATCTTGCCTAACTCTACACCCTGAGCCCTAAGCCGAAGTATCCTAAGCTATATCAGCCCTGAACTGGTTTTAGGGTGCAGGGTTCAGAGTCCAAACGCGAGCCCTTTATTCGCTTTTCTACCTTTCGTGTGGGTTGAATTGTGCATGTTAAGGGTGCCTTCTTGTGGGATCTCTTTGTCGGGGCTGTTGCCGGAACCTCGATCCCACAAGCACGAAGCCCCTCAAGAACAAAACAAGTTATCAGCAACATCATGGAAGAACTTCCGAAGCCACAAACCCTCAACCAGAACATAACTTCCCAAAAGCTTGATTGTCCCTAAACCCTAAACCCCTAAACCTGTCACTGGTGTGGCGAAGCTCAGTCCCGGGCCTCGGGCTTTTGGGTTTGACTGGTGCGGGGTTTGTTGGGGCATTCATCGGTGCACGCTTCAGGGTTTTGAGCTTAGGGTTTAGGGTGTAGGCTCAGGGCTGTATGGGACCCCATACAAGCTTTAGAAAAAGTTAACGTCCCAATGCCTTAATGCTTAAAGAACCCTGTTTCCGAAGCCCTAAAATCCTCAAGCCTCAACTGCTGTGCCGAAAAATGAGCTCCATCGATTTAGGCTTCATAGGCCCTAACAGCTACAGTACGCTGATAGAATCCTTATGCACAAGCTGTAACGGGGCCTGCACAGGAACCTTTAAAAGAGCTCGAAATCTCAAACCCTCTATCCTTAACCCCTAAACCCTAGACCCCTTTGTAGTCCTTAGGGGCACTCGCATATGGTAACCCTTAAAGGAGCCCTTATATGGTGCTCCTTGATGCAGTTAGTAAACTTTGAAGGAAGCCATACATGTGTCCTGCGTCCGGTTCTTCCAAGTAAGGCCAAGAAGCGCATCGAAGCGAGCCTGGTGCCCCAAGTTCGAGGTTTCGGGGTGCCTTTAGTCAGCGGGGTTCCTCGAAGGGCTCCTATAGTTAGTGGTTCGTTCCGACTTTAAGGGTTCCTTTAAGGGTTCCTTCAAGGTTTGTTGTGTTCTTGTTGAAGTTTCCTTTTGAGGGTTTGCTTTAAGGCTTTCCCTATTCTTCGCCACCGAAGAGGCACCCAGCATGTCCTTACATTCTTGGCTGACTTGGAGAGGGAACCCTAAACCCTAAACCCAACACCGTGGTTTTCGTTGTGGTGCTTGTCGGTCCCTACGTTGCGGTTCCTCGAAGCATCCTGGGAGCTTTAGTGCCTCTCAGCTTTAGAGTGCTCCGTCGCCTCAAGGAACCCTTTGACTCTCCAGAAATGCCTGGAAGATTCTTGGGGGTTTCCCACGATTGGCCTTAGGGTGCCGGAGCCACGGACAACCCTAAACTGTAGACTGTAGGAGGGTCCCATTTCTCCGTGAATCCATACCTTTAGGAAGCCCGCCATAAAGGCGAATACGATCCCTTGATGAGGTAGGGGCATCACTGCTTCAATACAGGCGAATGGGAGCCCTTGAGCCGCCGCCACCAGAGTATCAGGCGGTGGTGAAATATGTGCTGGACGATGAAAAGTTCCCTAAGGAACGGCGGCACAGACTGGTAAGGGACCCATCTTCATCATCGGATCACTGGCATCTGAGTCGCCGCCCGGAACCTTCCGCCGGGCGTGCTGACGGCGATGAAGACAGACTACTTCATCTCTTGCACGACGAACATGCTCGCTATGCACCCCCTCAGGGGCATCGCCATCGTCGCCTTCCCGAACAGGGCAGCAAGCGACAAGAAGGCGTCGCTCTTCAGCTGCATTGGTGGGCCTGGGATTTGGGATGAAGCACATTTCCTTCCTACATCGAGCAGCCGCCGACACCCGGGCGCCGGACCTCATTTTCTTATATCGCGAACGTGAGAGCAACTGTGACAGGGACGGGCTGTCCCGCATGTCAGACCACCATCGCTTTGGGCCGATCGCATGCCGCCAGATGCGGAACGGTGAGGACGGTACCTCTACAGTATATACTTAGGCCTTAAATCAAAGGCCTAAAACCCTTACGACCTCAACCCTAAGCCCTAAACACTGATAGCTAAACCCTAATCCGTAAACCCGAAGCCAGGAGTGCACTTTCCTGACACCCGAGGTCCCGGGGAGACAGCCGAGTGGGTGAAGTCAGGCCGGGAGAGTGTCGAGCATTGTACTATACCATAGGGGCCTAAGTATTTTCCAATACTATATTGGGGGCTCCTGATGATATTTATATGATAATGGGCCCCAAAACCCTATTCCAATTCTTAAGGCCCCTATATTACAAGGGTTTTAGGGTCTGTAGGGTTAAGGGTGTTATAAGGCCTCCTTTCAGGGATCTATAAGGGTACTATAAGGGTTTTTAGGGTTTAAGGTCTAGTATTCTATCAGGGTTGTTAGTTTGGGGAGAAAGGTTCAGGGTTTGAGTATTCTGCAAGGGCTTCGGGGGTGTAGGGTTTAGATATGGGCAAGAGGTATCGGACAAATAGTCCAGTAATGATATCCGTTTATAGTCCTTATATATGTACCATGTAATAATTAGGGGCTCTAAGTTTGGGTTTCCGTCTTATCGTCTAGGGAACATAGCCGCACCATCTGCAGATGATAAGTGTGCTGTCCACTATGATGCCCTCCTGCTGCTATCCTCTTATAGTCCTTATATGTTATTCCTAATACAAACCCAAGCCTATTCTTCTTATTAATGCCCCTCAAGTCTGCGGGGGGCTAGGCCGGCTCGCACAGAGAAGAGCTTCACCGGCTTGAACCTAAGTTCTATCGGATTCTATCGCTCGGAAGTTAGCTGGGCTATGGGGTTGCCAGGTTTTGTATCCTAAACCCCTTGCAAGCCCTAAAGCCTCACATATCCTAAGCCCTAAGCGATTTTTAACGCAGAGACTGCGAGGTCAGAGGCGCCAGGAGGCGCGTTCAGGCCATTGGCGTGTTAGGGCCTCGTGGAAAGGCCAAACCTTGCTGTACACGACCCCACTGAGCCCTCATACAAGCCCCCAACATCCGAAAACCCTTAATTAATCCCCCAAAACTATAAGCCCTAAACCCCCCAAAGTCGGTTCAGGCGTCAGCAGCAAGATTGAAGAGGCGCAGAAGGACGGGCATACATACAAGCTCAAGAGGGCTTTTGGACGATTTGTTTTTGGATTTAATGTGTAGGATGTACCTACACCCCCCAACTACCCTCTAACATACCCCGAATACCCATTATTAAAGGCCGTAAGGGCTCTATTAAAGGGCCACCGGGGGTCCTGGTAGGGCACAGGGCTTATGTTTATGGTGCTGGACTTTCTATACTGGTAGTTTCGCTCAGCAGCCCGGTTAAGGAGGTTTAACCACAATTTCGAAGCCTTCAACAGAACCTTAAAAGAGCTTCATTATGAAAAGACCATTATTATGTAACGAAACAAATCTTGCCTTGTAAAACCCAAACCCTTCTAGAATCCTAACGGTTTAACCCCTGAACAACCTTAAACCCGACGGCCTCAATAACCCTAAACCCTAGACCCTAAACCCTAAACCCTAAACTCTAAACCCTAAAATCTAAACCCTAAACCCTAAACTCTTAAACCCTAAACCCTGCCCTTAACCCCTGCAAGACCCCGAAAGTCTAACCCCTAAATCCTGAAGTGTCCCAGATCCTTTGGAGTCTTCCCACTGCGACCCGAGCTTTAGGACACCGAGCTCTTCGTCAAAGAGGCTTTGGTGTGTTTTGTGTGTGGGGCTTCAGGCCTTTATTGTGAACCCAGAAAGTTGGAACATTGATTTAGGATGATTCTTGATGGGATTCTCTATACTTTAAGGGCACGAGGATAATGATGTTCCAACTTTCTGGCTCCTACTGTAGGTTTAGACTACACAGCACACGGCCCGTGAAGCCCAACTCTGATCTGAGGTCCATGGTGCAGGGCAAACCTGGTGTAGGAGTTTCGCGGTTTTGGTTTCCGATTCAGGGGATCAGCCGTCTGCCTGGGTTGGGCATTTGTTTGCCTATTTGCGAAGTGCTAGCTCCCCAATAAGGAGAAGCTCTGTGACGTGCGGTACTGATAAAGTAATTGACTTGTGGTTTTCTCAATATTCAGAACTCGTAGTTACCCCGGCCCCGCCAAATGGGCGTTACAGGCTGTAGTGCAAAGCAGATGCTTGCAGCTGAGGGTCCGAAGAGGGCTGGGGTGAAACACCCCTTACGAGGTCGAGGCTTGTAGGGCTTTCTGAACAACCGATGAGATTGACGAGTGAACCTTACATGAAGGAAGACTCTCAGTCCCAGTGTGGCCTGCTGGCACCACAGTGGCATTTACCTACGACTCAAACCGGTTTATAGCCCTGCTCCCATCATCCGACGCCCGGGATTTAGTTACGAAGAATCACTCAGAGTCTATTATGTTTGGACCTAAACCCCTGTGATTTGGAGGCACTTCGGCGGGTAAGCAACGTCTGACTGGATCCGTACTTACATGATCAGAGCATATCAGAGCACTTGCTATAGTTGGGGGAACGATGCTAAGTACGTCGGAATCTACGTAAAGCCGTCAGTATGGCGCCAAGAACCCTACTAGCCATATAGGTCCCGCGACCCCTGAAGCGATGCGAACCCTTGCCTTGATATGCCCCACATGAGCTTTTACTAAGCCGATCATAAGCCCTTTGAGCGCTGAATGTAACCTCTAGTCTAGCCACAGGCCTACATGACGCCTGTAGGGTACGAATCCCCGTAAAGTCCTTGAAAAGCGTGTAAGACCACAACTGCCACAATTGAAAACCCTATGAAACCACCATAAGCCTTCCTTACCCTAAGGGTCCATGTACCCAATTTTTGTATACTTCGGCCCCAATGTACCGGCCAACGTATATACTATTTGGGTACATGGACCCTTAAACCTCAAACCCTACAGAACCCTAAAAGGAACCCTAAAAGGAACCCTTAAAGGAACCCTTGTGGTACAGGAACCCTATGGGCACATGGACCCTTGGGGTCACATGCGCTTTGCAGGTGCGTGGCTCACCAAAGTTGCTTGGGCCTCGGATCGGTTCCGAAAGAGCCTTCGCCAAGGTTTAGGGTTCAGGGTCTTCGGGTCTCAGGGTTTAGAGTTTAGGGGCTTTGGGTTTTAAAAAGTTTTCGGGTTTTGGGGTTTTAGGGTTTAGGGTTTTAGGGTTTACCTTAACCCTGAAGAACCTACCTTTTTAAGGACTTATATAATCATAATAAGGAGCCCTAAAAGGTAGGTTCTTCAGGGTTACGGTAGGGTTTGAGGGTTCAGGGTTCAGGGTTCAGGCCGGGGGTCCAAGACAGCGCCTAGGGGTTCCTTGAAAGCAAAGTAGTTCCTTTTTGGGGTTCATATTTAGAATTCTATAAGGTAATCCCAAAATGGAACTACTTTGGGGCCTATGGGTAGATAGGGGGGGCTCCTTCCAAGGATTCCTTTACTGGGCTTTGGAGTACCATACTTTAATACTTTTTTCTTAAAGGAAGCATTATGAAATAGAAGTTTATACTTTTTTCTCCCTGGTTACTTCAAAGCCAAGTTTAGGGGTGTTAGCGCATTGACGGTGGTTTCATGGGTCCTTTGATTGTTGTGGTCTCATAGGGTTTCTAGCGGATTTACGGGGGTTTCGTAGGCTTACCCAAAGGCTCCATGTACCCTTATAGTAGATACTTAAGCCTTAAAGGGGTCCCTATATAGGTACTTTAAGGCCTAAGTATATACTATATGGGCACATGGAGCCTTAGGCTTACAGGCTTTATGTGGGGGGTCTCTGACCTTTTTCCAATCCCCGAGCCATACTCCGACCCCCAGCGGCTTAGGAGCCCTCAGCGCAGGGCCTGGGCTCTACCTTCTCTTCAGACTTTCTATTACCATGATAGATATAACTATACTGTTGATGGACAAAATCCTGCATTACCCATTCTAAGGAATATACCATAGTTCCCATAGTTTAGGGTCCTTAGGGTCATGCAGGATTTTGTCCATCAACAGTATTACTACTATTTGTATTGTTACTTTTATTTCAAACCAGGAACTTTTAGGGTTTAAGGCCCAGAGCTGAGAAGAGTGCAGAAACATCGAAGCGCGAAGTAGTACTGTAGTAAGATTCGATCCTGCCTTAGTGTTCTTCATTGAGCATAAGTAGAGAAAATGTGCGCGAAAAACACACTTCGATTCGTAAGGCCCTTAAATTGATTGAACCGAGCCCTTTAAACCTAAACCCTAAACCCTAAACCGAAGACCTTATAGAAGCCTCGAGACCAGACCCCAACCGAAAAGAATCCGAAATCCCAAACCCCGATACCCTGAAGGCGCCTAAGGCTATAATATAGAAGCCTTGATGATTACCGACATTGTGCATTAGGGTTCCTTATTATGGATGTGTTATACTTCGAAGGAGCCCAAAGCCCCGTTGGACTTATCAAGGCCCCTAAACCCTATAAACCCCTAAATCCTAAACCCTATTCTACTTATCAAGGCACCTAAATGAAGCGCCTTAAGCTGAAAGCCTTGTTTTCCTCAGCATCTCCTCTGCGGTTGGCGATGCCACGGAAAAAGCCAAGAAGGCCCAAAGTTTCGATTTGTGCTGCCTGGGGTTTTAGGTTCTTGAAGGGTTGTGCAAGGAATGCATAGGCTTCGTATGCCATGGCCAGCATGTTATAGGGCCAAGGGTTTGACACTACTTTGGAAGGTTCTCTGGGGCAACTACATGATATTCCTGCGCCGTTTCGGGGCTTTGCGACAATAGTTCTATTGCAGTCGGAAAAACGGTGCCAACAACGATTCTGGGACAGGGGTGGCAGTTCGTGGAGGATTGGCAGGACCACTGCAAACCAAGGCAGCCAAGTGGTTTAAGTAAAACCATATGAAACGTATCTAACTCTACAACCCCCTTTCATCTTAATCCAATAAACCGTCCCTAAACCCTAGACCCTAAACACTAGAACCCGAAACCCTTAAGCAGTAAACCCCTGAACCCTCCAACCCTAAACCCTAAACTCCTGAACTTTAAACCTTGTAACCCTCAACTCTAACTAATATCTAGGTTCCCCAGCAGTACCCTTTTGCCCTTTTCCTTTTTGGGTTCCCAGCAAAAGCTGCTTTGTTCAGCGGTGTCGGAGTTTCTGGGAAGGCTGCATCTGAGCGGGCCGCGAAAACGGTGGAGGAGGCTCCATTTCGGGGTTTAGGGGTCCAGGGTAGAGGGGTTTAGGGTTTAGGGTTCTAGGGCTTGTTTGGTTTACGGGCTTTTAGGGGTTTGGGGTTTGTACTTACTTCTATTGTACCCTAAATACCCACTATTAAGGACCATAAGGGCTCTATTAAAGGGCCATTGGGGGGCAGGGCTAGGGGTTTAATGTAGGAACCTGATTAAGAAACCCTGGCCCTATAACCCCGAAATAGTAGGATTCATATAAGGAACCCCAATAAACCCCAATAAAGGCCCAAGGTTTCTTAATCAGGTTCCTACATTACGGTTTAGGGTGAGGGGATTTCGAGTTCAGAGTTTTGGGTGTGGACGAATCCTTGACTGAGAGGGTGTCATCTAAGGCTTCTTCCCTTGGATGTTTCAGAGATCCCTTGAGAGATCTAAGGGATCTACAGGGGTTCAGTGGTGGCGTGGGGCTGAGACTTCCTTGCTTTCCGTTTAAGTTTTGGGTTTGGGGGTTTGAGATTTATAGCACCTAAACCCTAAACCCTGAACCCTAAACCCCAAACCCTATAGTGTAAGATGAATACAGTCTACGTGGCTTTGGGGAACAACTTGGAGCCTCCCGTCACAGGGAGGTATCTCAGAGCTATATGGGAGTTTCCGAAAACTAGGGGTATCTTATTTTGGGGTCCTTATAATAAGGATCCTACTATTTAGGGTACTCTATTAGGGTCCCCTATTTTCGGAAACTCCCATATTTAATAGCAGCTATTTACGAACACTTGCTGGCAGGGATTTCGTGGCTTAGGCGCTAGTGATGTGAAGCAGCTAGCCTTGATGTTGCATCCAGCGAGTGTGCAGGATTCGCTCGGCAATCGTACAGGGCTTCTGGTTTCTGAGTTGACCTCTCAAGTTTGTTCGGTTTCGGATGTTGGGCGTGTTGCAAACAAACAATATTCAATATTCATCATCAGGTGGCACTTTTCGGCGACTGCATTGATGTTGGTCCTTTTTGGTTGTTTGGTTACTTTGTTCTGCGCCCCCCCTAATTCGGTAATCCTAGGTACCAGCAGACAGATCGTGCATGTACCGTGTGAGATCGTTCAGTTACAGCGCGGTAGATATCGTTGAATCTGGGAGTTTCTGAAAATTAGGGGTACCTTATTTTGGGGTCCGTATACTAAGGATCCTACTGTCCTACTATCTAGGGTACTATATTAAATATTAGGATCCCCTATTTTCGGAAACTCCCATATAGGGGTCTTAGTTCCCTTTAAAAGGGGTCTTTTAAAGGGGTACTATATTGGGGTCCCCTATTTTCGGGAGCCCCCAGATCTTTGTATCTATGTACCGTATAGGGTCGCCCCGGACCCTTAACTAAGCCGCAACCTCAAAGCTCTGAACCCGAAATCATTCGGGTTTAGGGTTTAGGAATTAGGGTCTAGGGTTTAGGGTTTAGGGTTTGGGGTTCAGGGTTTAGGGTTTGGGGTTTAGGCTAGGGTTTAGGATTTAGGGTTTGGGGTTCAGGGTTTAGGGTTTGGGGTTTAGGCTAGGGTTTAGGATTTAGGGTTTGGGGTTCAGGGTTTAGTGTTTGGGGTTTAGGGTTTAGGCTATTCCCCTTCTGTGCCAGGTGAAAGAATCTTTGAAGTCTGCGGCCACAGTTTTGGATGTCGGGTCTTGCCTACCTCGTGGGTCATAAAGTAGAACCCAGAAAGTTGGAACATGGGTTTAGGAGGATTGGTGCTAGGATCCCCTATACTCTGGCTTAAGGGCATGAGGATATTGATGTTCCAACTTTCTGGCTTCTACTATAAAGTAAGGTCGAGTTGAAGGTGTTCCCTATAGCACCCTGTGATCGTAGTCTTCCTACGAACTTGTAGACTTGTAGATTGAAAGCTCTCCAGAACGCAGGCTTTGATGGTGTAAGGGAGGTTGTATCTTTCCGTTTAAGCCACGTTTCCTAAATACCGTAGCTTCAGACTTCGAAGATCCAGGCTGGTATACTTAGTAGCTGAGTAGGTAACCTTCTGGGGTTTAGGGTTTCATATACTCCTACCATACTTCAAAAAGGATAACCTTCTTAGGGCCAGGGCACTCGACCCCTACTGTAAGTATCAGTAACCCAAGTCTCCTCTCGAGTTTGTTGACCCTTTTGTTGGAAACCTGCTTGCAAGGGTTTTCTCTGAACCCTAAACCAACAAAACAAGAACCATCTTAAACCTAAACCCTAAACCCTAAACCATCTTAACCCTCAGCCGAAAATTCAAGCCCGACCGACTCGGAGCACCTCAGCATTTCACCAGAGAGCAAGCCCCAATATGGGAGTTTCCGAGAATTAGGGGGTACCTTATTTTGGGGTTCTTATAATAAGGATCCCACTATTTAGGGTGGTAGATTAGGGTCCCCTATTTTCGGAAACTCCCATATCAGTTCAGGGATTTCAGCACCACTTCAGGAGTGCAGGGTTTGGGGTTGCCAGAGCCTACCAGGGTTTAGGGGGATCCCGGGGCAGTCAATTCCTATGCAATGCATTAGAATGGCCTTTAAAAAGCTTGCTTTTGCACCTGCTCAAGTTAGAAAAACAACCCCAAGCCCCTGCTGCCACAAAACAGGAACACACGCCCCCCCACACCACCCCCCCCCCAGCATGTACCAACATATCAAAGAATGAACACACATCACACTGCGTCAAGAAGAACCAGATCATTATAACGAACGCTACACCCTAAGCCCTGAACCCCTAAACCCTAACACGATTCCCAAGGTCGAACCTGAAACTGCCTTTCTGAGCCGGTTGAATGCTACGAGGTCTTTCTGGGGCTTCTAGGATAGATTGGCATGATCGTTTAGGTTTCGGGGTACAGGTGCATGGGATATAGGGCTGCTTGGATTGGAAGACTAATTAAGCAAGCAAGAACTAGCCGTATCCTCTCATAGTCCCGGTATAGTTAATCAGTTATTCATGCCTTGATATACCCCACTTCTCTCCTCTTTTATAAGTTTTGTTACTACAAATTAAAGCTGATGTAGATGCGTACGTTCGGTGTGTGTTCTTCGGGTTTCGGGATTTGGGGGGGAGTATGGGCTTCTAAGGCTTCTGGCATTTATGGCTGGTAGGGTGTCGAGATTTGGGAGCAGTTTCAGGGTTTTGGGTTGAGGGCTTTGGGGCCCATAGGGCCTAGTCTAGGGGTTTAGGGTTTAGGGGTTTAGGGGTTTAGGGGTTTAGGGGTTTAGGGGTTTAGGGTTTAGGGTTTAGGGGTTTAGGGTTTAGGGTTTAGGGTTTAG